>OU015743.1:10806662-10825921 GCA_907169655.1 Acomys percivali | reverse complement strand
AGAGAGAGAGAGAGAGAGAGAGAGAGAGAGAGAGAGAGAGAGAGAGATTAGATAGGCCGTAGATATCAAATCACTATATAGACAGACAAACAGAGGAGCAGACACAGCTGTTCCTAGGTGAGGGTCTGGTCTTCCTCACCTTCTATAATTATTACTAAGAATTGGGAGTATGAATACAAGCTTATAGCTCAATGAACCTATTGTAAAATCAAAGCTTTATAATTCTGATTAACAATTTTATGTGAATGCCTGTTTTGAACCACTGCTGGTCGGAGCCTCTCTAACTGTTCTTTCACCCTGCATGTCATGCAGGCTGGGTAAGTTTTGGGGGAGTCTAGTGGAAAAGTGGGAAGAGGGACAGAAGGACCTACAGATGACAAGAGCTCTACAAGTAGTCAAACAGAGCCAACTAACCAGAGCCCAGAGAAGCCTGTAGAGTCTGAAGCACCAACCATGGACCGTGTTTAGAACAATTAGAGCAGAGATTGAGGGAATGTTCAACTAATGCCTGGCCCAACCCAAGGCCCACCCAATGGAAGAGAGGCAGCCTCTGACACTTTTAATAATACTCAGCTATGCTTGCAAACAGGAGCCTAGCATAATTGTCATCTGAGAGGTTCCCCCCCCCAGCAGTGGTTTAAAACAGGTGTTGCAAATTTTTGTTAAGTTTCATACTGTTCTATGTTATGTTTTGGAAGATTCGTGAGAATATTTGTCCTAAGATAGTTTTTTTGTTTGATGTTTGTTTGTTTGTTTGTAGAACTTTATTTTGAGAATTCTTTTTGCACTCATTAGAAGATTGAGGTTCTAATTGATATAGAATTAGAAACAGCTCTTTCCAACAACAAAAAAAAGAAAGAAAGAAAGAAAGAAAGAAAGAAAGAAAGAGGAAGTATTAATTTAAAAAAAGAAAAACCAAAGCAAAATTGGGGAGCTGGCAAAGCAGTCATAAGCACATTGCAATTGGATAGATCCAATTCTTTTTCCAGAACCCTTTTTTTTTTTAGGGGAGACACAGCTGCCTCTAACTCCAGCTTTAAGGAATTCAAGTATTTATGTGTGAAAGTTTTGTCCTGAGTGAGGTAATGTTATTGATAATAGAACCTTTAAGAGGTGGAGGCCTAGTGAGCAGCAACTTTCATCATTGCTAACTCCTTCTTTATTTCTATTGTCTTGATAAATTACCCTGACCAACAGCTACTTACTACAGTAAGGAGTCTATGTCAGCTAACAACTCCATGTTGGCGTCCATTATTATATGGACGTCAAGGTAGGGACTTCAACAACTGCTCATGTCCATCCAGACTCAAAAGCAGAGAAAAATGAAAGAAGACATATTTGCTTGTTTGGGGAGGCTAAATTTTTGTCCTCCTTCTCATACAGTTCAGCAGAACACCCTGCCTAAGGGATTGCGCCTCCCACAGAGGTGTAGGTTTTCCTACATCAATTAACTTTATTAAGACAATCCCTCACAGGCCAAGCCAATGTACACAATCCCTTATTAATACCTTCTTTCAGGGAATTCTAGGTTGTATTAAGTTGACAATTAATGAAATTAAAGCCTACTATTACAAGATCATAACTCTTGGAAGAGATTACTCCTGTAACCCCGGAGATTACACTGTTATAAAAACACCAACTTTGAACCCCAAATATCTCCTACTTCTTGTTTCATCATATCATGTCTTACTCTCATGGTCCACGGAACCATGTTTTGATGGATTTGGAAAGCACTTAATAACTCTGGGCAGATTTTGTACCAAGAGTGTATCTCAGGAAGGGTAAGTTAATTAAGCTTCTATACTTCTAAGTATGAGCCCCAGGTTCCAGCTGACTAATTATACTTCTATGGAGTGACTTTTTGCAGAAAAATACAATTTTTCTTTTTAATCACACCATGCTTTATGATAGAAGAGAAGATATAATAATAGGCAGAAATACTTCTAAAAAAATATCTGAAAAAATTGAATTTTAAGCAATTAAGGTAAAAATGTAAGAAAAATATAAATGCTATATGTACAAATTATATGAAATGGAATCTAATATGTAATATCTAATGTGCATTATCAGAAAACAAATATGTGGTTTTCTATAGAAAAAAATAATGTCAAAAAAGGTGACTGAGAGTTGTAGTGGAAGAATTAAATCCTTGAAAGTATGTTTATGATATGAATACTTGCCAGTTCCAAGGGTATATATGGTACTTTATTAGATTTTATACTTTTATATGCACATGTGTATTTTAATGGAGTTTATTTATTTCAGATAATACATTTATTATTTGTTAGTCAAATTGTCTGTTTTATGTTAATATATGATGCATATGTATATTATGTAATCTAATTTATTATATTGTTAATATGTTATATATTAATATCTAAATGTATTATTTTAAAACAGGTAAAATATAAATATGTGTTATATACTTATGTAAAAGTAGTTTAGTAAATAGTTTATTAAGTTTGATTTACTTAGATATGGTGTATGTTTGTGGATGTTTTATTTTAGGATTTGTCTTTTTCTCAAATTGTTTAAAAATAAAAGACATTCATGAAAAATTATCTTTTTCTTAACATTTACTTTCAGTTTTAGTTTCTTTAACTTTTCATAATCAAATCTAAACAATACATTTCCCAGTAAATTTTTACTCAATTTTAATAACTTAAGAGTAGTAACTTTGAGTAGAAAGACATAGTAGCCTTAGAGCACTCCAGTGCCCTTGCTGATTGACAGCCTCTTGTGCTGATCTGTAGCTCTTGCATTCTATTTGATGTAATCTTAGAACTCTGCAGGTAGTTTTTATGTGAATGAATTTTAAAACAAATCAAAAAGTTATCTAATATGACATTTTCACAGAAAAAGATGCAGATGTATGTGCACTTGGGTGTGCACATGTATAATTATGGTGTGTATGTGTGTGTGTGTGTGTGTATGTGTGCACAAGAAGGAACATGAGCACACACAATGAACAATTATGGATTCTTCCATTTGAAACACCACACATTGTCCTTCCCACGGTGGCCATCAGGCCCAAGTGTGTTCTCAAGTAAGATCTTCTGAAAGCTAAAAGCTATGCAGGTCTAGAAACCTCAGTGTCTTTATTTTAAAATACCTTGCTGTGTAGAAGTGTAGGTGCCCTTACCAGTGACTATAGCATTGCATGAGTTTAAGAGCACTTGCTTCTGCTCCTGAAAAGGACCTGTGTTCAATTCCCAGCACCAATAAGGAAGCTTGCAACCTGCTGTAACTCCAGTTCCAGTGGATGCCACCGCTTTTCTGTGGAATGAGGCGCAAACACATATGTACATGCAGGCAAAACACTCAGACACATAAACAAAAGTGGTTAAATTTATAATTTTTTTATAGCGAAAATAAATGTGTATTTAGAGTTATCCCGGTGGACTCGGTTTAGCTGATCCCAGCTTTGTTGGCCTTGTGCAGGCCTTCATAAGCATGCTCCTTCAGTGAGTCAGGTCTTATCAGGGTACCACTGGCTTGGGCCACATCAATGTCAAGAGTTTCCTCCCAGCCTGTTTGATGTGGTACTTGTTGGCCTGATATCTATGATATCTACAGTGAATGCTGGTCTCTGGTTGTCCTCTCAGAAGGACCTCGATGATGGCTGTGGTCCAGCTTGTTCTCCTGAATGCACAAGAGCTCTCTCCGGAGCTGAAGTGTCTTTGGCCTCCGGAAGGTGGGTCATATGCAGATCTACCTTTTGTGGCTTTGGATTCCTTTCAACTCTGCCTCTTGGGTTTTAAAAGGCCCTAGTTTTGGCTATGATTATGTAGGAGACATGGGTTTCCTTCTTCACTTTCAGCACAATTTTATAATTCTCACATTTGAAATTGACTCAAAGTTTGAGAAACACTTTACTTCTATAACACTTCCACTGACAACAGAATAATTTTTCCCAATAAAACATAAGAAAATAAAACTAACTGGTGAAAAAAATTCAACAGTGGTCCTGGTGGAGAATGCAGGCCCACTTACTTATGTGCTTATACAGTCCACAGATCCTATGCATTTCTGCCAAAAAGGAAGAGCCTATTTTAATGTTGGTTGCCATAGTTGGAAACAATTACTTTCTCGTTCAGTGTTTAAGTTTAAATGATTTTTTTTTGCCTTTGACATTTGTACACAAAATATTGTGTCAGAATTATTAGGCAGAATTTATAATATTTTGCCTAAAAGTTTGTGTCTGGTGAAATACACAATAAAGAAATTTACAGTTTTATTTTTTTTTTCAGCAAAGCATGGTAAAAATGCGGAACACGGAGGTGAGACAACAGAAATTCATATCACAATAGATCAGTGTGGTGCAGAGACTGAGAAAATGCTACAAGCTCCCAGCTGGGAAAACTTGTAATTGCAACCAGCCAGAACATTGATACAGAGATAGCAAAATTACTAACAAGGGAAAAAGAAAATTTAGGAGACAAATAGAGGAAGCGTTTTCCTATGTATGACAAGAACCCTAGTAAATGTGACAAAGTGTTCGTCAAGAGCAGAAGGTTGAACTGGCGTGAAGAAAATATAAAATTGATTACTACAATGACAAGCCACATAAAATACCATAATAACAGCACAGGAACACATTTCAAATAAAAGTGAAATGAAAACACTCTTTTAAATTAAGGGGAGAAGTGTGTGAACAAAACTAAACTTCTTGCTTGGGGCAATTCTTGTAACCAGAAACTACAGGCAGAAGCAATCAAAACCAATGGTAGGCATTATCATAACAGGAGAATACGCATGGCTCTAGGGATTTCCTTAGTATATGCATCTATTGCCTCATCTCCTGTAACATGAGAGAAGCAGCCATCTAGGAGCTAATACCCCATTACAGAGAAATTCAAACAAAGCCATGCCATCATTCCATTCCTAAGCCTTGAACTATCTCTTTCTTGATTCACACATAGCAAAACACAGGAAGGCAGGGATATTGTTCAGTTATGTATTCAGGATGGTAGCATTATACACACGGATGTCAACTCAGAATTTACCAATACACCTGGTTATTATTAATGAAGTCTTCTTTTCCTAAAGTCAGAGAATTAGAGGAATCAGAACAACTGTACATCTCATTTACAGTGGTTTTCCAGGGCAAAGCTGTTCAGCTGATACTGAATTGCAAGCAACTAGGTGACTGCTTGCTGAATAAACAAATGTGTGGCAAATATAAAGAATAAAATATATTTATTTATACTGTGAATAGCTATGGAGTTCAAGCTATGCAATACTCTAAGTTACTTCATATTTGGGAAAAAATGTTCTTTCAGCCTGTGCCTTGTCCTGATAGACTCCAGCTTACAACCAGTTTTGGCACTACTTTGAGAGTAGAGGTGACTGTGAGCCTAGTCACTTGACAAACATCTGCCTGGCACCACCCATGATACACAAGTTGATAAATGAGTTATTTCTGAGAGCAGAAACACTGTCGCCCAGTACATTTAATTTGTGTGAATTGAGATTGTAGGAGCACATGGCTGTAATGATATCATATCAGAGAAACCTTGTCTGAGAATTTAGACACTCCAGACCTAGCAAAGGATGTAACGCTTCCATGTGATTTCCATGAAGTAGCAGATACTTAGGGCAGCCTCACAAGTAAATCACCTGATACTGACATGTGTGTCAAGGACCCAAAGGTAGATCATTGCCAACTGCATGGAATTTAGCTAGACTCAATGTGTGGTATGCATGCAGCCTACTGGACATCTGTCTCTCCATTCACTTTCTGTTTCCAAATGACCCAAACTCATCTTTCCTGTACAAACTAGTCCTTCCCTTTCACTTCTGCAGTTAACTACATTATCAAACTCATCTCTGACTGGTGCAGACACAACTGTCTAGCCACTCTTCTTCTCTGGGATTGGTTGGTGTTTATAACTTTATCAATAAAAAAAAAAATCTATTGGCATGCCTGTCAACAAAGCACATTTTTGAAACCTCTTGTATTCATTCTGTAACCCAGACATAAGCACAAATACATATATATGTACATATCTGTATATTTACTGTGTGGTGTGGGAGTTATTAGTAATTAAGAGTAGAATGAAAGAACCTGCGTTTATATCAGCCATCACACAGATTATCACAGTAGGCAGGATTATCTGCCAATCATCCCAACGTACCCTGAAAATTCCTTGTGACTCAATCAATTGTGGCATCATGAAGGATGAGGATGCATCTCTCCTGTATCTGGGATACCATGTTAATGACAGTATCATTCTCTCAGCAGTCAGATATTGTTGCACAAGATCTGCAATGGGTAGGCAAAGCCGCTTTTAAGTTACTGACAATAAACATAAAGATGAATATATGCCCAAACAAAGGAAAATAGTCCATCTGGTGGGGGTGCTCATAGGCTTCATGTTTCTGTGATCACAAAATCGGCAAGCTTTCTAGTAATCAGGAAATATATAGTTAGAACTTGAGGGAGTATGTCTAGCTCTGATGCAGAAGCCTTTTATGATCTTATATTCTTTTACAGTGTTTCTGGCATAAGCTCATATTTTTCCCTTATGTTAGTGCTCAGTTTGCCTTGCTTTTGAGTCTGTTTGCCAGGTTACCACAAGCAAAAAAACAAACAAACAAAAAAACCACTACAGTCTGATAAATTTTTAAAAAGAGTAATTGCTTATATTTAATTAAAATACTTTATTACATGTTTATTTATAAGAAATTGCTTATTTTGAATATACACCGAGTCCCATTATAAGTCTCTATTTATTGTATTTGCCTAATTTTTATCATGTCATAGTATTTAGTCAAATAAGTTATTATAAGGTCATATTTAAACTCTCAAAATGTCTGCTTAACTTCATGAACAAAACTGATTTTAGATCTTCTGAATTAGAGAAATTTCAGGTTAGTGATTAGAAAATTGATTAGCGATCAAGGTGGGAGGGTTAGCCCATTGCGGGAACTATTCCTAGAAAGATACTCCTGAGCTCTATAAGAAGCAAGTCAGTCAGCATCACCTCCCCATGGCTCTGTGTCAGCTTCTGCCTCCAAGTTCCAGCCCTGGCTCCCTTTGATGATGAACAACAATATAGAAGTGTAAGCCGTATAAATCCTCCTCTCCCCAACTTGTTGTTAGTCGTAGTGGCTTTGTTTTTATTTTATTTTGTTTGTTTGTTTGTTTTGAAGCAATTAAAAAATCATAACTAAGATGGGTGTAGTGGTGCATGTCTTTAATCCCAGCACTCTGGAGGCAGTGGCAGGTAGATCCCTATTGAGTTCAAGGCCAGCCTGGGCTACAAAGTGAGTCCAGGACAGCCAGGGCTGCACAGAGGAGCCCTGTCTTGAAAAACAAACAAACAAACAAACAAACAACAACAATAACAACAAAAATCATAACTAAAATAGAGGTCCAGTGCAGTGAGGAGAGGAAAATTCTCTTATTTTAGAATGTCTGTGGAATGCTATAAAAACTGATCATGAATTTAAGACACTTCAATACACAAAGCAAACTTACGTAAAAGCACATCATTTGTTCGCAGCGTGACTAGGCTGGACAGGCATTGCATGTAGTGGGTTAGGTTCTGATCCTCTCCTTAGGGTCTAATAGTAGAAGACTGGTGCTGAGCACTGTGACACTGAGGATGAATGTGATGTGAGACTATCAGATCACCGAAGCCCTCGAAGCATTAATGTTTCTTCAATCCCGATGTATTTGTCCCAACGTGATTTATCATTTAACAATGGGTCATTTTATCCCCTCCTATTTCTCCAAATTTCTGTTCGGTGATCAGATTGGCCCTAGCATGTACTCTCCTTCCTCTTTCTATAGAGTCCAGATCGAATACTGTGCATCTGCGAAGTCCTTATGTGTTAGGGTTCATGCCAAGTCCTTCTGTGTTAGGGCTCATGTCACGTCCTTGTGTGTGAGGGTTCCCTCAGAGTGTAACAGAGGTGAATGAGTGAATAATTTGATGCCCTACTACTACCAATCCAGCATTGAAGATCTGGGAATTCCCCAAGAGTCGGTAGTCATTCATTAACATTGGTTGGCCAAGTACGCCTGTTTGGATGTCAGAGGACAACAGCAGCCCCACCCAGCAGCAACAACAGGGAAGGTGCACTCATCAGCAACTGTGCAAGGAGGCATCTCCATGGACCTTTTTATAACCATGCTGTGTTAAAAACATATTACTTAACAGAGAGGAACATCTTCTCTCTTCAGGTAATACTTCCTGCAAATGCCATGAAACACACACACAGAAGCTTGTGTCTTTATTGACTGCAGATTTAACGAACTTGTCATTCAAGATTAGCCATCATACAAACTAAAAAAAACCTCATCCTATTGCCAAGCACCTTCCCTCAATCATGTGTAAGAATAACAAAAAAAAAAAAAAAAAAAAAAAGTAAGCTATTAATTAAACCAAAAGAAAAATTTGATGACATTTCATTTAGCTACCTGGTGCTAGGAAGAAAACAAATGGAAGATAAATCCTACTAGAAAATGGCAAAATAGGGCTGGAGAGATAGCTCAGCGGTTAAGAGCACTGACTGTTCTTCCAGAGGTCCTGAGTTCAATTCCCAGCAACCACATGGTGGCTCACAGCCATCTATGATGTGATCTGATGCCCTCTTCTGGCCTGCAGGTGTGCATGCAGGCATTGTATACATAATAATAAATAAACAAATCTTAGAAAAAGAAAGAAAATGGCAAAATAGGAAACAAATGTTAAAAAACTACACAGCTGGAAAATTTTGTAAGTACATTGAGTAAAATTCATAATAACATCTGAGAACAAGCAATAGCAGAGAGATAAAGGAATCCATTATGTTAAAGCCAGAAAGGAACACTAATAAGATGAAACTGAAGAAATAATTAATGTAAATTTAATGACTGCCATTTTAGAAGGCAATGAGAATCTGAATCTGTAAATGATAACAGACAATTAATTTATATTCACTAAACTCAAAGAATTCCAATGGTTGTAGTCTTTGAATAGTATTTCTGGGAACTAATGTCCTTCCCTAAGGCTCTTTACTGAAAATAAATTTGGAGAAGTCCTGACCCTTGTATTGTCTGGTTTATTCAAGAAAGGACAACGTTTATGGATCAAACACTCTTTATCAACCACAGAGTAGACATCACAAAACAGAACTTGAAGGAATGGTTCATTTATAAGCAAACAATGTTATAATCCATCAGCTTCAGATTCTTGGGTTAAGTAGTCTGATCCAAGAACATTCCTGAGGTCATCTCTGTGCAAGCTGAACAGTAAGTACTTATGGCATGTCTCTAGGACTGTGCCAGCCAGCCCTACCAGGGAAGTAAAGACTGTATCCCAGAAAATACAGAACCGATATGTAGAACAATGTTTTTTAAAGCTTTGTGGCATAGTCAAGTAAGAGAGGAAAATACAAACCCACAAGAGTTAGGAAGAGGAAAACACAGGTTTAAAATTACATTGGGTTTTTGTTTTTGTCCAAACTACATTTAAAAAAAAAAATCACAGTCATTGCATTGTATTGAAGTCATGGAGCAAAGAACAAAAGCAATGCATGCATGTGCCTGAACCCACTCCATATCTGATTTATCCCTCATTCAAATTTAGAAAGCCATGCCAGAGCATGAAATATGAGACCACATAAACACATAAAGTAGTGCGGTGAGTAAATAATAAAGCAGAATGCGAAATTTTGCTATGCACATGTACCACATATATGTGTATATATAAGTGTATCTATATGACTAAAGTACATATATAAAAACAAAATTATGTATGCATTTTGGAAATTAAGAGGCATAATACTCTACTGAGTTGTCCCTTATGAAAGGAATAAATTCTTGTCCATTTAGTAGTGACATAGATGCTCCATTGGACCTAAAACCTCCACTCAGATTATTTGAGGAATCTCTGGTCTGTTTGATGGCTGGCCCTGTTATTGGGAAGTGGTTCTTAGTCATCAGAATATTCTGGAGTTTCTGAATGTTTCTAAGTTGCTCATGTGATGCAAACAGGTTACTCAATGGTTGGCTCTCTCAGGGAAGTCTTTCTGTAGGCCCAGCCCTGAAAGCTCTAGCAGCTCAGCCCACCTGAAATATTTTCTGCACAAACGAAATGTTTAATTTGACAGTGCATGATAAGTGATACACAGTTTCTACACCAAAGATGTTACTAAGAAGTCTACAAGTCAAGCAAGCAACAGAAGGTCTGATTGTAGTTCTGAAGTATGGCACTGTTACAGGGCGTTGTCCATTAAGCCTAAGAACATATTAATTTTGTTCACCACTATGTGTAGTCATTTTTCAAAAACTGCCAGTTATCTTTGTTGAGAAAGTATTATTTAGTCTCAGGTTTGGTTTCTATTTTGATTTTGGATTGGTGATTTTTTTTAAAAACTAGGTCATTTGTCTTAATTTCTAGAAAGTATGACCAAGGATCATTGTGAGTCTATTAATACAATAACAATTGTGTGGGGGTCACCTTACCCAGGTCAGCTGAGGCGTACTGGGGGTTCCAGGAAGTGGAGGAGCTGGAGAGCAGGTCTTGGGTTGGGGTGGGGAGTACAGCAGGTATAAACAACCCAGAAGACTGTGCTGGAGACCAACTTGCTTATTGAAATAGTGGGGTTAGCTTATACATCTTGAGTCCAGGGAAGGGTTAGAAAAAGAACCAAAGAGAAAATGCACCTAATTTGCAACACATACCTGACTGAAGAAAGGCAAACCTAATGAATACCAATTCAAATATCAATCCTGAGAGAGGAGGCAGGGATTTTCAGAGTATATCAGTTATATTAGCAGACCTCCAGTCACCTGATTCTGAGAAGCCAGTTGGCACAGAAACAGGAGCTTAACTGACTGATGTGGCCTTTGTCTCAGGAGTTGAGCAGGTCCAGACCGGCTTTGAGCAGGAAATGACGCCACTCCTGCTGTGCTTTCTGAGAGTAGTCCATGTATGGGCAACATTCACTCTCCTGTAGTTCATCTGGCTTGGGAAACCGCAATTTTGAGTCAATAAAGAAAGAACCATTTTGCCAAAGCGATTGTATTATTTGATATACCATGCTTATATGCCTGTATTAAGCTGGCCAGGCAGAATTTGTAAGGAAAGTTTGTCATTTTGATCTTATTACACATTTGTTTAGCTACAGGTAATTGTTTCTTTAAATTAACTGAATTTTCTGAAGAAACATTTTAATGTCTTTGGTTGGCATCTTTGGTTGCACCCCCCCCCCCCAATCCCAATTCTGGTAAATTCCACTCCCTCTCTCCAACCTTGCCACCTCCAAGGAAAGATCCCAGGCATTCCTGAGGACTGCCCCAACCCACTCACCCCTGGAGCCATGAGCTCCCCAAATTCTGCAGGTGGAAGATACTTCAATTTCCTTTGCCTATAATCCTTTGTGACTTCCTCTTCCCTTGTCCTGTGAGGCTGTTGACCTCACTCAGGAGCCATAGCTCCCAAATAAACCTCTCCTTTTTTTATACCTGTAAATCTGGCTTGGACTGGCTTATTTTGTTGGCAGAGATGACCTATCAAAAAGTATAAAGTGAATAAATCTATATAATATAATTCTCAATCCATCATCAATGATTTAATTAGTATTTTGAATGTCTAGTGAGTTTAAGCCTTACTAGATCTTAATGTAGAGTATGTTCTTTATTCTCCCAAAGCTAAAAGTGTGGTGGGATTGAAGAGGCCTGTTTAACTAAGTCAGGCCAACTCTACGACGGGCTTCAGTCTCTTGTTAGCTTAGAGCAGGCCTGAGCCCCGATTCTTCAGCAATGAGCTCAGAGATTACTAGAAATATCACAGAATTTGGACACCTGGCCTGAAGAAGATTGCTTAGCTCCCAGTTTGAAGAGCCCCTGACTCCTGACATGAACACCTACCAGTTTGGGCTGGTTTGAACTAGTTCAAAGAGCCCCTGTTATCCATTATTATCAACAAAAGGCTGGGATGTTAGGTCCTGATACAGGGCGTGGCTGACATGCCTTGCCCTCTAGCTAGGGGTGGGGCTTCCCCTTCCCTCTATAATCCAGACATTTTGGTTCTGCCCCTCCCTTTTCCCCTTTTCCCTTTCCCACTCTCTCTTTCCCTTTCTTCCTTCCCCCAGCACACGCTCTCCTTCTCCTCCTTCCCCCCTCTCCTCTCCCCTCCCCAATAAACCACTCCAATAAACCTGCATTTATATTTAATATAGCTTCGTTGCCATTAGCTCATGCCTGTTTTAATCAGTCATTGCTATCATCAGTGTTTTAATTTTTTAACTATCTATTACTTACTCGCAACTAAAGACTATGTCAACACTATCTCCACCTATAGACTGAGATTCTTTTTCTTAGATTTGTGCCATCTAGTTCTGTAAATTATTTTAAATTTATTTAGCGTTTGCTAACTATATTCCGACCAGTCCCAGTAAAGTTTTACTAGGCCATCACCCACAATTTTACTTACTAATTCTTTTTGTGAAAGCAAATTCACTGAACTACTATTCTGGCCTTGCAATAGCCACCACACAAAGTTATTTCACCTTATTAAGGCAGGACACAGTACTGACCATTTCTAGGTCTCAGAGACTCCAAGACCAAGGTCTCTCACGTGGTAATATCTCTTTACTAATTTCTATGGACCAACTGAATTTTGTTTTCTCTTAACAACCTAGCAAATGTGGTTCTCATTAGCTCATCAGCTGTCCCTGTAAACAGGGAAAAGAAAGACTAGCAAACTGGCTTCTCATGGACGTTTGCTGTAATTGATTCTCAGGGGTGTCTTTGCACTGCCCTGTTAGAGTGGTGTGGGTGTTATGATGATAATTCTCAGCAGGAGTGTTCTAAATAACTAATGAATATTCAAATCAGTGAAACTGAAACTTATATTGTTCACTTGGCCAGGGCCTATGATCTCCAGGCTGCTGAGCACAAAGAAAGCAAAGCTCAGGCATTCTTTCTAGCAATATTACCTGAAATGCCAGCTCACCCATTGCAATATGCATAATCAATCATGTAATCTGTCACTGTTGAAATCTCTATGCCACTTTGGTGAGCATGCCTGGAAAACAATGTGCATTAGAACCGGAGGCAAACCCTTGAAGATTTTATTGTCTCTTCAACTGAATAGAGAGAAAAGAATTTGTATATGAATTTTATTTGAAACTTTTACTTCTTGAGATAATTTTAAATTGCTAGATATATTCCATATATAATATTTAAATTTTTTGTATTAAAATCCCATTTATACTTGAGAAATAGAAACCATATGGTTTGATTGTTGTCCTGATCTGTAAAACATAATCAAAGCAAACTGTGGAAACAAAATGAATAAGAGAGAAATACAACATAACAGTTTTCTTATGCCACATGTTCCAGATACCCTATATTTGACTTCCAATAATAAGCCAAAGCCCTGGAGACTGCTTTGAAGAAGGTGATGGGGTCAACAAAACACCCCATGGCACGCTATGGCACAGCCACATGGTCCCTTTCATGGGCATGTCACATATGCTTTTTTGGTTGCTCAGTGAACAAGACAAAATCACGAGAGATTTCATGCCCACTGGCTTCTCGCTAGGCAGATTCTAATTTGGCAGTGGTTCTGGGGTCTTCATGGTGAGAAAGCTGCTTCTGGCAGGAGCTTACCCACTCAGGAAAGGAGGGACTTGCACTTATGGCTCTGTTCTTGTCAAGCTGAGCCTGAGTTCACATCTGTTCCTGAGGCTCCAAGCCTGAGGAAGACCTGGAGTGAAGATTCACACAGAGAACTCCATATTTTCTGTTAAATGCCATCATCTGCCGTATGTCAGATCGAATGTTCTTTAGAACCCAATGACCCTGACTAGTTCTTTCGTAGAATGAATTTTTGCCTTCTACATATGATTAAAAAAATATTCCACTCTGTTTTAAAACTGGTATGAATGACTGTGGGGTTCTTCATGACACAAATAGAGGAGGGAGGACCACACAGAGGCATGCTGCTCCTGGTCTAGCATGGCTGGAATCACTAACAAGGCGCGATATTAAAGATAGGGCACGTAATGAAGTAAAAAAAAAAAAAATAGAAGCAAGAATGGGTATTTTAAGCATTTACTTTGGTAGTGAATTTAAGCAAAATTACTCTTTTCCATTTGTCACGAAGAATTTTAATCATAAAAGTATGATTGAGTAAACTATGAGAGCTGGAACACGTGTTGTTGGTTCTTACACTTGCTGACAATTCCTATCATCCTGCCACAGAATTATTCCCTATAGTGGTCTGCGATGAACACACAACACAATTGTCAAGCTTTTTTGAGGAATAATATTTATAACGTGATATACGAAAGTGTTCCACAGAGGCACATTTTTTTGTAAATACACTTGGTACCACACAAGATTCATACTCCGTCAAAAGAAAAGCTAGTAAGTAGCTCTCCACTCAAAGTTGTGTAGAAAACAAGTATACAATCTTTCATTTCACCCCATCAGAAACACCTAGAATATTTACAATGTCAGGTATGAAAGGTGAGCCTTTGCGTTGGTAACTCTTCATGATTCAGGAGCCAAAGGTGACAATAATTGATGTCATTTCTTTGTCGTCTTCATTTAAATATTTTTGTGTATATTTTAAAGAGAGATACAAATACTTCTTAGAGAAAAGGCAGACAAAGAATCAGCCTCATAGTGTGCATGTGCTGCCTGTGGCTATTTTACAAGGAAATCTACCAGCTCTCAATAATGTGAAAATCTCCTTGAGAGGTGCTGTGCCACAGCAAGGCACTGAACCAGAGAAATTCAATTTGCCTACTGTAAAGTATGTTTTGTCTCTCTCAGAAAGCTCTAATTCAATCCAAAATTACTTTCTGGAAGCAGTCACTCTAGCCAAGAAAGGGTGTCTGAGGTCTGGGATAGGACAGAACACACTGGGGTAAAACTGTCAAAAGTATTCAGCCCTGTCCTCGCTCATGAGTCCTGATGACCAGCCTGGAGGTCCCGACCTCTCCCTGTTGTAGTTTTATGCATATTTGTGATTGAATAACCTTCAGTCACTTTTATGTTTGATCTACATTTACTCTAAAAATGCTGAGAGAGCAATGGGAAACAGAGACTATGTAAGGTTAATAATATGTCAACGGAAAAGAAAAAAAAAAGATTCTGTTTGAATTCTATAAAATAAATTATCTGTGAGTAACTTTGAAGATGACCGTATCTTTCTTTCTAATTCCTAAAAGATATCTTTGTGTTTAATAATGAGGCTCATAAACACATGGCTTATCCAAATCAAATAAAACTCATCTTTCCACTAAATTAAATTCTTCAGTATAAATCATCAAAGCATGCCAGACTGTGCCAAACATTGTCTTTGGTGCTTTGTCTGGAAACAATGCTGCCAATGTACCTGGAATGCTGGCGTTGTTAGCTTAATCACCTTTCAGTGAGAAGGACGCTGATGGCATCTCCAGAATTAACTTCCAGTCCTTGGTGTTGCATGCATATCTTTCACACTGCCCGAAAAAAAGAGCAGTATAATCTGCAAATGATAAGAGTGTTAAAATAGTCGAAGGAGTAAGTAAAGATATAAATATGGTGACTTGACAAATGCTTCGTTGGGGTTGCTATCGCTGTGATAAAACGCCATGACCCAAAGCAACTTAGGGAGGAGAGGGCTTTATTTCACTTTACAGCGAACATCTATCACTGAGGGAATTCAGAGCAGTAAGGCATCAGGCAGAGACCCGGAAGCAGGAACAGAAGCAAAAACTGTGAAGAAATGCTGCTTACCTCCCAATCCTCCTAGCTTGTTCAGCTTGCTTTCTTACACACACAGGACCACCAGCCCAGGAGCACACTGCTCACAGTGAGCCAGGCTCTCTCACACTCATAATCAAGCAAATGCACCACGTCTGTACTCACAGGTCAATCTGGCGGGTGCATTTTCTCATTTGAGGCTCCTTCTTCCTGGATGGCATTAGTTTGTGTCAAGTTGATACAAGAATTACCAACATTTTGTTTGTAAAATTAATAATGTGCTCATCTTTCTGTGTTTGTAGAAAAACATAAAAGCTAGTTAAATATTTTCTTTATATTTATTTATTTATCTTGAAGATTTATTTATTATGTGTACAGTATGCATCAGATCACATTATAGATGGTTGTGGGCCACCATGTGTTTGCTGGGAATTGAACTCATGACCTCTGGAAGAGTAGTCAGTGCTCTTAACCGCTGAGCCATCTCTCCAGCCCCTCTTCTATATTTATTAATCTAATAAAAATCATAGTTTTTATGATGTTGTTAACATCATCATACATAAAAATCATTGGATGCATTGTAAGAAGCAAATTTAATTGCTGGACAACATCCCAGGTGAGTCTAGCTTGACATTACCAGAATTATAAACAACTCAGAGATTAAGTGACAAGTCACTCTTTTAAGAGTTTCAGAACAAATAAGCTCTCAAAAATGAATAATCTTAGGCCTTTAATATATGTGCTACAATATTGTTGTTGTATTTTAATGGGGCTTGAAACACTTTATGATTTGTTTTGGGGAAAGAGTTGTCAATTAAGGAAACGTCAGGAGGGCACTCGAGGGAGTCTCTGACATGAAACACAAACACATTTGTTTCTTTCCACAATGTGAGAATTAATTGAACAACCACACATTCACAAGGTATGGTAGTTTTAGTGGCAGCAATTTTCAAAATATTCCAGTTGCAATTGGCTGGATGCATTTTTCCACACATTCTTCCTTTTGATCATATTCCTCACCTAGACCGACACATATTCTTTTATTCCAATGTACAATTACAAATGGCAGCTAGTAGGTCACATATCAGTTATGATACAATGTGTGTGTGTGTGTGTGTGTGTGTGTGTGTGTGCGTGCGCGTTTGTGTGTGTGTGTGTGCACGCGCGTAAAGGGCTTACAGAATGACTCCAAAGAGTTTAGACGCCACAGAATAGTTAAGGAAGTAGAGTTTCTGTCAGAGATATGCTAACTGATCAGTAGAGAAGCTGCTTTCTTTTGAGCTAAGCCACTGGGGGCCAAAGGTTTGAGGACAAGGCTACAGAGCGGAGTACAGCTGTAGAAGCAGATGGACGTAATCAAGTCCAAAAGAAAAGGAGGAAAAATGCAATGATGGCAAGATCGAACAGGGAAATTGGGAGGATGGATTGATAGCAATTGTAGTGTGTAGCTTCAGGACTGAAGACAGTCAAGCTGAAGGCTCTTGGGTACTTAGGGGTTCTTACCAAACTATCTTTGTCCTAAAAGCCTGGTGGTTAGAGAGAAGCCAGCATCATGAAAGTATTAGGCACCTTCTTCTGTACAGGGGCTAGGTGAAGGCTTTCAACTCTTTCTTTGCTCTGTTGGACCTGGCTTTCCTGATATGGTTTTAATATATCTCTGTTCCTCTACAGTATCAATTCTACATAATAAAAATCTTAAGGCATGGCCTGGTCTCAACAGGAGGTCATTACCTAAAACAACGTTGCCGTTATTAAGTGACAGGAAGTATCTTTTCATAGTCCCTAATTCCTGTGCCTCTTTAGTAGGACAACTTATTAATATCATATGGGTGGTACTTGTGACTGACATGACAACAGTGATTGATGGAGAAGAATCATAGTTTCAAGGGAGATAGTAATTTTGGCTTATTATTGGCATATAATACATTTTACTACTCTCAGAGAAATTTATTATTTATTTCAAGCGGAAGCATCCTGAATATGTAAAATGACCTGTTTTATTCTAAATATTCAAACACATTTAATCTTGTTCAACTAAAAACTGTGAGATAAGACTTCACACATAATAAAAGATAATGTGTACATTTCTACTTACTCTGAAATGTGTTTGGAAATATGTATCACAAAATTATTAGATTTATTACATGTACTTAATTAAAGCTAGCAACCTCATCCACTAGAAATAATTTACTTTTGATTGTTTGTTTAAATTAATTACAACTTTAAGTATTTTAAAGTGAGAACTAGGCGTGTGCTTACTTAGGCTCTCTGATACATGACTGGGGTTTAGATAATGAATAATTCTTTGGTCACAAATCTCATCTAATATTTTAAAAAAGAGTACTACAGTTCAGTAAAAAGTTCCAAGATATGAACAATATGGTAAATGTGTTCTACATCTATGGTTTTTTTTCCAATGGACAAAGTAATCATCAAATAGACTTGGTTTACTAGGAAGCTCAGGAAAATTAAACTTCACAACCTCTTCTTTTCTTAATATATTCATACAAACCCCATTTTATGCAAATAAGTACTAATATTCTTTTGGAATTCCCCAATCATAATTTTGCCCAATTTCCTATAAGTACAGTTATTATTGAATATCAGGCCCATAGAACTTGGATCAGAGCCAGGAACTGTAATGTTGCTTCTGGTGTGACAGCAACTTGAGGTAAAATGTAATAGGCCAGCCTGCGTTCCAAAGCTAACCCTACAACCAAAACCAAACCAAATATTACCTCTGCTCTCTAAAGATAAATCTTGACAGTTCAAAGAAAAATAGCAAAGTGCATATTCCTCTTGTGATGATTTGAATGAGAAATGTCCACTATTTCCTCAAGTATCTGGTCACTTTGTCCCAGCAGATAGTGTAGCCTTGCTAGAGGAATTAAGTCATTGACGATGGGCTCTGAGAGTTCATAGACTCTCCTCACATACTATTTACTCTCTTTGCTCCTCTTATAGAGAAAATATCCTTTGTTGGTTTGCCATGCCTCCTATGTCATTAAGGACTCTCCCTCTGAACCACTAAGTCATAACAGACTCTCTGCTAGGCATTGCCTTTGCCATGGTATTTTATTCCAGTAACAGAAAAAGGCTATGCATACCCCATGCATTTTTGTCTGCTATTATTCTACAGAAGCCATTAGTATACTTTTCTTTTTATACAAACGGAAAGTAAAAACCCAAACTTAGTGTCAGATACAAGTATACAAAAAAGATGAGGTGAATAGCTTTGTAAAGAAGGGGAGATTTGAGTATGATAGTGATGATCTGCCATGGTCCCAGAATGTTAATCTGGCATCATAATCAGCAAATAATAGCTGGCAGCCTCTGTGTGGGCAGAGGTAATGTTAGGCAATGCAGAGGGATGCTCACCTGGGCAGGTAACATGGCCCCACGTAGCTTCAAGCTCACCTAGAGCCATTCTTAAATTTCATGGCACACCCAAGTCTTTCAATGCCTCAGACATTCAGTTCTGTGACCCCAATACAAGCTACTTAAGGAGAAGGATAGTTTTTAATTAAATGAGACAAGCTAATAGTGAGAAGAAGAAGAAGAAGAA
>OU015743.1:10779681-10805405 GCA_907169655.1 Acomys percivali | reverse complement strand
TGTGTGTGTGTGTGTGTGTGTGTGTGTGTGTGTGTGTGTGTGTGTGTTTGCACTAAAGTTCCTGGGGAGGAAAATGTCAGGTTTGTGTTCAAGATTGTGAAGACTGATTAATTAGAACTTCTAGATTATAGAGTTGGAATGTTACAAATCCAGAATCAAAATTAGGTTGAGCTGCCTAACTATCGGCCGTGTCTGCCTGAGTTAGCATCCTGTGACCATGAGGTGAAGCCCCTGGAATGGAATGCTGAGGAACTCAGAGGCTTCCCGTCAACCTGAAGGCTAAAAATGGCTACTGCTTGTGAACAGTCTATCCAATGTCCCCACCAGCGTCTTCGGAAAGCACATTAGTTTATTACTGTCCTTTGTTCTGCGACTATAAAAGTTCATATGCCCATTCCAGGATGCTATAGATCACTTTGGAAATCCTGGGCACTTGTTCACAGATGAACCATGCTCTCAAATGCTTGCTTCAGACAAGCTGTTCCTTCTAGAGAAAGAGATGTGTTGGGCTGATAGAGTTGTTATGTCTTGATTGTTGTTTTTTTTTTCAAAAAGCTATCATAAAAGCATTTATTTTGTGTAAATGTGTGTGTAAAACATACAGAGTGATTAAATCTTAAAAATGCACCTCACAACTCAAGGAAATCTTCCTGCCTGAGCTTTCTGTGTATTGGCTTGTTTGGTCTGGTGAAGCATGGGAGCTCACCTAGAAAAACGAGACCCACTTGTGCTTGGGACATTTATTTATTTATGTAGTGGTTGGGCACTTCCCTGCTGTGGTGAACTGTGTGATGTCAGAGAACTTATCGAAGTCCTTTGCGAGCCTCTACCATGTAGGTGTCCAAGACCACACTCACACCCTTAGGTTGTTTCTTTAGCCTGTGATCTGTATTATGGCCCTTGGAACCTCTTTGTTTTATTATTTTACACCATGGGAGGATTATGCTGCTTTATCCAGTTTTATGTAAAACAACAAGAAATATAAAATCACAATAAAAAGTGAAATATCAGAACCTAGCCAGCAAACAATACACTCAAGTATTTAGTATTATGAAGAAAAATAATTCCTATAATATTAATTTTAAGTTATTATACCATTATACCCGCCGCAAGTGTTTTTTCTATATTTTTATCATTTTTTATTGTTTTCTTTGAAATTAGTAGGAGCCTCAGATTCCAGCTCCTCATATTAGCATCTCTGCTATCTATTTAAGGGAACAGCTACTCACTGACCTCTTTTGAATCTCACAGTCTTTTAGTGTGATACTTCATTCTCAATGTCATATTAGAAATGCAATATCAATTACATAAAGGCTTTATTTAAGTAGAATGCTGTGTGTTATGTGGGGGTGCCTAGAGCCCCATGTCTAGAAGCCTGTTTCTTTTACTTTTGTTTTTATCTAACATCAAATCATTAATCGCTATGCTTAGGGTTTGTTTAGGTTTTCTTTCTTTGTTTGTTTGTTTATTTCTGGGTTTTTTTTGTTATTTTTTTGCATCTAAAGGTGGCACAGCAGTGTTTGAGACTTTTAATCTCCTGAGGTTTTTTAAAATTTAGCAATATACAATCTTTGGCCCAATTGCTGTTAACTCATCAAGATTGGTACAGATATGTCATAAATTAATGAGCCAACATCCTATTAAATTTCCTTATCATTAAAAAATGTTGGGTATCTGCTCATTAAGGGCATATATTAATTGCATAAACTTTTTAATTACTTGGCGATGTTAAAGATATTCCTTTCCATGGAATTTGGAATTTTGTCCTTGTACAGTGCTACTATTTTTTGTAGTGTCGTTATCTCGCTCCTGTTCTCCCCCCTAACTAGAAGAAATGCAAAAATCAGCATGAAAAAAGGGAAAATGTCAATTTTGTAACTGCCCATTAATTTCTGGTCAGTAAATATACAGCTGTTCTCATGAACCCTCTCCCAACCACCAAGAAATGAGCCTCCAGGTCTCTAATCAGGAAAGACGGAGCTTCAAAAGATCTTAACAAAGTACAGGTGGATGTGGATCTCATTCCTGATACTAGGCACCCTCTGCATAGAGCTGTGAACTGCCTCCTTTAAAGAAAGCAAGCAAGGCTTTGCAACAAGGACGCTTCTGCCGGGACTTGGTCATTTTGTCCAAGCTGTTATGGGTTAGTTTCATGCTAAGGTTTATCTAATGACTTAGAAAGTATGGCTGACTTTAGTTCCCATCTCACAGTTACATCATGGATATTAGGAATTAATTTTTATTTCCCCATGAGCATGTGGGGCCAAAGTCAAAGGACAAAGGATAATTTAGAATATAAAATAGTCACTCAGAAACTTTTAAACCTAATTTCAAAGACTCTTCTTTCTCCTTCAGTTAATCTTAATGCTAAACCCTTGGTTTTTGTTTGTTGTCTTCATACATAAGCCAAACAGCATTAAAAATATCTATTTATTGTTTGTAAAGGGCTTCGGAGAAGTTTTTAGGCCAGCATTACCACATCCTTTATCATTTGTCCTCAACCTTCCTAATACTACAACTCTTTAATACAGTTCCTCCAACCATAAAATTATTCCATTGCTTCTTCCTAACTATAGCTTTGCTACTGTTATGAATTATGGTGCAATATCTGATACGCAGAATATCTGATATGCAGGATATCTGATATGCAACCCCAAGAGGTCACAACCCACAGATAGAGAACCATTGCTTTATGGGGACATACTGTTTGAAGGTTTCTTTAACCAGATGTTTCCCTAATTTCTCACCTGGAAACATTCTACAGACAGGCTGCACTTTACTGGGTTGTTTCGTTTGCAGTCATTATCCAAGTCACAAAAATGTTGTTCTGTGCTATCTTCTAAAATGAGATTTTATCAAGTATAAATATGTTGTTTTTAATATTCATGAGATTCTTAATTGCTTTCTAGTTATGCCTGTTGTTAGAATGCATCTATTTTTTCATAAGTTTTTTTTTTAAAAATCTGTATTAATTACAGTTTCTGAATTATCTGCTTTAGTTTGACCTTGCTTCCATAATACAATAATTTTTTTTATCAAGCTTTAGTCAGATGACTGGAGATTATTGGCTGTATATTCATTTTTCAAGTTAAAATCCTTAACTGTTTTTAAAGCTTTTAGTCTATAACCAAAGTGAGAAGAGGGTAGAATTTGCACATAGCTCTGTCCCCACACATCTCCACAATCCATCCCCTCCACGTGGGAAGCTTGTTACAACTGATGTGCCTCTATATGCTTAAGTGAACATAATTATTGTTAAGTGCCCAGGTAGACTGACACACATCAGTAAGAGCTGGGTTTCCTGGAAGACAAATGAAATATATTTCCCTGTCATTTCTATGCCTCAGTCTCTCTGGAGAAATATCGCCAACTTACATTGTCTGAGGGCTTAAGAATGCAGCCCTGGGATTTTCACCATTGGCAACATCTTGAAAATGCCCAGAGGCATGAAGTCCAGTGTCAAGGAATACAGAGGAACTAGGCATGGTGTGTGTGTGTGTGTGTGTGTGTGTGTGTGTGTGTGTGCCCGTGCACGCACGCTGAAACTTGCAGATAAGGTTTGGTTCTATTTATTTAATATTGATTACACAACTACATTGTAGCATATGAGATAACAGTTCTCAGGAAAGTCCTACTTTAATCCTTAAACCTGTGAAGTGGCACCTTTTATGAGAATGTTTATTTGTAGATGTGATAAATATTTTAAATTCAGGAATTAACCAAATTGGTTCTAGATATGATAACAAGTATATTTTTTATAACAGAGACTGGAGGAGATTATGAAGTAAAGAAAAGGAGAAACTATTTAACCCAAATGCAAAGATAAGTACTAGAGACACAAAGAATGTTCACACACTGCCCAAGGCAAGGAAAGAACTCTTCTACAAGCTTGTGGAGGGAAAAAGGTCATGCCAGTGACTTGACATTAGCTCTTTGATATAGATTTTGTTTTTCTGGCCTGAGGAACTGGAGTGAAATAAATTTTATTTTGTAAGAGACAAAGTTTGTGGTAATTTGGTATAATAGATACATTTGAATGAAGTATCTTTAATCCTTGGAACTCTACATCGTGTGTGACCTGAAATAGCCATTGCATGCCTATACTTGATAATGTCTTATGCAATCAAAACACACTATGTTAGGATGAATATCATCTGTAATTTGAATCAACATTAAGCTACTTTAATTCTAAATCTATTCAAAATCATGATTTTATTATAGATGTGCAAGTCCCTGCTGATAGTTGATTGATAGCTATTATCTGATAAATGCCTTCTTGCTACTTAGCCTTACTCAAATCCTTAGTTGCATTTTTGCATTTAAAGTGGTATATCTCTTATGACTGTAGCTTGAAAATCACTTTACTTCTTGGTTTTAAATATTTGATTCATTCCATTTTTGTGATATTCATCGTGTCTATAGGGAAACTTTGGAAGGGTGTGTTTTTGTTGTTCATTCTCTTGTGTTTGTTTCATTTATATTTTTGGTAATAGTCTCCCAGAGGTTCTTGCACTTCTGGTCATCTTTTCAACAGGAAAAAAACAACATGATTTTGTTGAATGTTTTTAAATCTTTGTTTGACAATGAGTTTTCAAAGACACATGGTCCCTTCTGCCTCTGAGAATGTTTGCCTGTTATCTGTGATTAACGGAACTAGCGTCTTGCTGTTCATAGCTTTGCCTGGTTTCTTCCACTTTCTGGATTTGGAATAAAGCCTCCCCCTGTCAGTGAGAATTACTCAACTTCGTTCAAGGTCAAGTATCCATAGAATGTTGACCACAGTCACTCAATTGTCAAATTTTGTTTGGTGAAAGGAAGAGGGGATCAGAGCTCCTATTTTGTTTGTTTGTTTGTTTCATTTCAGCCTAGAGCAGGAAAACAAAAACAAAAACAAAATACAAGTCAGAGAGAGAGAGAGAGAGAGAGAGAGAGAGAGATTGTTGTGCATTGAGGGAAGACACACAGTAGTTGGTGATAGAGTTCTAATCTGAATCTGAAGAGGTGAGATTCAGGTACATTCAGTTACATAAATTTCAGTGCAACAAAGATCAGTGGCCCAGTTCAAGTACAAAAAAAAAAAAAAAAAAAAATGAGGGGCACAATTTTTCTTCCAATTTTTTTTCTACTAAAGCCCAAAGATGATTGGAGGATATCCACAGACATTTCTCACCCAATTAAGTTGACACAAATTATTCACTATGCCAGTCTCTCAGTCAGGAATAGAACATAGATCCTAAATCAATAAAAACTGAAAGAAAAAAAATCTATCATAAAAGTTAGAAAAAAATCTAAGTTCACCATATTTTTGACGATTTGTTAGATGGTTCTATATCAACATACCACAGCTACAAAAAGTAAGCTGAAAAAGCACAAGTCTGGCTACAGACATTTGTCTGTCTACTAGCCTACTGCTTTTTAAAATGGGCCTCATCAGAGGCTATTTGGTGTAGTGTTTCTGTTTTTTGTTTTTGCCATAGATCAGCATAGTTATGTCCATTATACAGCTTCTGTAGAAGCTGCCACAGAGAAATGCACATCCCCTGTGACTGAATATCGGCCCTATTGGCTTCTGTGACTTTTCCCACTTAGCCATGTGGTACCATTTCATCAGTACCTGTTTGTTTGTTTTAGGATATCTCAACCATTTGGTTTTCGCAATAAAGACTCAGGAACTAGATGTTGCCGTTACAAGCCTGCTAGCTCAGAAGGCAGAGAAAGCACCCGGCTGACCTTCCTCGCTAAACAACATCCCCAAAAGTTTACCTTCTCCATGCTGTCTCAAAAACCCTCAAACCAAATATCCCTGCCTTCTACTCCCTGTCTCTCCTGAAATCCTCTTGCTCTCTAGTTTTTTTTTTTTTTTTTTTTTTTCTTAATAATCCTACTTTCACTTTTCTATCAACTGGCTGCTTGTTCCGCCTCCTGGCCTGTGGTTGACTTTATTTAATTCTGTTTACAATATTCAAGCAGAAAGTTCTTGGATTAAAGGGGTGTGATAAGGCTGAGCCACACCACAACTAAAAACAGGTTTTTCCAGTACGTAACATAATCTTGAGGTTCACAGTGTGCTCAAATACTCTGTAACAAGTACCAGGGAAACTGTCGTACGCACTCATCATCCAATATAGGTCCATCTGAAGCATTTTCTGGATGGAAAAGAAAATGAATGATATCCCGATCCCATTAGATATTAGAAGCAAGTCCAAAGAAATTCAAAGAGATTTCTATTAATAACTATTTCTTATTTTTTAACAATTTTAATAATTTTTAGTGGAATTACAAAGATATATGAAGCCAGCAAAGTAAAATTGTGAATGTTCACAGTCATAACATATTAATAGGGAGATGAAGAAAAAGAAAATATGACTTCCTATTAGGAGAAACATTAATCAACTCTAATGGAGCCAGAATTAGTATAGAAACTACAATTAGAAAATGAAGACAAAAAATTATCTTAATTATATTCCATATTAGGAACATTTATGTAGAGATAAGTCAAGTGTTAAAAAAGAATAATCCTTTTAACTCATACAAGGTAAAGACACATGGTTCACACTGAAGCATATGTTGAGTATAATTAATGGTGGATTAGACACAAACAAAAGGTCTTGAATGTATGGTGGGTAAACAAATGTGAGCTTCAGGAGAAAGATGGTTTAATAAATAAGTGGGCCATTATGGTGTCATATAAATGTATACAACCAGGGGTCCCAAAAAGAGAAGAGAATGAGATGAAATAGAAGGGTTTCAACAAATAGAATTCAAAGAATTTCAAATGTTTTATAAAATAGATAGTGAATTGAAGATAAGAAAAATAAGATGTTTAAGGAAAATGTGAGAGACATTTTGAGACTCAAGGCTAGGTGGCATTTACATATTTCACATCTTAACCACTGCATGTCAATTTTGGATCATGAAAACTTTTAAAAATACACACACACATGCACACACACACACACACACACACACACACACACATATATAGTATCTTATATATGCATAAACTACAGAGGTATATTTAAATATATGTATGTAGGAGATAGAGAAGAAAAATTTGCTATTGGACAGTTTAATACAAGAATTATATTATGACCACGAAAAAATCTTTAAATAACAAAAGCATAAAAAGGTGACAAATAACATAAGCAAAATAAAATATATTATTAGTAAATAAACAAAACAACAACAACAAAAGAGATTTCACCAGCACACAAAGAGTAAATGTTTCAAGGGAGGTTTATATTAAAACCAAAATGAATTATCATTAACTATTGTTCCCAAAACAAAACTACTGTAAACACTGAATTCTGGTAACCATTCAGAGTTAGAGAATCAGTTTTACCTTTCTGGTCAATGAAAATGTTTCAGTCATTCTGCAAAGGGTATGGCAGTTTCTCTTTAAAAATTTTTATGATTCCTATATTCCATAGCAATTGTGCTTTGATATTCATCATGACAGATCAAAATGTATGCTCCTATACAACATTTGACTGTTACAACAGTCTCATTTAAAATGAAATAAATATTCTATTATATCATAATATCAACAATGATGCAAATAACCTCCAATGATGAAGACTTAATGACTTCATTATGTCTATTCTGGTACTTATTTACCAGCAATGAAAATGGACAAAGGATTTATAAAATTAACACCTTGTGTGGACCTCAGGGGAAGTTTCCAGGTCTTATACCCACTTCATCTTACCTTTTATATTGCCATTCATGTAACATTTTTGAAATAACACAATTATTGCTACAGCTTAATGGAACGAAGAAAATTATTTGTAGGTCTTGACTGGCATCCATATTATTAACTCAAGCTTGTGATGAAACTAAGTGCAAAAGTATATGCGACATTTGTAAAATCTAAAAAGGATACTTGGTCCATATCAATAATATTCTAGTTTTATATTGTAAAGTGTACGATGGTTCTATTTGAAAATCCAGGGTGAGGAATACACAGACTCTCTCAACACTGTATCCTACTAATGCATATGAGTCTAAGAATTAATGAAAACACTTGAAAAGGAAAGCAACACGAAGACAGCTTTAGGGCCACACCGCACTATTTAAGTATGCATTATTTTCTGTTGCTGATCTTGACTTTATGGAGCCCAAAGTGTAATCTTTCCTCATTTACCTAATGCCATAGCTGCCTCAAACTAGTCCTAGGCGCTCCTGGCCCTATGTATTCATAGCAATCTTGTATTGCAGGGAAGTCTGATAGGAGCTCCCATCACACAGAGGGGAAAGGATGTCAGCTGGGAGGCAGCTGACTCCAAAGCACTGGGGGAATAGAATCCACACTGCTGTACATATTTTGTCCAAAATTAATTTTTCTATTTAAACTAAACCCAGGAGTTTAAAATGAAACAATATTCTGAATTTGCTTTATGAATCAATAAAATAAATTAGAACATTTCTTGAAAAAGAGTAGACATCTTATCCGTTCTTAATATTGATACACTATGCAAAAAGTAGTGTAAGATCATCAGAATGTGAAAACAGAGGGTGTTATTGATGTATAGAAACACACAAAAGCCACAAAGTAAAATAGCAAAATAAATCGTTTACCTAGTAACCCATAAAACAACAAATTAGGGTTATCAAAAATACATAAGTGATACAAAATTATAAAATGAAATAATTAGGAACAGCTTATTGTTTTGGTAGTACTATTGCAAAAATAATAAACTAGTGAAAAAAGTGAAATGTTGAATCTTCATGGTGAATTTTAAACAATTGCTAGGTCATATGGAAATCACATAGTTATTTTTAAGTGAAACTGTCATGCTCTTTGCAGAATGGGTGTAACTTTAAAAAATAAATAAAATACAGAATACATTATTCCAGATGAAAAAGTAAAAATCAGGTGTGTGTGCTGCTTGTAAGGAATTGCCTTAAATATAACAGCACTAGTTAAAATAATTAAAAGACAACCAGCAAAAAAAAAAAAATACAAGGAAATTCACATTGGTATCACCTGTACAAGAAAACACAAAACACTATCAAAGAAAAATGACAAACCCCTGTGATAAAATAATAAATTTATCAGCAGAAATATTTTGCATATGATAGCTTCAAAGTATATAAAACTGATATAACATATAGGAGCAGTCGAAAGATCCATAGCTATATCTGGATAATTGAAAACCAATAAATGAAACAGTCAAAGAAGTCAGCAAGGATTTGAGAGAGTTGAAGTAGGAACTGACTTACACCTACAGAATGGTACCCTCAGCAGCTGAGTGCACTTCCTGTCAGCTAACACCAAGCATGCACAAGACAACCACATTCTGGCTGATAAAACTGGGCTCAAAACACTTGAAAGAGTTGTGGACTTACAAAATAATTTACCTGCAAAACGATCTTATATAAAAAAAATGAAAACAAAATATCTGAACTCGTTTTACTTTGAAACAAAAAACATTTACATAAAACTGACACACGTCAGAGATAAGATGCAAAGATAATACATATACTTTATAATAATGAAAATACAATATCTAGTTTTATTGAAGTGATACTAAAATAGTATTTAGGGAATATTTAAATTAATAAATACTATTTTAGGATTTTGGTCTATCTCATAGTTAGAAATTAACAAAATGTTGGAAAATTCTATTAGTAAAAAGTAAACAAAAAAGAACAAAGTCAGTACAAATTAACTTGAAGACAAATTGAAAAATTAATAATCTGAAATGATTCTTTGAGAAAATTAATAAAATTATAAGATTGTGACTCAGATTTGGAGCCCATTGTACCTCTGTGCTAGTAATGCATACATGTATATTCATATGTACACACATGTAAACATAGGTGTGCACACAGGCAAACATATACTTAGAATATTGGAAATAGAAACACTGTTTACAATGTGTAGTATTTCTAATCAAAATCTTGTTTTAATATATATATTTTAAGTGGCTTACAAACTACCTTTGAACTATTTATATCTATAGATTTCTGATGCTCCCAACCTTGGTCAGAAAAGCTTCTTATTGCAGTGGGTAGTAGTTAGTACAGAGATGCACTAATGGTCAATGATCAACTGTGAGTGCTCAGTCTTACATGAGACATCTGTGTTATCTACCACTCCATGCAAGGCTCAGGGAGTATCACGGAAGAGCGGACCGAATGGATATAATAGCTGAAGGATGGGTCAGATGCTGGAATGTGCCATCCTCTCGAAGTACCGTGGCTTAATACCTGTGAACTCTCAACTGCTCTGGTTACCTAGAGAAGAGTACCCAAGGCCAAACAAAACAGAATTCACCATATAGAATACATATGGGCTCCCAAGGTCTTTCCCTAGGTAAGGAACTATTGGTGGTTGATGGCTGCCAGGTGATAGGCAATCACTTCTCTTTAGAAGGGTGGTAACTGATAGGTTTTCCATACCTCAGTGGGTGAATCCACATCCATGGAAAGCATTAGTTGTATTTGGAGAAATAAACTAAAAGTAAATAAATAAAAATAATTGTAAAATGAGGACATGAAGTTGAGAGAAACAGACAGACAGACAGGCACGTGTGCGCGTGTGCGCACACATACACACACACACACACACACACACACACACACACATGTTTGATGGGGCTTTGAGGTAGTTAGAGTTTGGAGTGAGGGGAGAATACGGTCAAGACAAATTGTATTGGTGGATGACATTTTCAAAAATATAAAATAATAAAAACAAAAATCAAAGATGCATATTGGATTTGTTGTAGGCCTCCCTGATCTTTTCTAAAACTCAGTTACTAATATTTTTGGTAGTCAGATTCATTAGGAATTGTTAATAAAGCAAAGAATGAAAGTTATGAGTTAAAAATATTTTCTAGACATAAATATCAATAAGTAGTAATGTAATATTATTATGCTAATAGGCGACAATTTAAGTGAGATGGAAATTTTTTCTATAGTAGACTACTAAATCTTACTTAAATAAAAAGATAAAATTAATAAATTTGAAGAATAGTGGCAATATGTAAAATAAATTATAATGGTATACAAACTATTGTAATTAAACAATACTTATACCATTTTTTTGATTTTCAAAACATTTTAAATTAAAAATAAATATAGCATTTATCCTAGTATAATAATAAACAAGTGTTACTTTCAAAAGGAATAAAAGTAAATGAACTTGTATTTTTAAACCATCTACAAAAAAATCCATGGCTCAAATGACTTATTGGTAAATTATGACAAAAGAACACAGTAATACCAATTCTCCTAGAACTCTTGCAGGTAGTTAAGGAATTAAAGAAAATTATAGAAAAAAAAATGAAACAACAACAAAAAAATTCTTCTTTACAAAATTAGGTGGTATAATTGCTGCTAAACAAAGTTGGGATGACAAATCTAGTAAAATGAGAATAAACTTTATGGGTTGGTGAAATTTATTTTAGCATATTGTAGCTGATTTAAGATTAGAAAAATTATTTAATATATTTCATTGTATTAATAGGCTAATATAAATGTAAATGCATTACTTACAAACATTTACACTTTGATAACCCACCCTCAGTACATACCTCATTCAACAAGGCCACATCTCCTTATATTTTTAGCAGTTCCACCAATTGAACCAAGCATTGGAATATATTAGACCATGGGGGTCATCATTATTCAAACTACAACAAAAACATTGCTATTTCCTTGAATTATAAGAAGAAATAAAAGTAAAAGTCCATAACAGTGTACATTTAGAAAGAATGAATGAAACAGAAAAAAAGAGAAAGAGACAAAGAAAGAACAAGAATGAAAGAAAGAAAGAAAATGGAAAGAAGAAGAAAATATTCAAAAGAGAATAAAGTAACAAAATTAATAATGCCTGTGTTCTCAGAACTTATTTTAAAATTACATTTTGGCTCAGTAAGATGAGTCAATGGGTAAAACTTCTTGCCATGAAATCCTAAAGACCCTTAACTTGGAAAAAGGTAGAAGGTGAAAATTAATGCACTCTCCATGGAGTTCTCATCTGATCTTCCTATGTGTGTGCACCATGGAAATCACTTCCTGCCTTTTACACACATCAAACACATAATTAATAAAAAATTATTTTTTAAATATTCAGATACCGCAGAACTATTCCAAACATAAATATGTATGGTATTTGGCATATGTGAAGTACCTTTCATTTGCCAGATGTAATAGTTGTCTAAGAGGCTTACTGCCTCTATCTGCTAACCTAGGCCTACTCCTGAAAGCTTTCTAGCCTCCCTACAATGGAATGTAGGCCTAGCATATTTTTAGCCTCCTAGGCTTACTGCTAAATGAGCTCACTCTGTCCTTTCTGAACTCTGGCTGGCTGGTTCAACTCATCTGTTCTGGCTTGAACTCCTCTCCAAACAGACTGATTCAAAGTTGCTTCACTTAGCATCTGACTGAATTGTTCTGCTTAGACTATAACTAATTCTAGAAATCTATTCTAATCTTATAGCTCCTTCTCATTCTCTGTCTTGCTCTGTCTTCACCTGTTTCTATTCAACCTTTTCTCTATGAGACTCTCCTGGTAACACTACTGCCCCCCCTCTCTCTCTCTGTGTGTGTGTGTGTGTGTGTGTGTGTGTGTGTGTGTGTGTTCCTCTCTCTTAAACTGCCTCTTTTTCCTCTCTGTTCTCATGACAGTTTGGCATGGCCTTTTCTGTCAATTCTTTTTGGATTCCTCACCCTGTCTGCCTCTCGATTAGATATAACTTTCAAACATTGATACATCCTTCTAGAAACTAACCTACTTACATAGTTTGGGATTGAAGGTGTGTGCTAAGAACATGTGTGTATTCCAGCCAGAGAGATTAGAAGTGTGGTGGATTAAAATTATTCTACATGCATGTATGTAAAACTGACAAAGTGTGGCTTTCAACAAAGCTTAGGCAACGTAAAGGGTATTGGTTGTTTCTTTTCAGCAGATTTCATTGAAAAAAATCTCAATGTGAAGGAACTTCATTCACAATATATGGCACGTATAAAAACTGGTCCTATCTAACCATAAAGCTAAACCTATATTTTATACCCATGAAACAATGCTTCTACAATCCTTCATCTGAGTCTTCTAAAGAATTTCCCGCATCTCAGCCTAATGTTTGCCTTTGTGTTTTCACCTCTGTTTCCAACAGTAGCTGCATGAAGCCTCTCTGTCTCTGACTCATTTGCATGCTTTTGGGACCTTTTCCTCCTACTGGATTGCCCAGTGCAGCCTTAATCCCTGCCTAGTCTAACTACAGCTTGATATTCCCTACTTGGCTGATGGCCATGGGAGGCCCTGACCTTTTAGAGTGGAAAAGGAAGGAGGTGGTTTGGAAGATCAGGGAGGAGGGAAGGATGGGCAAACGGCCACCAGGATGTAATATATGAAGAACAATAAGTTAAAACAAGAATATAACCTGTGCAATCAGCTTTTACTACTTATACATCTAGTTTTAATCTTTTTTTAAATTAATTTATTCAGATTACAACTCAATTGTTATCCCATCACTTGTATCCTCCCTTTCCTCCCTCCTCCCTCCCTCTCTCCCTCCTGCTTTCACCCTACTACCCTCTCCTCTTTCTACGACCAAAGGGGACCTCCTCCCCCACTATAGGGTCATAGGCTATCAAGTCTCATCTTGGAAGCCTGCTTATTCTTTCTTTGAGTGCCACCAGTCCTCCCCAACAAGGGGAGGTGGTCAAATGTGGGGAACCCGAGTTCTGCTTTAATCTTAAACTACATATTCACCGAGTCCTGACGCAGAAAAATGTCCGTATGTTTGTGTCATGATAATTATTTGCTAAAGTCTCCAACCAGTTGAAAGCACTTAAAAAAAAAAAAAACAAATATTCACCATTAATGCTATAAGCCACATGTGGGAGATAGGTTGATAATTTCTGTGGCTTTTGTTTGAGTTGTATACTGGATCAGCAAAGTAACTTCTTCCATTGTAAAACGCTGTTAAAGTTTTCTGTAGAAAGAATTCCTTATTTTTTTCCAATACCATGTTTTCTGTGTTGTTCAATAAATACAGAGTGAAGCCCTTTTTCAGAAACAGCAAGGCAACAGGCAATGGGAATGGCAATGTGAACAGACACAGATCAAACACACAGACTAGAGAACTAGCAGACAGGTCACAGGCTACAAACGTCAGATAGATAGAAGACACAAGGAGAGAATGGAAGAATTCAAATGTGGGCTGACTCTTGGTCTAAAGTACTCTCTAATATCATTCTTACTGCAACATCAATGCTCTAGACTGTGTCTCTACACACTATTGCAAATATGGAATCAAACATTAGTTGTTACCCTTTGGTCCTGGTAAGATGAGTGTTTCCAGCAAATCATTCTTGAAAGACAGAGACCTCATTTTTAAGTGAACATTTGCCTCCCATGGGCCTTTTCATTTATCACTGTCAAGCCATACAAGCTCTGTGGACTATGGGTGCAGCATTGTGTGGATGGCTGTGAACCTTTCTTCACAGAAAACATTCCTATGGTGTTTGATTGGGAACAGAAGTAAAGCGGCAATTGTTGTAACACTTATTCTTTTTCATAAGATTTCCAGACCAAAAGGGGGGAAAATTGAAATAAAATACAGGCTCTGTCCATCTTGCAGGCTGCTTAGACATGCTTGAGTGTAGAACACTCTACCCATAAAATAATAGAATTTCCAATTTGTCATTATTTTGACTGCTTTTGAAATTTCAATAGCCAGCAGGCTGTGTACAAGCTCATGAAGTTTGTTTGATAATGAATATAGGACATTATTTGTACTTTGAGCCTCTAATGAAGAAATTTTAGCAGACAGTATCTGTTTTTTGAGTGTGATGCACACACTTGATAATGAAATATAGCCATTAAATACTTAAATAAGCAGGGTCTTTAGCTCTGTGCCCAAACCAACCATGTACACATGTTTTAAAAGTACAAGGGGCTTCTTCAAATATCATCAGGAATAAGTCATTTACTGTCTCAGGTTAATACATCAGTGCAGCTGCTGTCACTATGAAAAATTGGATTTTTTGTTTACTTAAAATGTGAAATGCCATCATTTGGTACTTGAAAAATGAGGTGGGAAAAATGAATGTCCTTCTGCCTGTGAAAAATGGGGATTTTATTAGAGCAAAAAAGGCAGGAGGAGAAAGTGCTCATCTGCTCCAGTGCAAGACTGTTTACACAGGAAGAAACACAACAATAAGTGGGCCACAGGGGACCAGTGCAGCAGGATCACTTAGGGAGATGATGACAACGGGATGCAGACTGGCCCACCTCTCAGTTCCCGTATACACATAACGCGTAAAAGCATCTTTAAGTAAGACTCATATTTCATGCCAGTATGAGACTCCCCAGTTTGACTGCATCTGTTAATAATAAAAATTTGCCTTCTGGAATGAGAGTTTAATAGTTCTTGTTCATGCTTTAAATAGGAGATCAGAGCAATAAATCAGCATTACGATTTTAGTATGTAGTCACATGAGAAATATATTATTTCTGACATTTAATTTGGTCAAAATTAAGTTAAAATATTCACTCAGAGGGACATATTGATAAAGTAATAATTATAAACATATAATCCTAGGAATTTTGTACTTTGTGCACTCTGGAAGCACTATTAAATTAAATATACCTATTTTCTTTATTGTAAAAATAAGAAAATATTCTATTATTCAATTCAGCTTTGAGGCTATGTATCAAATGAAATTTATTACAACAATAAACCTCATACACATAGTGTTCCACAGTATGTATGCATATTTCAATGTATTTAATTAGTGATATGCACAAGGGACTTATTTTCCATGACAGTGTTTGAAATAGTATTTAATTTATAGTTTTAGATGAACCATCTAAATAGCATCTAAACTGAATTCAATTACATGATCTACTCTTTCTACCATTTTATCCATACATATAAATCTATATATAGAAGTATCACAGACATTTAATTGGATATCCCTACCTGTGAATAATTGTTGTTTGAGCATAAGTATGTTTTTAGGAACTACACATATAAACATGTAAACATGAAATTATTTGAAAAGGTGTGGGAGGAGCAAGGCCTGCCATTGAGCTCCAACAAGGCCTGTTGCAAATACTGCTCATGCTCCGCTGTGCTTCTGCATAGGGCCGGCCTGGGACTTGCCAGGATGCCTGGAGATTGATGACGCCACTTCCGGCGATGAGACATGAGACAATGAAGAAGAGCCACAGGAGCATCTTGCAGCCGGGGAGCCAATGAGATGGTGAGCAGAAGGTATAAAGGAACATTCTATTTCGGGTTAGCCGAGGCTGCTTCTGCCTCTGCTGCTGCCCCTTGCTGGACTCCCTGAGTCTTTGTGGTTGACTCTGAACCTTCTAACCCCCTCCCTGCCCTCAAGAGTCCTGAGTTAGGAGCTCTCAACTACAAAAAGGTTCATTTTACATCTGACTTGTCTTTTGCTGTTCCGTACCAAATGCAATATATTAAATAAGAATAGATTCACAGTAAGCAATCTGTGGATGAATAAGTATTTAAGTAGTATGAAGGAATGAATGAATGCATATAATAATTGAGTAATATAAAGTAAATGTTTCCCACCTAAGAGAGTCAGTGGTCAAACTTGATTGATTCTTCTAAGTAAGCTTGTAGAGATCTCTCTTGCCCTGAAGAGAAAACTGAATTTTACATTGTAACAACAGATATATAGTTAACCCCCATCCATGAGCCCTTGAAAACTATAGGTTTCTGCTATAGAAATTGTATTGGTCTTTCTGTTTTAAATAGTGTGCTAAACAAATTACCAACTGTACTAGTTTGCATTCCCACCAGCAATGAAGGAGTGTTCCTCCCTCTCCACATCCTCGCCCGCATGTGCTGTCACTTGAAGTTTTGATCTTAGCCATTTTGATGGGTGTAAGATGGAATCTCAGAGTTGTTTTGATTTGCATTTCCCTGATGACTAAGGAGGTTGAGCATTTCTTTAAGTGTTTCTCAGCCTTTGATATTCCTCTGTTGACAATTCTCTGTTTAGTTCCGAGCTCCATTTCTCAATTGGGTTATTTTGTTTAGTGGTGTTTAATTTCTTGAGTTCTTTATAGCCAATGGACAGGACATCCTCCACAGTTGAGTGGAGAGTGGGGTCTGACTTTCACACGAACTTTGGTGCCCCATATTTGACCATGTCCCCTGGATGGGGAGACCTGGTGGCACTCAGAGGAAGGAAAGCAGGCTACAAAGAAGAGACTTGATACCCTATGAGCATATACAGGGGGAGGAAGTCCCCCTCAGTCACAGTCATAGGGGAGGGGAGTAAGGGGAAAATGGGAGGGAGGGAGGAATGGGAGGGTACAAAGGATGGAATAACCATTGAGATGTAATATGAATAAATTAATAAAATATAAAAAAAAACATTACCAATTGTTGTTATTACCAAATCTGCTGAATTCATCTAAATATATTTTTGGCCTTACCTACTAATAAACTTGTGAATTAAATAGTGTCATCAATAGGAAACATAACAATACTCTTTTAAAGTACATATTAGAACATATGTATGACTTTTTTTTTTTTTTTTCGATTTTTCGAGACAGGGTTTCTCTATGTAGCCTTGGCTGTCCTTAACTCGCTTTGTAGATCATGCTAGCTTCGAACTCACAGCGATCCACCTACCTGCCTCTGCCTCCCAAGTTCTGGGATAAAGACGTGCACCACCACGCCCAGTTTTTTTTTTAATTTTAAATTTATGCCATAATTATTTTCTAAGATGAATGTCAGAGAAAGTTTTAAAAGCTGCTTTGAAGTTTTATAAAACTGATCAACGGCAGTATCTAAAGAAGCTAACCAATGTCCCTAAATACTTTATGGAACCACCAAGGACTATTTAAATTCGTTTAAACGTCATTATCACTGATTTTTTATGTGACAAATTTAGTGTGAGTGTGTGTATATGTGGTGTGTGTGTGTGTGTGTGTGTGTGTGTGTGTGGTGTGGACCATATATATGGAAGACAGAAACACATTGAAGAGGTCACTTCTCTCTTACTACCATGTAGGATGCAGAGACTAAGATCACCTGCCCTGACAGCAAGCTCCTTTACCTGGGAAGCTATCTCACATATTGATGATTTAATGCCAATCAAATTAGAACACTTACTTCTACATATTGACCTAATTTTATTTGATTAATAAATTATACGTCTGCTATGTTATTCTGATCATTAGCCTTCATTCATCTAATAAGTTAAAGCTAATTCTTCAGCTTTGTTGTTTTTTTTTATAATAATTCTACATACAGTTCTGGAGAGTTTGTCTACTTAAGGATAGCCTATCATCTTACAATGACTACAGAGGAAAACTTTTAAATTTTTAAACAGGGTCATTTTAACACCATACGTTATGCTACTAATGTATTAATGTAGGAAATACTGCTGTACCTGTAATAGAGTGTGATAATTCACAGACACAGCGTGTTTTCAATTTACGTGGATTCTCTTAATTCTCCAGAGCAAGATGATTTTTAGTTTTCATTATGGATGTCTTATAACATATCAGTTAAATTTATATTATGATGCTGATATTTGTCAAAAAGTTTTAAGCAATATCAGAAATATGCCAACACTAAGAAAAAAATAAAAGAGTTGGTTGGCAATACTAAAGTCAGACAGAGTACTCCTTAAAGGAGGGGTATTAGATCACACTATGGTGAATCCACAGTATAAATAACAGTTCTAAAATTTATGAACTCAACATATACATTTAATGAATTAAAATCAAATCCACACATCAAAATCTTATTGTAGTGAGTACAGTTTCCTCTAGTAAGCATACATACTATTTAATGAAAACATTTAAACTTGAAACTATAAAATAAGTAAACTTAATGGTGATAAACTTTCAAGAACATGTGGAATATTTAACAAAATTGGTCATAAAATGTCCTCAGACCCTTTAAAGTGACAGTGCTTTCAGGAGTCCCCAATGACAGTGATGCAGTTACCCATGAATGCAACAACAAAAGACAACAGAATAAACAACACACTGAATACTATTTTAATAAAGTCTTTAATAATCTGCAGATAAAAAAGAAAAGAAAATAGGCATTATGCAGTTCCTACATGAATGACTACCACGAAGCCCCTGTGTGTACACTGAGTTGTTTTTGTGCTCATGAAGATTGCTTCAGGACAGCAAAGGCAGTTAATAACACTCAATTATAAATAAAAAAAACCTCCCCTACAAGTTTAAAATTTCTAAAAATGCTAGAAATATGAGGTTGTGCTATCTCCTCTGGATTCCCACACCTCTTCTATACATGGTTTTCTCCAACAGATCTCAGATTTTTTTGAATAAACATTTAGTGTCTTTCTATGCAATTAACTTATTAGTATTCCCATACTTTACTGGTCTTTCTAATTGTATTTTAAAGTATATGATCATTTAAGATTTAATCAGTGTAGTTTATGGGCAGTGTCAGAACATTCATGGCTGTGGGCTGCAAAGAAATCAGAGGAACCAGTGAAGAAAGAAACTGCATATTTTCATGTAAGAAAAGTACAGGGGAATTACTGTGCTGATGATTTAAGTCTTTTTAAATTCAGAATAAAATTTCCCTAGATTTTTTTTCATAATTATACATCAACTTATTCACAACATAATTCAAGGATATAGTGGAGTTTGATATACAGAAATGTAATATCACTGAATTACCTTAGTGGAAATATATGAGAAGATAAATTTTATAAGTAGAAAACCGTACATACACTGGTGTAACAATAGGAAAGGTAAGTCCTGTTCTGAACGCCATTCAAACATTGGCAAGACCATAAAAATGTATTTGAGCCAGAGTCTTTACGTTAGAAAGTCTTTTGCCTTGTCACAACCACTGGCCTTCCTTAATGCACATACTGAAATCAGTAATTTCTTTAGAAATGTGACTTCTACACAAAGGCTGGCACTGAGGCAGAAAAACTAAAGCTGAGCAGAGTAGATCATGACATTTATTAAAGGTCTGGGTGAAATACTTACAAGACCTCCAGAAAGTGAGTTAACAAGAAGAAAACAAATATAAAAAGCAAATATTGTGTGAACATCATAACGATCTTTTCAACTTTAGATCAAATTACTAAAACAGTAAGACAAAACAACTAATGCTTAATACTGGGATTATAATACAAACCAATACATTTAGACAACTGCCAATTTATTTCAGTTTTTCTTTGTTATTTTGATTATATATGGAAGGCAATGAAATATGATCATATCTAATCTCCTTTTCCCTATACCTATCCCCATCATGCCCTCCTCACCTCCATTTCCAATTTTTGACAACTCTGTAAACCCAGCTAACTTTGCCCATTTAAGCATCAGTGTAGGGCTAACCATTGGCACATGGAACTGGAGCCAGTGACTACATCCTAAAAAAAAAAGAATAAATTTCCCTCTTCCAAAGTTATCAGTTACCAATAGCACCCCATTTAAACCTGGAAATAATCTAACACTATATTTGCCACAACTTTGGCTGGCCTGAACTTGTTCAGAAAACTACAGATGCTGGACTATAAGGAAGCCAGAACACAATCCCTAGCGTTATATATCTCGGTTTTTCAGACAGACTTTCAGTGGCTCTTGCCAAGAAGCCTAGTCTGGCTAGCCTGCAAGCACCAGGGATCTACTTGTCTGCAGCTAAGCAGTGCTAAGATTATAGGCACGTGTTGTTACAACAAGCTTTCTATATGGTGCTGGGAATAAGACTCAGTTTCTCATGGTTTGTGGGCATAAATTTGTCAACAACGCTGTTTTTCAAGCTCGGGGAATGTTACTGAACTGTCAAGAGTAAAAGTAATATAATTATGAGTTAAAGACACACCCATATGTACATATATTGTAAAGAAAGTATTTATCACATCAGCAAGATTTAATTGGTTACGCTTATCACATAGCTTTTCTTGCATGTAAATACAAATTTGTTAACTAAGTACATAAATATAGAAAAATAATTATCCTGAGCAATGACTTTTCTTTGGAATCTATGTGCTATTTTTTTCCTATCTTTTATCTCTATAATACACACCTCAATTTTGGTGTGAGAACACTTCACAAAGACACAGTTTAGGACAAATCACTGATAAATGAACACAGTATAATAAAGAGGAGAGAAATGACAAAGGACCACATGAATTTCTATGGAATTAATACAGAATATTAGCACAGAACATGGCTTTACCCAACTTGTGTCACTAGAACCCATCCTGGAATGTACTGATTTTCTAGTTAGTTTATTATATTAGTTATGCTGACAAAGTACCTGTAAATCACTGACATAGGGTCATCATTGCTGCACTGAAACCCCATGACCAAAGCAACTCTGGGAGGAGTGGGCAGATGAAATCACTGCTCATCATGAAGGAAAGCCAGATACAAACTCAAACTTGCATCAAGAACTGATTCAGAGGCCATGGAGAAATGCTGATTTGTGACTTGATCTGCCTGCTTTCCTGTTGAACCCAGGACTAGCAGCACAGGTGTGGAACCAGCCACAATAGGCTGGGCCCTCTCACAATAATCACCAATTAAGAAACAGCCCTACAGGCCTGCCTACGGCCTGATCTTATGGAGGTATTTCCTCAACTTCAAGTCCCTCCTCTCTGAGGAATTTATCTTATGTGAAGTTGACATAAACTAACCAGAAAACTTTTTACACTATAGTCTACTAGAACCAATAGAAAGGAGTTAAAATCAACTTATGCAAAACCCAGAAATGTTCATCTGTGTCATTTTTGAACCACTAAATTTTACATTCTGCAACACACTGTATTAACAAGCAATTAATGTTGTTCTAGGAACAGACATATAGGTGATTTCTTAAGTAAATGTTTGGATATAAATCCTTTAAAAAGTAATTACAAGCAAAGTCTATATAAAAGTCATTTTAATAATTTAAAGAAATTAATTATGAGATAACACACTGAAGCTGACTTTGAGGGAATAACACCATTGTAAAAATACAACAGGATTAGAGTCCCTTCAGTGTAATTTTTTGACATAAGGTTTTTTTTCCAGACTGTGAAGAGCTGGACCACATGTGTACGCAGTTGGGAAGGCTACCGTGACATCCAGGGTCTTCTACCCGAAACATACGGTAATTTTAGCCTCATGTTGTTGGAAACAAGAAAAACTAATGTTAAACTTTTTACCAAGGGAAATTATAAAGAAACACACATGTATAATTTTAAAATAGTTGTTTTTCTTATTGGGTTATTGGTTTACATTCACTCCAGGAAGCTACTTCATGTTTCATCTGTGGTTCAGTTTAATAACATGAACACCTTGTCAGAATAGTTAGTATGTAAGCTACATTCAGCTATAAATGTGGTAGGTCAAAAATCAGTATCTGTTTAACAGATTTCAAATGATTCAGTAGACAAAATTTGGCTCATTATGTAGTTATGATATTTATTTCTTCATTGCACATATTATTATACATTACACAATACAAAATTCATTGCAAACACATTCATAGTTAGTGTCTGTTCCTAATAATTCTGTTTGAAGAGTTGTCTTCTCTTTCAAAAATGAAAATTTATAAATATGGCCCTAATATATGATATACAAACCCATTTTTTTTCTGGTTTTCAAAGATTGGTAAGAGAATGAAATGAATACTTTACAAAATAACATAATTTCTATCTACCATGATGAGAAATAAAACATACATGCCGACTGCAAACTTCTCTTAGGAAATAACACATATTTAATGGGGACAAGGTATGTTTCAGTGACTGCTGTCGCTTGGCTTATATTTTCTCAATAACTTTTAACAACCTTCCATCAAATTATTATATCCCACATGTGAAGCAAAAGCAATAAAATTTCCAGGCAGATAGAGGGAGCTAACTCACTAACATTAATTTGTTGCACACACAGCAAACACATCATTATTGATCAAATACTTCACAACAGATAGAGGACAAACAACATTTATAATGCTATTTGTTGAAAACTGGTGAATACATATAAATTAAAAATGAAGTAGACAAAGAAATACATAATTTTAACAGAAGAAAATATGGGAAGATGACAAACAACTGAGATAGCACTTACCATGAGATTTTATTCAGCTGACAGGTTCAGAAATGAATAAAAGCACACTATTATGTCTGGAATCTGAAGTCAAATTATTAGGTTTTAACTATATGAATATATTAAATTTGCAAACATGATATTAGTTTGATTGATTTGCTAATGTACACTCCTCGAGACAGGAGTGCAGATGTACAACCACGTAGCACCAGAAACTGATAGATGATTTTGGAGTGCAGTTGTGTTCAAACTGTACAACACAATGTCGCTTTTAAACAGCATCTCCATGGTTACTAATGAAACCCAGTTTCTGTTCTCATGTTTCTTAGCTTTTCATGTTTCCTCCACTAGGAACTATCTAGCTGAATCTCTGCTCATTTATCACTTGGGAAATGTTACTTTTTAACTTCTCTTTGAATATTTTTATGCTTATAAATAGTTTTCTTTTATCATGTGCATCATAACTGGAATGTTTTCCAAGGAAATAATTTGTCTTAGTCCATCCTTTATGGTGTCTTCTTCAATATAGATTATATGAGGTTTATTAAATGAGCATAGGAGAGAAGGAAAGGGGGTTACCACAGAGAGACAGACAGAGAGAGAGAGAGAGAGAGAGAGAGAGAGAGAGAGAGAGAGAGACAGAGACAGAGACAGAGACAGAGAGAGAGAGAGAGAGAGACAGAGACAGAGGCAGAGGCAGAGGCAGAGACAGAGACAGAGACAGAGACAGAGGCAGAGGCAGAGACAGAGACAGAGACAGAGACAGAGACAGAGGCAGAGAGACAGACGAAGAGAGAAAGGATGTAGGTAACATGTCTTTTAGGGGCTCAGCAGTTAAGAGTTCTCACTAGTCTTTCAGAAGATTGATCCTGCTTGTTTCACCATCCACGTCAGTGGGCTCACAACTACTGCAACTCCAGCTCAAGGGGTCCCTGAGACCTCTGGATCATGCAGCTGTGACTGCCTGTACTCGTGTGCACAAAACCCACACAGTTATGTGCACAAATAAACATAACTAAAAATAATAAAACTAAGTCTTTACAAAAAGATATTTTAAAAAAAGAGAACGTTCTGGTTTGCTAAGTGTATTCTTCTTTGTTTTGATAGTTTGAAACCTTTAATACAACTCTTCTTTCCTGACTGTCTGCTAATGCCAAACAAAGGAAAGGAGAGAATGAAAAGATTACTTGAAATGGGCACCTTCTGGGGAGATGTGGAAAGACTTACGAGTGTGCAGGAAGATGGTTTGAGAGTTCCACTAGGAGAATGTGGGGTCCTGACTACAAAGAGACCATGGAAAGGCATGAGGCACAGGTGTACATGGATTAACCTACCCTCCACAGCGGAAAGCAGGGCCAGCACTTCTTTTCTGTTTGTCCAAAGGTGGCAAAAAAAAAAAAAAAAAAAAAAAAAAAAAATTAGGCTAATGGGAGCAACGGTACTTCACAGCCAGACTTTAGTATATGATCGTTGTGGCTGCCAGGAAGGGGTTTTTACTTGCTCCTGTTAAATAGCCAATATCTTTCGTTTGTTTGTTTGTAGCCTTGGGTGTCTTGGACTCCCTTTGTAGACTAGCCTGGCCTCAAAGTCACAGAGATCCACCTGGTTCCGGCTCCCGAATGCTGGGATTACAGGTGTGCGCCTCCGCACCTGGCCAATATCATTATCTTTAACCTTTCTACTCAGAATCATCTTCTAGTCGTTTTGTGAGAAAATAAACTAATATTTTAAAATATGTATCTCAGTTAATTTCAGAATACATTTCTTCTCAACAGTGTTATCATCATATATGTTCATAGAACATTTTACGTAAACATCATTTTTCTACTCGGATGCCTGTTCTGCATTACATAGAAACTGTTTCTCTCGAATAGCACTGATACCTTCTCCTAGGACTTGCAACCTAGCGGGACTTTGTGCTCAATCTCCGTTTTCTTGTTCCTTATTTCTTTCCCCCTTAGTATTGTTTCCATTAATTTGTGATCTTCTTGACTCTAACGCGACATTTCAGATGGTTCTCAATTTTCAATTTATTCATTTTACTCTATTGTCAGCCGAAATATTCATCTATGACAAATTTAGCTCGTTCTAAATCAAAGGGTACTTTAATTGACTAATAATGATTTAGCCATACTTTAAAAAACTTACTTTGTTCTTAAAGCCTCATCAACAGATTTAAAATGTCCTCCTAGATGTCATCGAATAGCTTCTTTGCCCAGAGTGCCTGACTCGTGTCTGTTTTACAGTTTTGTTTCTTCTGTTGTACTTTCTATCTTGAGAATTCAGTGACTGAGAGCTTTTGACTCCTCACCCGGATTACAGGTAGCATAAAAGGTTCCTCTAGGTCTCTTGGGTAGTAACTAGAATATTTGTATTTCGGGGGCTATCCAAACTCATAATTGTTAGAAATTCAGTTTAGATCCAGAGAGGCTGATGAATTTGAACATCTGGCTTGTTTATAATGGTTAAATGTCACATGTAAGAAGTCCAGGAACCGAGGCCTACTGGAATTTAAGTATTCTTTCTTTTTCTTCTATTTTGTCCCTTCCTGTCTCTTGCCCCCTTTATATTTCTTTTTCTTTTTTTAAAAGATATTTATTTATTATTATGTATACAGTGTTCTGCCTGCACATACACCTGGATACCAGAAGAGGGCACCAGATCCCATTATAGATGGCTTTTTTTTTTTTTT
>OU015743.1:10737325-10758831 GCA_907169655.1 Acomys percivali | reverse complement strand
TGTGTGTGTGTGTGTGTGTGTGTGTGTGTGTGTGTGTGTGTGTGTGTAGAGTTGTATTTGCCTTACACCATAGATAATAATTCTGCTGGAATCCATAGGTAAACAAACACAAAGCTCAGGGTCATGTTAAAGATGCCCTTCTTTGAGTTCTTTTCAGAAATTCTTGTCACTGCTCTTGGTGGGAAAACACTATTTCTGAAGATACCACACACTCTAATCAATGAAGATAGAAAAATCAAGTTGGTGCTACCCAGGAAACTCCTTTCCCTTTTGCTAGCTTTCTTTCATAGTGTAGGGAATTACTACTTAGATTGCCAGAAGAAAGAAGTCATTGACATTCTCAACTATTATTTTGATGAGCGACAATAATACGACCATGGTAAGGTATGGCTATTGGTTACTAGTGACACAAATGTTCCAGGGTTAACCACCTGATTTCTCATTTTATTTCAAACACACACCACAAAAGGAAATTGTGTGTGTGTGTGTGTGAAGCTGTCATTCTGGCCAACAATATATGACTAGAGAGCTCACTGGCACCAGGGATGAACCTACTGTAAATATTTCTGATAAATGTAGTATCAGTCTGCCTTATAAATTCATAAGTTTACAACCACATACTAGTGTAGACCTCAGGACAAGCAGGAAATTTTCTTTGTGTAGTAGATGGGAACTCAAAAACTCTGAACTGGTCCACAGGCAAACAACTTGTGTTAGTGGAGTAACAAGGCATAAATTGGACATTTCTATCACCCTCTTGCCCACTGAGATTAAGCATCATTGAGGAAGCTTTGGGTGGGAAGATTATAAGAATGAGAGCTTGGCATGGACTGAAATAAATCACTGTCTACTGGGCCTGACAAAAACACTGCATTCATGAACTCAGAAGCATTGGCTATCTCCACAATATGTGTCTATGAGCAAACCTGTCAACATTCCAACATGGAAGGGGAAAAGCTAAAAGTGTACCATCCCTAACAAGAGCTAGTTACAGTTGATGGCTTCTGTTTGAGGAGAAGTCAATATTTTTAAGGGTGTGGCCACCAGTAGTTATACTATGCTCCAGTTGATGGTCATATATCTATGACTGTATGGACAGCACAAATTTGAATAAATGGGTTGCTTTTAAATAATAAAAAAAAGAGAAATAAAATTGAGAGGGCGTCGATCTGAGAGGAGTTAGAAAGATATTGTGTGTGTTAAGGTGATATTGTGTGTTTACTAAATAAACAAATTTAAAAATTCAAATGACAAATTCTAAGAATACAGTGATGAATAAATAATTCTCCTAATTCAGGTATACAAAGTAGCAAAATTGTTATTAAAACCCAATTTAAAATAGCATATTTTAAAAAGTAATTATAGTACACACATATACAACATTTACTTATAAATTCTAAATCAACAGTTAAGGACATGATAGAAAATGTATGCCATTGGAAAAGTATTATTTTACAACATTTCATATTTGAGTGCCAAACACTAATAATGCAATGTACATGGTCTATAGACCCATATGTGGATTATATACAAGTCTTAATAGGTTTCATGGTTTTTATGAAATAAATTTGCCTACAGTTCACAGAAATATTTTCAGTCTCTGTAAATACAGGTTTAGTTCCTCAGATGAGGGGATGAGATAAAAACCATACCCAAGCTCTGCAGATTCATGGATTGTATTGAGCCCTGAGCATTTCTTTCTCTGTCTAGCTATCCCTAGGTCTAGGCCTGGGAACTTCTAATCTTCATACCATCTAATCTGCGGCAGCCCGAACCATGAAGTATTTTGCTTCCATCGTCTATCTGCTAACCTAGGTCTAGACTATTTCAGCCTCTGAGACTTACTGCTGAATAAACTCACCCTTTGTAGCTCTTTCTGAACTCTCACTGGTTGGTTCAACTCAGATGTTCTGGTTCAAAAGCCTCTCCAAGCTGACTGATTCAAACTGACTTCTATTAGCTTCTCATTGAATTGCTCAGCAGAACTTTGGCAATATGTTCTAATTTTATGTCTCCTTCTCATTCCCTGGCTTGCTCTCTCTGCAGCCTGTCCCTGGAAAACTGTCACACAAGCTACTCACACTATTCACTACTGGTCCTACTGCCCCACTTCTAAACGTAAGTAACCTCCCTTTCTTGTGCTGTTCTCCTGAAAGTTAAACACATCATACCTCTGATGCACTCAGTCCAATATTTGTCTGACTAGCCACTTTGTCTGTCTCTCAATAAGACTTTCAAACACAGGTGCTTCCTTCTATAAACTATTCTTATCCTCATTGCTTGGGATTAAATGTGTGTACTAAACGTGTGTCTGCATGCTGTCCTATTGCACATCTAGAAGGTCTTTAGATGTGATTAAGTGCCAGAGATGCCATGTTGCTGGAATAAAATTCATCTACAAGTCTCATACTAGAAAGGAAAAATGCTGAGCTATGACATGTGGACCATTTTAAAGCCATAGAAAGAGATTCCTTTCAACCAGTGAAAATGTAATAAATTGCAGCTCTCTAAAACAACAAGTTATTTCTGTAAATTGCTTGAACCCAGATTTTTTTTTTGTCAAAATGAATGACAATACAATTTTAGCTGAAGTATCAATACAATGAAACAAACAGAATGAAAGGATTGTCCTGATCAGGACTTGAGATATTTAAACAGTGTATACAGGATAAAATTTTTCCCCAATAATTCTAAGGGTATCTTGGAAATGTCTTCATCATTTTCCCAAAGCATAATTTAATCTTTCCATGCTAAACTTAACCTATTTGTGAAAGTGAATTTTATATTTCTACAATCTGTATAAAACAAAATTTTTCATGTCTTCTTTCTGTTTTAAAATATGTCTTCCTCCTGTGGACCAAGTGAGTAAGACAAATCTCAGTTGTTTGCTCCTAATGTTTGTAGACTGATACATATTCACTTGTCGGGTCTTTGTAATTGCTTGATTATGCTAACCCAACTTTAATTATACAAATCTCTGTCATAAAAAATTATAATCTCCCAGTTCATCATTTTATGAATTATCCAACCTAAACTTTTAAGTCAGATACTTTTTCTTGATATATATTTGATATATAATTATATATAATAATTATATATAATTTATATTATATATTATGTGTCATATATTGTATATGATTTATAATAATTTATATGTTATATATTTATATATTACATGTATAATATAGAAATGTATTATTATAAATTATATATAATAAAATTACATATATAATTTCCATCACTTTGTAAATTTCTTTTGAACTTCTTAAAATGTTAATTACCCAGAATAAAATAAAATAAATAATCTTTTCTCTTTATAGTTTCCTGAGTATCAGGAGATTTCTACAAACTACTGATGTGCTTTTAAAAATTATTTTGCAAGTTTAATTTTTATCTGATTAAAATGCTGTAATTCAATGTAAGAATATCACTAATAAAACTCCAACCAACATCATATAATTTACTTTCACTATATGAAGTTAAATATCTCAAATTAAATATTACCCTATTTAGCAACAATTTAACAATTTTATATCCCATAATCAATTTGATATAAATATTCATATATTCTTTTCTATTCTTCCAAAACAAAGTAATTATATGTAAATGTTTCACTATTATGAACAAATATGCTCAGTCATATTTGTTCTCACAAAAATATTTATAAAACATAATCAGCAATTGTAAACTTTATTACATGGAGAAGTAACTGAAGACTACATACTGCATAGATATTGCTCATTAACTGTATTATCAAACAAGAAGACCATAGTAAAGGTAAATTATCATATTTTTATCTAAAACAAAACTGAACAAACTATATCAAGAAGGAGGTACTATATGTCATACTCATGATCAAGATTTAACATCGTCTCACGCAGCTCTTAAGGGTATTTCTCAAATACGGGAATATTTCAGTTTGATAAAGGTCATTCCTGTCCCTTTGTCCTCAACAATAGCCTGTCACACCAACCATTCCAAGTAAGGTATCCAGCATGAGGCCTGACCATATTTTTTTTTTTTTTAAAGATACTTTATCCTAAAATTCTTCACGCAGTGTCAGCAGAAAATAGCTTCAGCCTCCATTGCATTTATCTAGACAAGTATTTAGATGAAGAGAAGAGCTTTTCAGCATGGTGTGTTTAGAAATTCAATATTCAAGATGAGGATTAAAAGGAATTTATGAGAGCTTATATTTACAATCTATGGATGGACTCCATGTAGAGTTCTAGGGATCAACGCTACACTTTTTTCTCTTCCTCTGTGAGCACATAGACTAAATGAGGCACCAGACACATTTGATCACTGTGGGAGCAGCGCACTTCTTTAGAAATGGAAAGCTAATCCTCATGGGACTTGAAAGAAAACAGAGGAAAGGGAGGAAATACAGAAGTGGAAGGAGTGAAGAAGAGGATGGAGAAGGAGGAAGACAATGGGATGTTAGAATAGCTTGGAAGCTTACATTTTCTTCTTCCCAAAATTAAAACACCGATATATTAATTAGTGGCATGGTAGTAGCAAAGGTCTATACACATAAATCTATTGAATATGAGTGAAAATCTAGAAATGAAAAACATCGATTAACCGAGAAATATAGCCAAGTGATTTAAATTTCAAGTAATTGATGCAAGTGACAAATGTCGTCTCTCTATTTCTCTCTTCCATTTTTCTCTTTTTATCTATTTACAAATGTAAAATTATCTAATTACAAATGTCAAACTCAATCTGCGCTAACAGGCAATGAACATGTAAATAGTAGGCCACTGTCCTTTTCTTCTAAATTTACTCTTTCCCTGTATTATAAGCTTACAGATATACTTAGATAATTTTCTGATTTTCAAATGTGTGATTAATATCAATCATACTAAAAAACCATGTGTAGACAGTGCTAAGAAAATTAAGGGAAGCCATAATCCAAAATGGAACAAGAGAGCAGTTCCTGTGTTGAAGGAACCCGCCAATCTAAGACTCCAACATGTGGGAAAAGAGAAGGGAAAATGTTTAAGGATTTTTCTGTCCCTAATATAAAACAACAAAGAAATCTACTGCAAAGGTGATCGAAGATGGGTAGGCATGGGCCGGGCATAGTGGCCTTTTAATCCCAGTACTCGGGAGGCAGAGGCAGGTGGACCACTGTGAGTTCGAGGCCAGCCTGGGCTACAAAGTGAGTCCTGGACAGCTCAGGCTACACAGAGAAACCCTGTCTCAAAAAAAAAAAAAAACAAAAAACAAAAAAACAAAAAATCATAAAAACAAAAACAAAAATCAAAATACAAACAACAACAACAACAACAACAACAAGATGGGTAGGTTCCACCCCACTGGGACAGTTGAAGCTGTTAGTGTTGTCCATTTGATTCTGGCCTTGGAGTCACGAAGTATACACAAATTAAGTTGTTGTTGGCATTTCCCATGTAGATAAGGAGAGGTGATGAGGCCTGAAGCCCAAGAGAGAAAGGTTCTCACTGGCCGTTTCAGGAAGCCATAAAAGTGAAGCCTTAATTTCATTGGAGAGCCCAAGATTTACCCTTAACACAACAGTGGGATATCTCCCCAGGAGAGCTGCACACAGAGAGGAACCATCACGGAGTCACAGAGGTCTGTTGCAGGAAGCAAACCTGTAAAGAAGGAGCGATACATGCCCATTTGGAATTAGACAGGAAGCTACAGGATGTGGAACTTTCCCTTGCTTTAGTCCAGTATGTCCTCACTGTGTCTTCCCATTGGGAATGGTTGTATATTCTGTTCCTTTGCATGTTAAAAGTACATGAGTTGCTTCTTGGTCTCTTCAGAAATTTACAGTTAAGTGACTGATCTGAATCTTAGAAGAGAATGACGACCTTTAATATTGTGTTGATATTGTGAAAGACTATGGAGACTTTTTGAGTTTGATTAGATGCGTTTTGTTTTATGACGCAGCTGCATAACTCTGGGGACCAACCACTGAAAGGCAAAGATTTGAATGAAATTCCCCTACAAGTCTCAGACATTTGAATACAGGTTCCCAGTTGATGGGTATGGGAGAGAGATTAGAATGTGTGGCCTTGTTACAGGATGTGTGTCTCTAGGGAAGTCTGGTTTTACATTTCAAAAGCTCCCCACCATCCCCAGTGAGCTCTCTCTGCTTTATGTTTGTGGACTGGGATGTAATCTCTTTCTTACCTGCTGCGGCTCCAGTGCCATCTGCCAACTGCCATGTTACTGGCTATGATGGCAATGGGCTCCTCTCCCTCTGGTACTGAAAGCTGTAAATAAATCCTCTCTCCTCTAAGTTGCACTGGTCATAAAGTTTCACCACAGCAATAGAAAGGTAACTCATACATAGGTCTTCTAGATTTTTCCATTACCAGAATTTCCTCTATTGTTTGAAATAGCAGTACAGAAGTTCCGAGTAAAGAAGATTTATAAAGTTGATTAATTTATATAGTTCCTTAACTAATATTCTTAACAAAAGTACAAAAAGGGTGGGCTATGTCTTCTTTATTATACTCATTATGCATCAGAAAAATAATTTAAGGGTGAGAGAATGTAAAATTAACCTATATTCAACCCCTAACATTTAGGAGAATTGGTACTGGGTTTTGTTTTTGTTGTTCTGGTTTGGTTTGGGTTTGGTGAATTATGTCAAGCCATATAAACTCTGACAAAGCTAATGTTATTGATCTTGATGAACCAAAATTGAACATTGCTATTTTAGCTCTCAAATCAAGAATGCATTAACCAAATAAATATAAAACTTACCAAAGACTTCAGACACTGCTGGTTATACTGAAGATAGGTAGGGACATAGGATAAAGAGAGTACAGAGATGTTTCTTGACTCAGACGGGAGAGCTAATGCCTGGAAATGGAAGGTATAAGCCCAATGGTCAGCAGGTGATCATGTGACCTGACTTACCCCTTGTTTTCCTAGAGAATACTGAGGACATTCATTCATAAGCAAATATATGTTAAATGAAATAAACAAAACAGAAAAACACCACAATGGATAGTCTTGTGTCAAAGGAAGTCATCATCGGCACAGTAGAACGCTAAGTAGAAATACAAATCTCATATGTGGTTTTCTAGTGTTTGTCCTATGTTTTTCACCTTGCTGCTAGACACTATATTCTTTATAGAAACAAAATGTTCATAAATCCAACTGAGCATATGTCATTCTTACATTCCACATGAAATTTTAAAGTGGAATTTAGGTATTATTTCTATTGCTGTACTGTCTCCCTTAAGGAAAAATTATGAAATTCCCACAAAGATACAGTGCATAAAGGTAAAACAAGGCATTTCACATGTGAACTATTGTGACATTCTGTATTTTCATAGAAAGCAGAACTTTCATACGGACGCTCTAAAAGTAAAGGGATGGATAATAACAACATTTCAGTTAAATCAAATCACTGACATAGATAATCATATATATCTGAACTTATCTAGACAAAGATATTTCACCTGAATACTAAGAAGTTGGACAATGAGCAAAAGGATTCTCTAGGAATTAGTGCTCACCGGTCATGACTATGTAGGTAAATCACTAAAGGCTAGGAAAAAACTCCAATTTACTCTGATTGTTAGATCAACTTTGCCCAACTCTAATTGTTTAATTATATATAGAACTTTAGAATTCCACAACATTTAAGATTAATAAATGACCACCTACAACCTGCAGCTCCCCCAAGTTGTTGACTATCAATTCAATTTCAAGTGCATTGTTTCTGACTGCATTCCACCTACAGATTTTACCTTATGAAGTGTACTTAGACATACTTACTTTGGAGAGAGCAAAAAATATTACAGATACTTCATGTTAGAAAGTAAATGCTAATTGGGCATATGTAAGATTTTAGGAAGAGAATATTGCTTTAAGCTTCTTAATTTTAATGATCACTGGCAACAAAAAAGTAAACTCTGAGACAAATGAGATTTAATAATACTTTGAAATATGTTTATACCCTGCAATAAGCAATGTATGAGTCGCAGACAAATAAGAGCAATGCAGTTTATACAGAGTTCAGACTTACGTGTGATGGTGCCATTTACCTGAAGAGTTGAGAGTAATCAGGAAAAAGACAGGCCTTATGAAGCACATTTATCAGCTGAGTTAGTGTTTCTTGAAACAGGATATTACACTATAGAGCTGGGGACTGTGAGGGTATAATTTTTTAAAACTACCCAATTGAACTTGGGAGAAGAAATACACAAGTCAATAAAGAAAATACCAGCATAAATTTCCTAAATATGTCATCAGTTAGAGACTAAAAATTCATTCCTTTAAGAAATAATGAAGAAAATGCATCAATAAAAGAGGTAACCTGTGATAGGAAATCTAACAAATTGGAAAAAAGAACACACAATGAAGACTATCTGTCATTTAAGTATGAAATGCATTATTAAATTCTAGGTTGCAGCAAATCTTTTTATAAAGCAGCATTCCTTCAAAGGAACCAGTTGATTGAAAGACGAGTCACAAAGTTAAGCCAGCAGTAGAGAATGCATAATCAATGAAGTGAGCATTAGTACAGAAGGCCAGTGTAACATGGTTAAAACATAAAATTAATATGAAAATGCGTGAATTGCATCAATAATAAAAGTTAGTGTCAATGACAAAAAGTTGGAAGTTTGAAGATGAAACTAAAAAGTAACATGAGTGAATTCAGTGGTGCCCCTGCTATTTTCATGTTTCCTAAGAACCTTCTGCCCTGAAGACCATGGAACTTTACTGGTACACTTGGTGCCTTAGTTTCTTTTGTAAGTAGTTGTCTTTTATATAGAAATTGGGTTAATATCCTGAGAAAATCATGGATGGTATACCCCACAGTGGAACTGAAGGCTCCATTCCTGGTACATCAGGCGCCAGGTACCTAACTGAAAAGCTGTGTGCTAGTCTGATGGTTGTGTAGTAATCTAGCTAAACTTAGCCATTGTTGTCCTCAAAGATTTCTGCAGAAATTCTATTTATTGTAGTGACTACTGTCAGGTCAACCGCAAGGATGTTGTATATTCCCTCTGAAAAATGCAGAAGGCCAACATGTTAACAGACACTCAGAAAAAGTATCTACTGCATTAAAATAAAATAAAATAAAATAAAATAAAATAAAGAACAATAATGAGTATAATGTGATAGTATAAGTTGAAGTTGGCAAAATGTAGTTTGAACAACAACAAAAAAAATGCTCAAGGAAAGAAAACCTCTCATGTTATCTCCTTAATAATAAGATCAAGGTACTGTAGTGATTTCTACCCTCATAAACCTAGAGACTGGACTTATTGGAGGCTGACTCATTCAGTATTTATTTAAAATTACACAAATTACTTGGCCTCACAGCAGAGATGATAGAGAGCCTGCGTGGATACGTATGCTATCAAACTCAGAGACATAGGAAAGTCAAGACTCAGCACCTAAGCAAGATTGGCTAATTTTGTATATGTGACTTGCCAGGTTTCTAAATTTGTGTGTGCGTCTAATTTCCCTCACACACAGGATGTGTTCGATGATTTCTCTACTGTGAAAAAACGTTATGAGGCTTACCTTGTTTAAAAAATAATAAAAGTGGAAAAACTATTGTAGAACAGGGAAGTTTTAGTCATGTTAAAATTTAGCTACAGGAAGAAAAATAGCATACTTTGCAACATCTGAAAATGCTTGCTTTCCATACTTCAGTGGGATACACTACTTCGCCTAAAGGTTGATTGTTTTGACAGCTGCCATAGAGTACCAGGAAGACACAGGAGTATCAGGCACAACCTAAAAGTGGCATCATTTTTTTTCTGAAGGCCTTGATCAGTTGTAGATAACCAATTTTAAATCAAAGATGTCTTAGGGAACATAAAAATGCTCATCCTATACTGGCTCTTCCTCTATGCTTATTTCTGTAGTGTGCGAATAATGACGTACTATTAGTCAGATGATTGTCAATGCTCTAAGTGCATTTATATTGAGCTCTGCTGAGAGTTTGTGAGTGGTACTTTTGCACTAAGTTACCATACACTCTGGTGGCCCTTCCTATTTTTTTATTTCGTAAGTATTTATCATTCAGAATCACTGCATTACTCAACTGCTTGCTCGTACAGAAAAGAATCCCTTTCTGTATTATTCACCTTAGATTACTCTACACACTTGAGGTGATGAAAGTTCTTAAAGGCATATTCAAATTTCATGAATAGTGGTGTCAAAGTGCATCTCTGCTTTTAGCGATGATCCTTCTCAGTGATAAAAAAAAAAATCCTCTGTTCCCAAATTCAATCCTCATGTTTTGTAAGGTACATTCTCTTCATCGTGTCCATGATCTTCCAACTTCCTTCCAAAAAATACACACAAAAGCAACAAGTACAAGTGAATGACTTCAGGTAGCATTCACCAGGTAGCAGTTAACACAATTTAACTGCTGTCATTAAAGCACTTGAAATTTTTTAAAAGAAAATTATACGACATTTCTTTCTTTCCTTTTCCCACTCTCCTTCAAATTCATGCCCTTTTTCTTTAGTTGGTATTGTATGCAGATTACACATATTAAATATACTATATATCATATATATTATATACATGTAATGTGTGTATCATATACATGTGCATGCCTGTATATTCCCATTTACTTATAAAGTGTCTTGTATATATGTTTTCAGGGCTGATGTTTTGGAACAGGACAATTAACTGGTTTGTTCTTCCTTCAGGAAGATCATTTTTCCCTTTCCCAGATTTATTGGTTATGTTATATTGAATCCAAGAAACATCCAAGTGTTACTTTGAATTGTTTCTCAGAAAAGGTAGCTCATTCATCATACACAACATGAACTGTAACACAAAAGTAGGTCTCAATTGTCATGCTTTCCTTTTTGAATGGTCTTTTCTTCTGTAGACACTTATTTAATATCTTGAGGATTTCACACATCAATATATTTTTATATCATTTCCACCACTCACTCCCCTACTCTTCTTATGTCTACCATCCATCTCAAGGTCATAATCTTCTTGAAAAAAATATGTAATTATATTCTTAATTATGTCTATGTATTCATATATATGTATACAGAATTTTATACATGTGTATTACTAAGTCTGTTTAATGTTGTTCATATGAATATTTGTGAAGACATGCACACGTGAGTTAGATGACCTTCACCAGCTATCTAAGTCCTCTTACAAGTTCCCACACATAGATGTAGAACTCTATCTGCATCTTGGAAGATAGCCTCAAGCCACAATGGAATATCAATAGATATTATCATTGCTCAAGTCTAGTTTGGAGAGCCATCATATTAAAATGTTACGGAAAAAATTCTGTGTAATATGCAGAACATGGTATTTTATGTCCTAATTTTCCATGTCTTACAGATTTTCTATCCTCTCTCCCATGACTGAGTTTTAGGGGTTGAGATATAGATGTATCAACTGCAGTTGGGCACCCTCAGGTCAGTTGTTCTCTGCATTCAATCAGTTATGTCTTTCTTTGATGATCTCCCTCTAATGCAATGAGACCTTCCTAGATGGGGTAAGAGCTACACTTGTATGTGGGTATAAGGAAAGGCATTTAGAATGCAGTTAGCCATTATTCTGCTGTAGGAGTGTGGCAGCAGAAGGTGTACATGCTGGTTAGCATTGTGGTTCTTAGGCCTTACACCTAGGCAAATTGGTCGTTCCCTATGGCTTATTTAATCCCTCTCTTCCTCAGTTGCTCACTCTCTCCTCCTTCCCAAATAAGTAGTCCCCCACATTATTCTCAATCCCCCTACACAGCATCTGTGACATACTATTCCCCTTCCTATAGTTCATTCCTCACTTTCTATGGTCCCTTTTTACTTTGCACTTCTCTATGGTTAGGTTTCCAGACTTATACTGCCATTTAAAGATTTTGAAACTAGGTTCACAAGTAAGACTAGGAAACACTCTCCTGCCTGGATAGGTATACTCTTTAATACTGATGAGCCTTTTCTTAAACTTCTCATAATGACTCATGAAGGCCTTCATTCATTTCCTGGTGTTGTTGCCTTTTAAACAACTGTATTATACTATAATAAATATATTAAACTATATAAGATAAAAACCTACATGCCTTTGATTAACATTTTGTATATTACTTTATTGCATTGTTGTATAAGAAGGTTATTATATATTGATATTTTACAGACAATAGCCCACTGTTTTAAATGGAGATATAATTCCACACAAATGAGAACAGTTTTCTTCAGCCTCACATTCCTCAGATATAAATTGTATTAAAATGTTTAGATTTCATCACTGTTAAATAATGCGTAGAAAACACTTCACATAGTATCTGTGAAGATTACATGTTTAGAAATTTAAATAAGGTTTAAAAGTTCTATAATTCTAGATTTTAAAAAATCCCAACAATATGTATTTGCTTTAGAATGATGAGAATCTCAAACTGTAGTATCGTCTAAGGACAAGTATACTTGATACTTTTATATTTTATCTTGTATGTATTTTATAGGACAAAGTATTTTGTCTTGCTGTCTATCTTTATACATAAAGAAATCTTTTTTTACTCTAGCTTTAGCTGTAGTCTATTCCTTTTTATATATTTTTATTTTATTTTAATCTATTCACATTACATTCTGATTGTAGTCCCTCACTCTTAACTTCCTGTTCCCAGCCTCCCTCTGTCCCCTAGACCGCTGACTGGTGGGGTTCTCCTCCCCACAGTCTGAACACAGCCTATCAGGTCTCATCTGATTAGCCGGCATCCCTTTCCTCTGTGTTCCTACAGGCTCCCTCTGATGGTTTTTTTTTTTTTTATTAAATCAGTATTAAATCAGATTTCACTGACATAGATGTCCTGTTGATTTAAGACTGTATAATGTTAATGACCTATAGGTCATTATAGGTAAATTCCTTGTATCCAAATATTATCAGAAATATTATCTCAATGTTGGTTGTTGATTTCTTGAAAAAAAGTGTAACAATGTAGGTTCCTTGTGATTACCTATGTATTTTATGTCCAATTATCTTCAATTATAAATAACACTATACTGTAGATATTTATATACTCTTTTAAATATACATTTCACTCTTGGCTTCCTTTTGCTTGTAAGTGGAAGCTAAAAGAGACTGTAAAATTAGCTTTCCTAGGGAGAAGGTGTTATTTGACTCATGACAGTAGATGTTTGGAAAACAATTCTAGACTTTGGAAGTTATTTATTGCTAGACTATAATTATATTGCTAACATATTTTAAAATTAAATATTGAAGAGGCATTCTTTATTACACTGGTGTGGGTAAATGATTTATAAAATACTATTTTTTTTTAATGTGGACCACTAAAATAGAGTTTATTCTTGAAAAACATTACAAAGAGATTTCAAAGATGTTTCCAAAGCCCACAGTAGCTTACTGCATGTGTTGGTTGGAATGAGAGTGCCCCAGACAGGGTCATGGATGTGAAGGCTTGGGTTTCTGTAGGTATATTGTTTAGGAAGAATCAGATAGTGTGGCCTTGTTTGAAGGAATGTGTTACTGGGCCTGAGCTTTGGGGGTTCTAAAGCCCATGCTGTTCCTAGTCTCATTCTCTTTCTGCATCCTAACTACAGATCAGGATGCAGATCTCTTAGGCACTGCTCTAGCTACACACCTGCCTGCTGTCATGGTCCCCTCACAGTGTTATGAACTAACTCTCAGACACTGTAAACAAGCTCCAGTTTTAATACTTTCTGTTATCAGGTGCCTTGGTAATGGCTTGGTTTATGACTTGGACCATAGATGACATTCTCCTCATTTGTAATGGTTTAGTTTAGACACATGGACCTTTCTACTTCTTGAGTCCTACATAAAACTGATAATTTATATTATATTGTATTTGCCTTTTTTTGATATTTTATATTATACATGGAATCACACAGAGATCAGTCTTGTGTTCTTCTCAGACAGACAATTTCATGTATTTTGATTAAATCACTTTTGTTTTAATGAGCTTTCTTTCACTGGAGATGAGAAGCTCATCGTGTTAGTCTACTCAACAATTGGAATATGGTGAGACATCATGCCATGAATCGGACAAGTTATATTTGTTTCACCGTCTTATAAATGTGTAGCATTCAAAATGAGTATAATGACTGCAAGAGAATCCCGCCCACACCTGCCATCCTGCCAGCCTCCCTCTGTAAGAACCACATAAAGTAAAGGATAAATGTACATGTAAAAAAGCCCAATAGGACTTTTAAGGGAAGTGTTGTGTTTGATCAACAAATTCAAAGGGAAACTAAAATGTAACTACTTTTTTTAAATTCAGCAATGAGGAAAATATTTTGAAGCATGTCTTTATGAACTTTGTATCTTTAACATTGTTTTAAAGATGTTGAGATCTTGGAGTTACAAGAAAATGCAACAAGATTATGAATAGCAGTGTTTCATCCAATTGGAGGTAGAACTAAGTTTTGAGTCTTAGAAAGATGCTAAGTATATAATTATACAAGTTTATTTATCAAGTTTTCTATCACAGAATCAATGTAAAATCTTTATGAATAAATATGTATCGACATTAGTTTTCCAAGTTGTTTCCACATTTGCATTTCTGCTTTGCTGGCTTGAGATACATCTTCACCTGACGTCACCAGTCCTCTACTTTGGGATGCTAAGGGATCTTTTAATGCTAGTCCCAATCACCTTACCCAAGAAACATTAAAATGAAGCTTGAATAAACATTTTTGTTTTATTCTCTTCTGATAAATATTAATTTCCCCCATGGATGTTAAACTTTTTTTCCCGTTTGTTTTGTGAAGTGTTTATATTCTGTAGGTTGAATGTTTAGAAAAAACAGGAATGAAAGTATTTCTTAAGTTTATGGAAGGCTTGGGAGAGATAAAGAGTCATTATATCTCCTTAAAGGTCATAAAAGGCACAGGATGTCTTTCTTTACTGCCACCAAAGAGAATAACAATATTCTTATTATGTGTATTTATTTCTTGGTGATCTTGTTCTTATTTTTTAAACTGAATACTTTTTCTTTTTACTTATTTTTTTCCCTAGGCTTTGAATACATCCAGAATGTTTTAAAGAATAATCAAGAAGATGCTATTTATCTCATATTAAAGATAATAAAATTTACTGTAAGTTGAAAAAGCAAATGAATTTTATTTATTTAATGAGGACAAAAATGACACGTACATTTACAAAAACCTGGTAGAAATATCAAATATATTTATAAAAGTGATGAAGGAAAAATAATCATTGAGGCTTAAAATGAACTATGCTAATCCAAATGGAATATCGCTCAAAGCATTAGAATTTTTCTGTTTTTAAAATTGATTGAAGGTCATCTAAGGCAATTTAATTTCCCCAGGAACTTAAAATTACGGTTGTGTTATTTGTCAAGAAGCTTAGAGCTCCTGGAGTTTTTCTCTATCAAATCAAAAGGGCATTACTGCTTTTCTTTGTTTGAGGAGTGCATGGCTTCTTGGATTTTTATTGTTCTCAAGGCTATGTTGTTGATTCTGTTGTCATAAACTACTCTGATACATGGGCACTGCAATCCATAAATTAATAAATAATAATGCCTGTCTAACCACACACGCCAAGCTAGGCTGCAGCGTTTGGTGTGTGTCGTGTGTTCAGCTCTCCTTCTTCCATTGTTCCTGAAGCAGTTTTAATTAAGTGGCAGATAATAAGAGGCAGATGATTTTCCCGAGTGATGGCAAGGCTCTCTACCTTTCCACATTGGATTCCAGAATTTCAAAATGATTGCCATTTTGAACTTGTACCATAAGGAAGAAAGAGTGATGTGATTGCTAAAAGGCAGATGCTGGCTGCTCTCAGCTCTGACGCCGTGTCAGGACTGAAGCCGACCAAATGCAATCCATTTCCCAGCAAGAGGTATACACAAACTTCTGCGTCCTCTTACTTCAACAGAACAGGAAGACACCAGACTCATTGTTAGGTATCAAATGTGACTGATAATGGTTGGAGTGATTGGCTGTATTATTATAGAGATAATATCTTTTCAATTCTTCAACATTAGGAACAGTCTATTAATTTTCTTTTCAAAACTGTAGTACTGGCCTTTGCTAGTTTAGGTCTCCTGCACATGCCTCCAGTTGATGTGAGCCAAAATAACATGGAAAATTGAGGCCACTGTTATTAATCAAAATATTATCACGATTAAAACAACATACTATGTTATGGAGAAACTTGAATTATTATTTATCTGTAGGCTAGTTCCATAATATATATAATGCAAAACATATTAATACAGACAGAAATTAAGTTTCCGATTTTAAATGTCAATCATAATACAAAATAATGCCTAATTTATATGGTTATTCTAAAAGACATTGGTAGAGACAGTTTTATGATGAAGATTTAAGGTTATGTGACTCTTAAATACAATTAATCAGTAAGATTTATATAAAATAATTAAGAAGCCAAAATACCTTAGTGAATATATGGCAAATGAAATGCGCATGACTTGCCACTGATTTAAAATTCTTGAGGCTTATGTAATTATTTGATTTCCAAAACAGCATTTTATTTTTATATTTGTTCCATTTCAGTTATATTAATACTCACTTCTAATTATTTTCCCCTTATTATTAGAATGTAATGCCTCAAAGCCCACTGCTAGACTTTGAGATCTTTAACATTAACATTATTAGGATTAAGTTGGGTTAGAATTAGAAAATTTGTTGGAGTAGGGCAATCATTTATTACATGAGTCATGTGAGAACCATGTTGTATCTAAGCCAACACAGAGAACATTAGTAATTAAAGGACTGAAACTAACTCATTAGTACATATACCAGAAAACCTCCCAATTAATATAAAATTGTGTTTATTTTGGGCATGTAAAACACAAATTTTTTTAATATTTCTCATTCTTTATTAGTAAAAGTTCTCTGTATTCAACAGAAATATTTTCACTAAATTGTAAATATTTGAATTTAAATCATTATTTTATATCTGGTAGCGAAATGGGTAATGCTATTCACCATTAGAAAATGAAAGACTCAATGATTCCATATGACAATTTAATTTCTTAAATACATTTAAATGCATTTCACCATGGAAATCTTTCCACAGTAGCACATACAGAATTACATAGGATCTAATTATATATATATATATATATATAATATTTTAGAAATGCTATTCTGTTTTCATAAAAAATGTAGACATTTAAAAATTCTGTAATTAGGAATTCTACAATAATGAGTCTTGTTGATTAAATTTTAAATTTAGACAATAATGTCACTGAAATTTTTTCAGATAATGTTCAGATGTATCTTTTATTAAAACAATTTATAGCATCATAATTGAAAGTCAATGTTTTTTGCTCAGAATGCCAAATTCATGTGAGTCTCAAACTCACAGTCTATACTTCCAAAATGCTAGGATGATGGGCGTGCACTTCCATTCCCAGCTGAGGACTATGTGCATTAATATGTTCAACTCCCAGTAGCACCACTACTGTAGCATTTTCAGTTACTCCCAAAACTTTCAAAAAAAGACTGTTGCCCAGCAGCAAGTAATTTACTGCACATTGCCGAACTTTTCATAGTGCTATAATTTATATTGTCTACCATGAAATTATAAAATCATATTGGAAATAGACCAGTAACAAACAGTACACAATAAGTGTTATTATTTATATTATTAACATATATTTATATCAAAACTAAATTTTTGCATAAAAGATTGATACTTTAATTATGATAGCCCCCTTATCCAAAAGTGTCATTATATTTCCACATATAAAATTCTTCAAAAGTTGCCCTTACTTTGTAAAATATTAAATTCTCCAGTTTACATCTGTTTTTAGCACTTATTCCTCACTTACTTTATTTTACTACTGTAAATATTATATTTATGAGATTAATTAAAATCTTTGTTAAAAATTCTATAGTATGTGTCTACATTATTTCTTCAACCTCATATCTGAGAGAATATCTATTACATATTTTGTCAGGAACATTGTTAATATATGAATAAGTTCCAGAGACTCATCCACTGATAACTATCTTGATATGAGTATTATTATACCTTATTATTTCAAATAAGTAAGGATATGAGACACCTAAGCAAATTGCTTCATTACTTCTCCAAACTGATCAATGCTGGAAAGGTCATAGCTTTCTCTACAGCAGCAGATTCTATATAGTCTGCATGCGTACATAATAAAATTTTACAATACTCTTCAGATTTTAATATGTACCCAAATCCTCAGAATTCCTGCTCAGTATTTATTATGTTTGATTCAGGAAGAAGAAGAAGGAGGCAAATAGCTGCCTGAACAGCATCGTCTCTCATGGAATAGCCGCTACCTTCATCTGGGTGTTTTGTACTGGAACCCCTCATTCTATTTAGTTTCAAAGCTATTATAAATTTACATAAAATGTTAAAAATAACCTTTTACTGTTTGTTCTTTTAAAAATGTTTAGGTTGGGTTTGTAGGAAGGGAAAGAATAAAGATCTGGAAGGAACTAGTGGAAGAGAAGAATATGGCAGAAATATATTTGAACTTAAATATGATTTAAATAGTAAAATATAGAATGATATAAATAACAAAGAGCAGCAAACAAGAGTAGCCCCTACATATCATTGGAAAGATTTTTACAGGACATGTATTTGCTTTCTTCCCTAATGTTGTGGTCGAGTGTGTCAAGATGACATTGCTTATCTCTTTTCCAGATGTCAAAGTCTTGTCGAAGGGAAGGAAGAATATAAGTTTCACACTAGTTATGAAAAACGAGTGGGCACAGACCTAGCTGCCTCTGTGGGGTGGAAGGGTCACGTGGTTGAAATCAGCGGTGGGAATGCCAAGGTTTTTCTTATGAAGCAAGGTGTCTTGACTCACAGCAGAGTGAGCCCAGCCTAGAAAAGCGGTGTCCCTGTTCTAGCACGCAAGGCTCAGCCTCTGCCTCCTCCATATGACCCACCACACTAATATGGATACATTGCTCTGAAGAAAAAAGCAAGAAGGAAATTTCAGAATATGTACAACTTTTGGCCAAGAAAAATGAAGAACTCCAACGAAAACATCAAGAACAAGTTGCCAAGAGACTCTCCTCTCTGACTACTTCAGCCTTTAAGTCTGAATACAATCAAAAAAAAAAAAAAAATGATGCCTTTAAGAGTAACACAGGGTCAGGCCTCGAATACAAAAAAAAAAAAAAAAAAAAAAAGAATTAGACTTACTTATTTTATGTGCTTGAGTTTTTGAGTTCACATGTATACTACATACATGCCTGCTCCTGGAGGAGGCCAGAAGGTGGCATTGTTCTTCTGGAACTACAGTTAAAGATTGTTGTGAGCGACCATGCATGTGCTGGGCATTAAATGCAGGTCCTCTGCAAAGGAGCCAGTGCCTTGGACTCTCCGGGAATCAGGTGCTTCTGGACTCCCTACATGCATAGTATACATATGTACTTTGTTTTTTTATTTATACATGCATCATTCTAAGCTTCTAGGAACCCTGTATCCTTCAATTTAATTTTTGTGTGTTTTGTATTAGAAAGTAAACACCATGAAAACTAAGTGTTGCATTTTTCAAAAACTTGCAGGTGATCATTGAAAGTCATAGAGGTGTTATAGAGGAAACTTTTACAGAAAATTCATTTCTTTGCCTTAATTACTAGCTAACAATATTATATTATTTGGTTATTTTTATTTTAATAAATTAAACATAGAGAAACAGCAGCAATTACCTTGTAAATATTATTACTGTAAAATAAATGATGCACTTATATTATAATCAAGATTATCTAGTCCTTGGCTAATTTTTTTAATAAGAAAACTAAGAAACTGAAAGTTGTTTTTCAAGCTTCAGAACTTCAAAGCACAACATGATCTACACCAGGCATTGTACATGAAATATCACTGAATTCATGGCTGGTGTAGCGAGGATATAATACTATTTTCTCAACATCACTATGATTCTTGGACCATGGAAAAATAATAAAAATAGCTTTGGAGAGAAACACAAAGGAATGTTATCTTTATCATAAGCTTGATAGGGATATTTAAGTAGTAGACATTTGGTAATGTTTAGAGGGAAACACATTTAAGGTTTTATGTTTTCCATAAGCAGAAGTGCTTTGAGTATTTTTAAGGAAAATGAATTTCTACAGACTTATCAGAGCTTTAAACTCTGTTGAGATTGGTTTCCTTTGATCACTTGACATACATTTCCAGAAAATTATTACTATTTTTTGTAGTTTCTTTTAACGCCAGTGCAAAGATAGCAAGGCAAAAGAGACAAAAGATGCTTCTCAAAAATAAAAAATAAAAAGAGAGTGAAGCAGTGAAAGTCAAAGCAGACACTCAGAGATGACTGCACGTTACTTCAACACTAGAAATCACATGCTTCTTGCCACATCTACATAATTATTCTCTATAATCAATTTTAGTAATTTTCAAAATGATAATTGAAAAAGTGATGGATGTACCATCAATTGTAAACAACCTAAAAGCCCCATCAGCCTACCCGCAGTCAATTAAACCATTGTACATAAATGCAGGAAAGACTCGGCTGCTTCTTTCTCAGACTATTCATGAGCGTAATAGACCGTGCTATTTCAATGCAAAATGCAGTCAGGGCTTTATTATCCTCACTAATGGTGCAGATAATCCAAAGTGTTAGATAATCCCCACACCATTTATTGTGGCATAAAAATAGGCCTTTTAAGGTTAAGAAAATCCTTGGTAAAATTGAGGTTGATTTATCCAGAGTCTAGAGACCACAGAGAGCAGAGAGGTTTCTGTCCTCATAGCCAGCAGCCAGGACTGAAGGGTCCCCAGCTCCTGACTCATATTTTAGAACTTAGTCAATATTTTTATTCACTAATGTATTATACATAATAAATGCCATTGTTTTATTTAAATCTTATTTTTCCTTTAAATATATTTAAGTGATAAGCTCATATATTTTTAGGAAAAGAAACAAATTATAATTTCCTATAGGTCTGTTATTCTGCACTTTTGCTATAGGTTTAGACCAGTAGTCTAAGAGAATACTGCAATTAACAATGCCTCATACATTGTATTTTTGGTTGTGGCCAAGGCCTTTAAAGGCTGAGCCATCTCTCCAATTCACTTTGTATTTTTTATGGATTTAACATCTTACCTAGTTAGCATCAGTAGATATACATTTAAAAATGATTAGTAAATATAACTTGACTGTACAATCCCTAGATTATAGAACCATGAAGCTTCAAGGGTACCTTATAAATGAATTTCATTACAATTTAATAAAAAAGAGACATAAAAGATGTAAAAATGAGATGAAGATTAAGAAAGCAATTGGGTGATCAGTGGATATGGTACATGCATGGCAACTGTGAGGGCTAACTTGAAATCTCCAGAACCTGTTTACAAGACATAAAAGCCAAATGCAGTGCTGAGCACCTAATATCCTGGTGCTATGATGGGGAGACTGGAGGTGGAAACAAGAGAAGCTCTAGATATTCCTGGATCAGGTATTTTGGTGTATGCAGCAGAGGGTAACGTCTATGTCTCAAACAAGATGTAAGGCATGGACCAGTAAGATCTTGACATCTACACAAGTACAA
>OU015743.1:10698826-10727809 GCA_907169655.1 Acomys percivali | reverse complement strand
TGTGTGTGTGTGTGTGTGTGTGTGTGTGTGTGTGTGTGTGTGTGTGTATGTGTGTGTACACTTTGATGTTTTGGAAGCCCAAGTCCAGCCTAGTGGGTTTCTCTCTTGCTGCTGACTGTGGATCCAGATGTAGAACTCTCAGATACCTCTCTATCATGTTTGTCTGATGCACCTTGCTTCCCACCATGATGACAGTCCACTAAACCTCCAAGACGGTAAGAAAGCCCATTTAAAATGCTTTCCTTTAGAATAGTTGCCATGGGCATGGTATCTTTTCACAGCAATAGAATCTTAGCTAAGACATTGTTGAAGGAGCTTCAGGAAATCCATTCTGATCTAGATAATGTCTCCTTAAAATTCCTTAAATATACCTTTCTGTTGTAATTAGGATTTCTTTCATTGACACATCTCATATTTCCATTCATCATTTATACTCCATTCAAACAAAAATAGCTAAGGAGTAAACTGCATAAGCTGTTAATATTAAACTGTTTCCAATATATAGATTTGGTTTAATATATGAATAGGTGATCTTCACGCCCCATCTTTTGAAGTGCTTTTCTATGTTTTTATTTAAATCGTGCATGTGTTCTTGTATTTGTGTCTGTGTGAAGGCGCAGGCACAGAGATCAAACGACAACTTCAGATGAGTTTTCTCTTTCCTCCATGTGAATGTTCTTTCCAAAGCCCTGCCTTTAACTCCACACCAACTAGCACTTTCAGGGATACTTTACACTACATCTTATTTGCTCCATGTAAAAACCTTCATATAGCTATTGTCATTGTCACAAAAGCAGTTCTGCCTCCAAGTTATCCTATTTGTTTTCCCGTGTTTGGTCATATTTTGTTCATTCCAAAGGAATACTGTAAGAATTGTCTTTACCAAATGTAATAATGTCCTTCAATGTCTTTTCTACATTTGAGTATCAGACATAGACGTTGTAGTTTCATCTGAATCTCTGAGAATGAATTTATGTTTTTTTAACTACATTTCAGTAATCCAACCTTTAGTTAATGAAGTTTATAAATATGGTTTTACTTGGTTTCATCTTTTCCACTTCAGATATACAGGGCAAGTTTAATATGAGTTAGGAGTTGAAGCAAATATGGAGAAAGGTCCAAAAATACATGAAAAGATATATAAAATGGACCTAGATTATGGTACATTCTTGGGTAAACATAAGCTTTACTCTAGATTTTTTCTTTCTGTGGAATCATCAAAACCTATGTTTTTTTTATGGCAAATATTCTTTTATGTTCCTAGATGCAGCCAACATCTCAACTAATTCACTATGCCTTGGCAAATCATGCTCCATAGAAACATGTGCTTTGGCCACCCCACTTTTCTGCATGAAGTTTCTTCTGTGCATATGACCTACATTGCCCATTTACCACCACATACAGATTTTAATATACTTAAATCCCATTTCTTCCTTCAAACCCTCACACCTACCTTCCCTTGCTTCTTTTCACATTCATGGGCTGCACCACTGTGCCCTGTTTAGATTTTATTTCTTAAGCCATTCCTCTAAGACATCAGATGACAGATGTTTAGTTTCTGGAAAATGGCAATCCAAAAGTGTCTGACATAGGAAAGAGAGTCTGTGACCAGTATTCTAAGAACCCACAGGCAAGTGTCTAGTGGTTGGACGACCCTTTAAAAATAAAATTAAGGAAGAAGAGTATGAAACAACCTTCTCAGAGACATGGTTAAGCCTGGACATCCCATCATCTGCCTGGCATAGCTCTGGGGTAGACTAGACTGTTGGCTGCAACCTGTTCTCAGCTGCAGGTGCCCTACAGATGGAGCCAGGGCATGTGATTAGGACAAAGGAAAACCCAACCAAGATTTCTCTGTATTTCCTTCCCCATCTCAGTCCTGATGTAACACTTTGTAGACCTTGTTTTTATTTCTTTATATGAAGGGCTAGATGAGAGATCTTCTCAAGTCTTTCTAGCTCTTTCTGAGCTCTGACATGCTGGGTCAGCTTTGCTGTTCTGGCCCAAATTCCTTTCCAATATGGCTGATTCAAACTGGCTTCTCTTGCCTTCTGACTGGCCTCAAACTAATTCTGGAAATCTGTTTTAATCTTCTGGCTCCTACTCATTCTTTGGGTTATTCTGTCTTGACCTGTGTTCTCTCTGCAACCTGTCTCTGTAAACTGCCCTGGTAAACATCTCTAGGTAAAACACACAAGCAAACAACAAACAAATGAACAAAACCAACTCCCTTTTCTCTTCCTTGCTGCCCTTAACTAGCTTCTCTTTCCTGTCTTGTTTATGTGAGAGTTGGGCATATCCTGTTTAATCATTCTGTTAAATCTTTCTCTGATTTCTCATTTTGCCTGGCCCTCAATTAGATGCCTTTTTCAAACATGGTTGCTTTCATTTATAAACTAACTTGACTTTCACTGTTTGGGACTAAATGTGTGTGTGTATTCCAGCCAGATCATACTGTTATCCAGAGCATGTCTACACAGTGTATTTAATCTGTAGGATCACTAATTTGGGACTATCCCTTGGAGACTGATGAAATCATCTGTACATACAAAACTGAAGACAATGATTGTCCTTTTCTTCAAATACCTCCATAGCCAAAGCTCTATCCCTTCCTGGAGCCTAGAATGACTGTTGGTATATAGCTCTATTAGAGGCAGCTACATAACAGTGGTGGCTGAAGAGCAACATTTCTGCATAACTTTTTTCTATTTTTCATCTCTTACATTATTTTCATTCCTCTTGAGTAGTTATTCCTGAGCTCTAGAGTAATACTAGTATGAATGTCACCTAGTGATTCTTGGAGATATTGGTACAGAGCCATGCAAAGGTGTGTCTCTTAGATGGTTGCAGATCTAATCAATTTGTCAACCCAAACTGTCAATCACAATTTTACTTCTGGCTAAAATCACATTCAACTGGAGCTAGCAGCATGCACATTTTCCAATGAAGAAAATCATTAGCAACTCCACTTAACATTATGTAACTATTTTGCACAGACGCTGTTTATTTTGCAGAATAAATGGAAACATTCCGTGAAGGGATTCTCAGTCATTTAATGTTTTATAACTCAAATGCAATAAAAGGCTTAAAAATAATGAACTAATGTTATTATCTCGACCGTTTATGACATGGTAAAGGAAATACAAGAACAACAACAAAATTCACAGGTATCTGTTTAATATAAATGCATGGGTATGAAAATAGTTTTAAATTATGCTTTAATTAAAATAGAATTACATCACTTTTATCCTCTGCTTTCTTTCCTCCAGCCTCTACTAGCTACCCTGCCTCCAAACCCTCCTAAGCCCCAATTTTCCAGATGATAGCCTTCACAAACTTACCATTAATAAAATAGGACAGAAACATATTGACAATAGCAGACCTCACTTTTTTTGTGTCTGACGACATGGCCTACGCTCTTGAACTACCCATTCTCTATTCCCTCCACCCTCACCAAGGAGCTCATCAGGTTTTATTTTTTTTGCCTGGAGGGGAAACCCATTCCTTCTTTAATAAAAGGTTCCTTCCATTTATCATTCTTCCTGGATTGTGTCATTATAGTTGCACATGGATCTTAATCATATAACCTTAGCAACAACAAGAAATGCCTAAAGGAGGTCCTTTACTTCAGGCATATATTTCCTTACAACCATGTGAAAAATCAATCCAATTTTCCCTGATAGTCTAAATTAATCACTCCGTTGAAAATGGTTTCCATTTCTTAACCTATTAACTCAAGGGCTTAAAAATCCAGAAACAAAAATTCTAGGGCAACAAAATGTAAGTCCTCAACACTAAGTGAATATGTCTTCAGTCTTGCAGATTTTCCCTACCTGTCTGGCCCTGTAGATAGAGCTCTGAAAGGCAATTCATAACACTATTGATGCAGTTGTTTCAGTATTGTAGGGATCTTGGCAATACTATTAATTTTGTGAATAAGTGTACTTTATTGGTGGTGAGCTGAATCCCATGGTCAAAAGCCATGCTATGTAAAATTTCATATTAGTGGATAAGGTAGTATATGAGTCCATACATAATAGTTTCAGCAGAAAAATTCTATGAAGACATTCATAGGTATAAATGCCAGTAAGATCAAACAACTTCCATATCCATAATAGAAGTGGCCTACTTTCTATGGTCCATCATAGTCAATCTGCCACCAGGTCTTGTGACTGGACTTACACTTAGGGCACAATGCTAATTTCTGCTGAAAGATTTAGCACCATCTGCAACCTGAGCAGCCTGGTGAATGGAATCCCATGTTTGGGCACATACATCCTTGTTAGTGTTTCTATTACTGTGATGAAACATCAAAATCAGAAACAAGTTAGACATGAATAGGCTTCATTTGCTTACAGTTGTAGATAATAATTCATTGCTGAGGTAAGTCAGGCCAAGAACTCAAGCAAGTTAGGAATCTGGAGACAGAAGTTGAAGCAGAAGCCATGGAGGACTGCTGCTTCCCACCTTTCTTCACATGCTTGCTCAGTCTGTTTACTTTTTTTGAAATATATCTATATCTATTATTAATTTATTCATATTACATCTCAATTGTTATCCCATCCCTTATATCCTCCCATTCCTCTGTCCCTCCCTCCCGCTTTCCCCCTACGCCCCTCCTCTATGACTGTGCCTGAGGGGGACCTCCGCCCACTGTATATGCTCATAGGGTTTCAAGTCTCTTCTTGGTAACCTGCTGTCCTTCCTCTGAGGGCCACCAGGCCTCCCCATCCAGGGGAAGTGGTCAAATATGGGGCACCAGAATTCATGCGAAAGTCAGTCCCCATACTCCATTCAACTATGGAGACTGTCCTGTGCACCCAGAACTGCCAATCCAGGGGTGACACTACCCCAAGAAGCTGTGCCATTGTACATTAATCACTATTCAAGAATATGTACTAAAGATTTCCCTACTGGCATAGCTTATAGAGGCATTATGTCAATTGAGAGTACTTCTTTCCAAATGAATCCAGCCTATGTAAAGTTGACAGAGAACTAGCTGGTATATGTGTGGCTGTACAATGATTCAAGGGTTATAGTAAAAGGTTAAATTGTATAGTCAGAGACTTGGAATGACTATGATTGAAAAGTTGGGGGGAAATTTCTGTGAAAGGAATATATGGGTCTCTTTATCAAAATAGCCAAAGAATGTGATGATTTTGGGGACTCATATAAATATATTTTTTGTTGGTACAGCCAATCATAGCCTGAAACTCAAGGTGGCAAAGGATCAGTGTTGCTGGTCACACTGCATCTATAGTCAAAAAGTAAACAGAGTTGACTTCTAGAACTTTGCTCCCTCTCTGACTTTTACTTAGTCCAGGATCATAGCCCTTGAGCTGATGGCACCCACAATTAAATCAAGGCTTCTCAACTCATTTAACCTAATGAATATAACCTTTTCTAAGCTTGTTCAGATTGTTGTTTTCCAGGGGATTCTAGAACCTTCTAAGTTGGCCATCATCACTAACAATCAAACAAAGGAAACAGTTTAGTATTGTGCTCAGAATAGGTCATTCTAAGTATTTGATTACTGAGCCATTCATTCCTGACATCCTTTTGGGACTCTAGATGAGAGAAGCATGGGAGAAGAGCAAAGTAGAAGGATCCAGTGGGTCCTAGAAACCTACAAGTAGAACATTATGATAGGCAGATTTGGGTCAAGGGGTCCTGCTCAAACTAAGGCACCAGCCAAGGACAATATAGGCGGTAAACTTTAAACCCCTACCCAGATCTAGCCAATGATCAGAACAGTCTCCACACTTGAGTGGAGGGTGGGATATGACTTTCTCACATACTCTGGTGCTTCACATTTGACCATGTTCCCTGGAGGGGGAGACCTGGTGGCACTCAGAGGAAGGACAGCAGGTTACCAAGAAGAGACTTGATACCCTATGAGCATATACAAGGGGAGGTAATCCCTCTGAGGAACAGTCATAGGGGAGGGGAATAAGGGGAAAATAGGAGGGAGGGAAGAATGGGAGGATACAAGGGATGGGATAACCATTGAGATGTAACAAGAATAAATTAATAAAAAAAAATAATTTAAAAAAAGAAAAAAAGAAAAAAGAAAAACAACAACAACAACAACAACATTTACTCGAATCCCAAGAACTTTCACATCCTTTGACCATTGTGAGAAATAGAGCCACATATTCCTTCCCAAGAATTTTTACTCTCCAACTTTGAAATAATATTTAATCCACTTCTCTATATATACAACTTAATATTTTACTATAGTCCATGAATCAGTATATAGTCACACATGACTATTTCATTTTATGGCAAGTGTGTGAACATGTGAAAAATATTCTGCCCACTAGTAATTTTCTCTTAATTTCTATTCTTCAGACCTATTTCAAAACAGACTGTAATGCTGCAGCTGCGTGTGTGGAAGATGGAAATGCATTCACTGTAGACACAAAGGTAAGTAAACAAGCATCATTGTCTTTTCTGTGGACTGTCTGGGACTAGGTTGAAAGGTGTTACCCTCTGGGTTGGGGCTTTTCCCTTCAGTTAACTCACCTCATTTTATAATAAATGGTTTACCTTTGCAGCAATCTTCTTCGTTCTGCATCACATAAAGATGAAGCTGAGCTCATGAGCACTTGTTTGCATTCTGAGCTTTAAAACCAGTCCAGCTGTTGTATTGTTACAGGGAATAGAATGGAGACCAGGTGTGAAGGATTTCTGAAGATATACTAGATAGGCCTGTTTTTTTTTTTCTTTTTTCTTTTTTTAATTTTAAGTGAACTTTATTCAACATTTATGGAAAAATTTTACGAAGTCATTCATTCACCTTTTCACCACTCTATCAAATTTACACATCAAAATTATCTTCAGTGAATTCACTTCGTTTTTAGTCTATGTAAGTCAGATAATTCCTAACCTGCATGATATATCTAACAAACTTTCCATTCTGATTATGTAAATTTACATTTATGACAATGTTAATCTCATTTAGGGAGACCATTTTCCTTCTGGAATTATACTAAAAGTATTGCTCTAGACAGTTCAGTAAGGAGATATGACCTATGAGAAGACAAAGACAATTTTTTTTCTTTTTTGATTTTGTTTTTTTTTTTTTTTTTTTTGGGGGGGGTGCTAAATTAAAACAAGCTTCATTCTGGGTGTACCAGAGCTGGGCAGTGGCTGTATGGCTGTATGTTGGTGACACAACTGTCCCTATATTTTACTTTTTATTAAATATTTTTACATCTACATTTATACTATTACACATATATAAAGTAAACTACCTACAGCAAGAAGAACCATGAAACAATCAGGAGTTATATAAATGTTACGTGAGGGTGTTCTGGCTGTAACATTGATCACTCCATTGATCACCAGGGTTGATTTGGCTGATCTGGCTGGCTAGGGGCGTGTCCCCTTCCTCCCTTACCGCTCAATGTGTGTCCCTCCCGAAGCTGCACACAAAGAGGACAACCTTCCCTGAATAGAGGAGGACCAGTCTTGGGTCAAGGATGGATGAATAGCTGCACTCAGCCCTGCTAGAACCTCCAAATAAGCTATAGGAACACATTTTCAATGAGCTTAATATCGTCTGGTTTTCAAATTAAAGGGAAATTTCAAAACTGTATTCTAGATACCTTTATTAAAAAGTATGAGAACAAGGGTAACCATCCAGAAGCTGCAAACTGATTTTATTTATTAATCTAGATTCAGTCGAGATAAAAAAAGGAACTGTGTACTGTTGACAAACTCAGTGTGTTTGACTTGCATTTTTGCACTCGGTCTACAAAGTCCTTCCCTGTGCGACTCCCCAAGAGAGCCTAAAATTCTCTTGTTTCCCCATACAAATCATGTATTTTCAAACAGACTCTAAGCTGTTGTGTTGCTGTGATTAGGCCCTGCCGTGGAGCCTGTTACTGAAGATTCACTGTACTCGACTAACACGCATGCGCAGGAGTCCTTATCGCCTTTGCCCCACCCCCGAAGCATTACCACCAAGATATTTTGAAGTACTTTTCTTTTTGAGAAGTTGTACTTAGACATCTTACAGGTGGACCATTGACTTGATTTTGCCCTCAGGCTCAGATTTTACTGGTGGCATCTTAGATTTGGTCATTTGGACTGGGAAGACCGCTTTGTATTTTGAAATTATTTTGTTGGCTAGGAAAGAAACATTTCACCTTAAGTTCATGTTCAAGGTTAAAATATTACCTCTAATCTGAGATGGAAACCGAAGAGTCTTTTTTAGTTTACTTCTATGCTACACTCATTTATTATAGGTGGATCAAATCGCCAACTTTTCTTTCAACGTTCTCCTTGGAAAGACTCCTCAGTCTTGCCCACAGCTTTACTGGTGCATATTCCATATTGTGACTTTTTGTAGGCATCCTAAGGTTTGCTTCTCTAAATCATAGTGTAACGTCTCTTCTTCTGAGCTTCTGGTTGTTCTATCAGCCGCCAATGACATACTGTTCTTTGTCTTTTGTTTTTAACCTAATTCATTATCTGGACGCAAACCAACGAAACATGGTTTAATGTTATGATAAATTAGTTAATAGCTTTTGTTTTAATTATTTATTGTTTCCTCTGAATATCACCATAAAATGGAGTTGCTTAATATAAGGCTTTATTTCATCATTCTGAGTTCTCTGTGTTCACTTGAGTGATCCATTTGTAACACCAGGTTAACTATTTAACTTACTCATTAGCTGTTCCATCGTAAAGCACTTTTTCAACCTTTAAAAAGTGTGATTTTCTCTTTTCTTCCAGATTTTTCTACAAATGTTCACTATTCAGTTGTTAAGTCCAAATTTCTTTGTAGCAAGATGACCTTGAAGCCAACCGGTAAATTTTAAGAAGCCAAATCATTTGGAATGCTCCTGTAATAAATATGACTACCACAAACCATTAGTAACAGGTGAGCAAAACATGCTTCCAAACAAGGAAGTAAGGTGTTAAGAAGTTCTGAAAAGAAAATATAATCTAGGACATAAAAAGTAACCTTACTCTTGCTCAGTTCGCCAATATAACTGAAACATATGTACTGTCTGGTTTTGTGCCAACTTAACATGAGATAAAGGCATTAGAGCGGAAAGCGCCTCAGCTGAGGAAATGCCTCCATGGGATCCAGCTGTAAGGCACTTTCTCAATTAGTCACCAATGGGGGAGGGCCCAGCCCACTGTGGGTGGTGCCATCCCTGCGCTGGTGGTCCTGGGTTTGATAAGAAAGCAAGTGGAGAAAGCCATGGGAAGCATGCCAGTACGCTGCACATACTGCTTGGCCTCTGTATCAGCTCTTGCCTCCAGGTTCCTACCTTGCTTGAGTTCCTGTAGTGACTTCTTTGGGTGATAAAGAGCAATATGCTAATCTCCTGAACAATTAGAGATTCTTGTAACACATACCTTGGCATTAGCATTGAGATTCTTAGCACCTCTTTTCTTTGGTAAGTATTTTGTAGCTTTTTCCTTCTTCACTTGTTGATCTACTTAAGGGTTATTGCCCATAACCACACAACAGATTAATGCTATACTATCTTGACATTTCTTGTGCCAAAGAATTTAGTCCATTACTTTTTAATTTAGCCTGAATCTGTTTCTTAGAACCTCATTAGAATTTTTGCTAAAGTATCACAATATTGTAGGTGTTGATATTGTTTTCCCTTCTAAAATCTCTTGACCTAAGCCTTCACTGTCTACTTTCAGCAAAATTGTCTTGCAGATTTCCAACATTTTTCACATCCCTTGAAGGAAGTAAATGGTCACATTCTTCAGAAGAGCTGCCCACTTCTTGTGTCGTTATTTACTTTCTTTTCTGGTCCTATGATAAAACCCATCTCCAAAGCAACTTTTTGAAGAAAGCTTTTATTTTAGCTAACAGTTAGTTCTAAAGATACAAAAATAAGCATAATATGTTATGGTTGCAACGGATGGTGTTGAGTGACAAGCATAGTACCAGGAAAGAAAGCTGGGAGATCATATAAAAACAAGATTGCTGAAGTTTGCGCAAAGTAAAGGCAGGACCAAGATTTAACACAGTGGTAGAGTCTACGGTGGACAGTTCTCTGGGTGAAACAACAAGGATACAAACCACCAATGTTTATTGTTGGTGTGAATGATTATTTCTCTCCCATGAGCCTTTTCTCCATCATTTGATAAATTTCACAGTCACTTCATTTTTATAAAATAATACTTTATCAACTTCAGGTTATTTGTGCACTTGTGCTAAATTAATTCAGTTTTATATTGTCTTTTGTTAGAGAATTATTCACATGTGAATTTATAGTTGCAGTTATTATTTGATTAAATATTTACTTAGTAATGATTGAAAGTATCCTTTATTACAAGAATTCTGACAATAAATTATCATTTTCCCCACATTTTGGTGACTTTTTTGTTCTTAGAACCAGAACAAGTCAATAGGGGTTCACAGTTTGAGTTTAGTATTTCAGAGCTTGCACTGGTGAAAATATATGTATCTATGATGTGCTTGCTAAATGGGTATACATCAGGCCTAATAGAAGAAAATGAATATCCATAATTAAATTTTTATGTTATAGCTAGCAGTGCTGAAATAAATATCTGTCACTGACATAAATGTTAAATGGTTTTGTGTCAGCATCTAGAGCATGGAAATTAATATCCTCAATTAAATGTCTATATGTTATATAAGACTCAGAAACAGACATTTCTTACAATTCAAAAATACTGTAAAATTTTACTTTTTTGAGAAAAGAAACTATCTCTTTATTTTCATTTTTTGGGGAAACTTGATGAAGACAAAAAATTAAGATAGTTAATATAAAGAATTCTGCAAATTTTAAACAGTATATGGTTCATAAGTCATTTAACATCTACCTAAAGATTTCAATTTCCTAGTATAATAAAAGCAGAGTCTCTTTTCTTCCTCTTACTTTATTAATCATATTTAACCACTTTCCACCATGGTTGAAAGTTAAAATGAAAAAAAAATACTATCTATATTAGTAGTTAAGAAGGATTCTATATAATAATCTATTCACTTTATAATTAAAAATACTATTATGGTGTAACATGTTCTTCTGTATAGTTTCAATGAAGCAAAAATAATTTTAAACGTCTGAAAATATTTGGCTTCTGGAGAAGAATGGTGTTCAGGTGTTTGAATGACTGAACAATATAGGTAATTATTGAAGGACTAGACCATGTGATCAACTGACACAGCACACAGCATTAAAATCATGCCATATGCTGGGATTCACTTTGAGATGCTCTTTACATTAATGTTTTTTAATTCATTTTATTATAATTCTTTTTTACATATATTTATATTAATATACATAAATAAAATAAACTGCATACATCAAGAAGAACCACAAAACTATCAGGAATTATATAAATGTTACATCCATAGTGTTTCACCATTTTTATTTGGCAATCGTGAAGAAAACATCTTTCCTATCTCGGTGAGTATAAAATTCTGAATTAAATCAATATCTATCATGTCTCATCTCTATCAACTTAAAACATCTATCTAGACCAAAAAACATCTTAACCCCTGTACAACTAAGCTTAATAAAATACTATCTTTTGGGGACATGCCTAATGACCCACATTTATATTTTCTGAAACTAGGAGGCTGAGGTCTGAGAATCACAAGTTTAAGAATGGCATTAAATGCTTATTGAGATTATTTTTCATTTTATTAGCATTTGTTAATTGTGCAAATTATGGGTTTTGTTTTGACTTACCATGTATATAATAAAATGTGATCATCTCCTACCCCCTATTACCATACTCCTATACCTCTTACAGTGTTCCCTTCTCCCTCCAATAATCATCTAACTGGTTTCTCTTATTTAATTAAATAAATAGAATAAGAAAATGAATCAACATGTAAAAAAAGAACCAGACGTGCAGCTCAGTACTAAAGGACTAGCATTAGACACTGGAAGAAAATGTCAAGTTCACTAGTCAGAGAGTCTTTATCTTCTGAAAATTATGTCAGTATAGCATTTATTAGCTATGAAAAAAATGGTTTGTTAACAAACTTAGAAAATTAAACAAGGTATGAAAGCATAGTACAAAGCATAATAACAATATGATTATTACATAACGATTCTACTTAGGAAATGAACATTTAGATACACCACTTACAAATTATTTCTTCTGATGTAACAATCATTAAATAAATATCTTTGTAAGCACATATCAACACACAACTTTGAGTTTTAGTACAATATCAAGATTTGTAAATTCTAGTTTCCACTGAATTTCTCCCAACTATTTGTTTTCAAGAGCTCTTCTTTTAATGGCAAACCAAACTGTTATAATATGCGTTCAACAAAAGTCTGCACGTGTATCCTGGCAACCACATGCTGCAGTTGACTTGGCTCCTTGAGGAGCAGGGCGGGAAGGTAATCACTAAGGGCAAGAAACAAGCATTGAGGAACTTTACCCTAAATAAGAGCGAATGCTTGAGCTGCTTCTGGGCCAGCAGCCTGCCACCAGCTGAATCAATACACTCGTAAGTTTAAAGATGTTTGCTTTACTACCTTGGAAGGAATATCATGTCTCAAAAAGAAGTGGTATTTGGCTCTCTGAAATTCTAATACAGACACAGACCCCACATATGAGCATTTCACACTCATAAACTGAGTATTTTTTCTTTCTACCTTATAAAGCTTTTCTCTTCTTATGATTTCCTTGGGCTGAATACATGGGAACATTTTGGAAATATGGACTAATCTGATCACATCACTGGTAGGTACATATTGAACATTCTAAAAACAAAAGGAAAAACAACTATATATTTTTCTTAAGAAGACTTTATAGTAATATTAATATTGATAAGTCTGAATATATGACCATTACAACAATTTACAGAGGCAAATGAACTTCATAGAGGCATCAATGATGATGGCTCAGAACAGAAAAGCGACACGGCTTCCCTAATTTTCTGGCTACAAGTTCCCTTACAGACTCATGAATGGGCCATAAGTGTCGTTGTATTTTTAGTTTTGCTTGACTGTGTGGGAAAGGTTGTGCTATGGTTTAAATCTGGAGTGTGGTCCAGAGGCTCTTATTGTACATGTTTGACCCCAACTAGAGGTGCTGTTTGGTGACCCTTTGGACCAATTCCACATCAGGCCTAACTGGCAGAAGCAGGGTCACAGGAGCAGTACCAGAGGGGCAGAGTCACCTTGGTATGGCTGAGCTCTCTGCTTCCTGATCCATGCAGACACAGCTGAGCGCAACACAACCTCTAACTCCACAGATGAATCCTTAGTTGCTAAGGCATTTCCTGCCTTGACACCAGGGCCGAAAATTCTTCCCTAAGTCTTTTCTTGCCATGTATTATTACTTCAATTAAGAAAAGTAACTGACACAGTTTTTCATCCCAAGCTGACCTAGAAATCTTCAGCGTCTTGATTCATGCCCTCAAATACTGAGGTTATAGGTAAACACTATTTAATATGAAAACCATGTTTTCAGAACAAAGGGACCAAACACTGACACTAGATCAGACCTGACAGGATTCATCCCTCTCTGCATGCTGGACATTGACATCCTGCTCCTGCATGATCCAACACCAAGTGCTTAAATTGCTGTTCCTCAGCAGAACAAGACAGGCTCCCAGGACAACTTTGAAGAAAGTTTCCAATTGCAACTGGTCCAGTATTTCTCACTGTCCTACACAGGACTCCAGTTAAACCTGGAATTTCTCTGCATTTAGAAACCTGACCACAAATGATATTCCTAGCTTGTTTAACCATTTCCCAAATTTTATTTGGGCAACTACAATGGTATTATTTATCCCAAATCAGCCAGAAGGAACCTTAAGAGAATGACTCTTCCAAGACAGGGTAAGCAAGTCCTCAATAGCTCCTGCCTCATAAATATGTCTGTCAGATTTATTGGGCCAAAAGGCTGAAGAAGATGCTCCAACATTATGGAGAGTTTTGGGTGACTATTCAGGTAGCAAACTGTCTCCGGCATCTTCTCATTTGGAAAGCTGTTAACCTACACTTCTTGTATACTCAGTTAATCAATTGTATTCCTTCTCAAGTCTCTGATGGGGTTGAAGACCAGATAGTTTAGTTCCACAGTTAAGCTTGGTCGTTTAGGGGTTTTAAGAAGATATTTTAATTCTAGATAGAAGTTTTAAGTTGATAATGATGAGGTATGATAGATAATGGTTTACTTTCAGAATTTTAGCTGCACCAAGATAGGAAAGATGTGTTCTTCAAGGATGCCAAATACAAATCACAAAAACACTAAAATTATGTATACAATTCCTCATTATGTCATGGTTCTTCTTGCTATAAGTAGGTTATTGTATGTATATATGTGTATTAATATAAATGCATATGTAAAAAGTAAAAAATATTTAAAAGTAAAATTAAAAAATTAAACATTCTCAACAGTAGTTTTCATTTTATGTTGCTTTTATTCTGTGATACAGATACATTATTACATGTTTTTATCATATGAATCCCCAATCTCATGTGCCTTCCAAACATGCTGAATCCCTTCCTCATCTGAACAAGTGGCTTTCCTATTCATGTACATTTTATAATTAAAAAATGAAAACCTTGAAAAGTTGAAATCTCAAAAGTTGTTTTTCCAATACTAAGTAAGAATAATAAAGATAACAATATTGATGAGTAGAACCACAAGAAACCTGGCACAACTCACATTGTTGATATGCTGAGATCATTTCTTATAGAAAGTTGGCAAAACAGAATAGGAAAACCAAAATTCATGGCATGTTGGATTAAAAAATATGTGCAACTATCACTCTTCATGAAATTAAAGTATCATCTCTATTTTATACAAAAAGTCTAAAAACACATAATATGAAGAAATTTTAGTAACAAGTCTTCTTTAACTTGCAAGATTATACTGATTAGCACTCTATGGATTGTTGAAGTTGTGGAAATTTCAATTGCCAATGAAGACTTACTGAAGTCTATATAGACTGTTTTATATGAATAATGAACAAGGTGCGTGTTTTCAGGATTTCGGGGGTGATTTTTACAGTAAATTTCTTTTGCTTTATAAACATGAAATCAAACCATTTTAAGTAAATATTTATGATAAAAGTTTATTTTTAATTTTCATGTAACTTTGCTAAAACTGTTTTATCTGCTGTAGAAGTTTCTTGGTGGAGTCTTTTATGTCTAAAATCATGTCATCTGCAAATAAAGACAACTGGATTTTTTCCTTTCCAGTTTGTATCCCTTTGATCTTCTTCAGTTGTGTTTCTCTAGCTAAAATTTTTAAATGCCATATTGAATATGTATGGAGAGAACAGACAACCTTGTCTTTCTCCTGGTTTAGTAGACTTGCTTTTTCAATCCTCTAGGTTCATGTTAGCTATGGGTTTGCTACATGAAGAGGTGCTATATTTTTTTCAAAGGCCTTTTGCTATATCTAATGAGATGATCATGCAGGTTTTGTCTTTAGTCTGTTTATGTGATGGGTTATATTTATTGGCTTTATGTATGTTAAAACATCCTTACATCTTTAAGATTAAGCCAACTCAATTATACTGGGTAATCATTTTGATGGGTTTGTGGATTAGGTTGGCAAGTGTTTTATTAGGAAATTTTGTCAACAAGTTTTACTTACATATATTGCATATATGCATATATATTTTGCACACACATATATACAAACGTAACATAATCATAGGAAAACGTCTATCAGTTTGGGAGTGGACTGCGTGGAAGAGTTTGCAGGGAGGAAAACGTGAGGGATTAGAGGGAGGGGAGGGCAAGGGGGAAGCAATGTATTTGTATTTTAAGTAAAAATGTATTTAGTTTCATTTTTATTCATAAGTGACATTAGTCTATATATTTTTTGTTTTTGTTTTTCTCGTTGATTCTTTGTTTGGTTTGGGAATCAGGGCAACAATGGCTTTTAAAAAAAGGATTAGGAAATGACCTTTTACTTTATACGCTTTGTTTGTATGCTTTATTGTGGGTTTCCCCCTCATCAATCATGGTAGACATGACTTACCTTTCAGGGTAATCTTTGTCATGATGTCTTCAGGAGGTTCTGAGTATGTGGGAGTGTATAGATAATGAACTAATATAATAAAAACAGGAAATAAAAGCTTCTTTTGGTGTAGTTTAGATGACTAGGGTGCTCAAGTTTTAATTTATCAGTTCTCTCCCTGTATCATCCACCTGTCTGTAGTTTGCAGTCTATGACTTGCCTGGTGTGTGTGTGTGTGTGTGTGTGTGTGTGTGTGTGTGTGTGTGTGTGTTAAGCTCAGTTTGTCTTTCTATAATATAGCTTGGATTCCCAGAGAAGGAAATATACAATAAATACTGGGCACAAGAAGATACTATGCAGGCTAAAGAAAGAGAAACCTGGGTACCAACCAAACCACAAAAACCCCTATCTACAATCTGACCTACCTGCAAAATGTGATGGGACTAAGATGGCCGAGAACATGTAGGATTAGCCAACCAGTGTTTGGTTTAACTAGAGGCCCATACCACTAAAGGGAGCCTATGATCTACACTATGTGGGTGGCCAGGAACCAGAAACTGGACAGCCCAGCAATCTAGGGTAGAAACACATACAACTTGGAAACAAAAACTCAATGAAACGTTGCCTAATGATATTCTGCTCTGCTCATACATTAGTACTTTGCCTGTTTGTTACCTGAGAGGCTTCCTCAGACATAAGATGGGAGGCTCAAACCCAGACATTATCGGGGCGGGGGGGGGGGGGGGAGGGGGGGGGAGGGGGGGAGGGGGGGGGGGGGGGAGGGAGGGAGAAAGAGAGAGAGAGAGAGAGGAGAGAGAGGGGAGAGAGAGGGAGAGAGAGAGTCTAAATTGCAGGTCTCCATTAGGTCTCTCTCCTCACTGATTGGGGAAACTTGGAGAGGAGGGGGAGGAGTCACAGGAGACAGAGACCGCCAGAAAAACATGACCCACCAAGCCAACTAAGCAGGATCCACAAGGGCTCACAGACTAAAAGAACAAGCAAGGTGTCTGCATGGGACTGGACCAGCTCTTCTACAGATTTGTTATGGCTGTTAGTTTGGTGTTTCTGTGGGACTTTTAACAATGGGAGCTGCTGGATCTCTTAACTCTTTTGGCCTGCTCTTTTCCTACTATTGGTTTGCCTTGTTCAGCCTTGATATGGGAACTTCCCTTTGTCTTGCTGTATATTATTTTCTCCTGTCTGGGGTCTTCTTTTGGAGACAGGTTTTCTTTCTGAAGAGAAAACGGGGAGGAAGTGAGTGTGGGAAAAAGTGATGAAGGAAGAGGAGCTAGGATGAGAACTGTGGTTGGGACTTAATAAATAAATAAATAAATAAATAAATAAATAATAAATAATGCATAAATAAAAATTAGGATATTAAAAGTATTGTCGTATGTAAAGATATGGTCATCGAAGCCTCAGTGTAAAACAAATCCTTTGAGGAAAGCCGTCCAACAGCATGACATTGGGCTATTCAGATATGTTCACATAAAGGGAAATAAACAAGGAGTTGTGGAAAACTGGGAAAAGGAAGCATCACACATATTTGACTGGAACCTGTTGTTATTATCAGTATGGCCTAATAATGTTTATTATTAGGCCTATAATTATTATTATGACAGTATTTTCTAACCTGCTAGCAATCAATCAAGACACAGACACCTGTTATATTTTAAAATAGCCTTAGTTAACCCAGGGCAGATTTTAATCCACTAAATTACTTCCCATAGTGGGGCAGGTACAGGATACTTGCCCCAATCCCATGCCATCTGCTTCTAATAATTTCTATCAAGCTACCTTCCATCCATAATCCTAAATACTTATTAATGTTCTTCATCTGGGCCAAATCTCCATCCACACCGGCCATGTGCTTCTCTCATCTAACCCATGGCGGCCTTCTTCTCCTCTCTTCTCCTCTAGGTCTCTCTTCTTCCCAGGATTCTCTCTGTCTCCCCAAGCCCTGGAACCTTAGCCACGCCTATCTCATTTGTCCTGTCCAGGTGTGATGGCCATTTATTAATTAGCATGAAAATACATCAGACCAACAGGCACCAGTATCAGTAACTTTGTTGGAACATAATGTTTACCAAATAATATTTTAAATAAAAAGTGATCTTCTTACTGTTTGTTTTTCCTTTTGAGACAGTTGTATATACTGACTGTCCTGGAAACCAGTATGGAGGCCATGCTGAGCTCAAACTCACCAAGTTTCTTCTGCTTCTGCCTCCCATGAGCTGGAATTAAATGCCTGTGCCACCATACCCAGCAAAGAAAATCTGTGATCAATTATTTGTAAACACCATTTCTTTCAGAGCCACCTAAGAAATGGTTCTTAAACGAAGCAAGAAATCCAAGCAATATAGATAATCAAATTATAATGGTTGCTTAAAATTGCCATGAAAGTCTTTCATGTTTCCTACATGCATTTAGTAATCACTTAATCCTATGTTAGGTGTGTGTAGGGTAGGAGCAGATTGCTGTTCTCTAAATTATGGATATAATAATGTTCAGCATTAGACTGTTTTTTCTCTCTAAGACTTCAAAGCAAGCATAATATTAAAGTATCTCCCTTCTCCTCTGAAACATGCTGCAGTATGTGAGATTTCAGCTGAAATTCTTATAATTAAATAAATTTAAATTGATTATCTTAGAAGATCAGTATTTAACTTGTTCCTTAGTCCTACACTGCTCCTGGTGTATCTCTTTGAATTAAGGCAGATGATTCCAAGATGAGGTGTTAACCGAGGGCCACTGACATCCATCTTTACTGCACCTCCAGCAGATTATTAATAGAATTGTTGTGGGCTTTTATTAATCAAAGTAAACTCTTAGTCCAAAAGCTCTTTGGAAGAAGTTATCAATAAAGAATTTTATTGCAACATGAAATTGTGCCAGGCCATTAATATAAAACAAATATAGATAGCACTTACAGATTGAAATTGCAAGCGGATAGATGTCATTATGAGAAAATGGATTGAAAACTGCTGAATCTCAATAATCCAATTTTTCACAGGCTATAATTTACAATGGTGACTTATACTTACAATAGTGATCGGCAGTAATTTACAGATGGATAAAAAGCTTTTCAATCTGAGTATTTTGTATTGTCATTCCTAATTCTTTGTGTTACTTTACTGCCTTAGTCAATGATTTTCTTCTACTTCCTCAAATACGAACATTTTCTGCAATATGGTATATTTTCTTTTTTTATTAATATATTTTATTATTTATTCATATTACATCTCAATTGTTATCCCATCCCTTGTATCCTCCCATTCCTCCCTCCTTCCCATTTTCCCCTTACTCTCTTCCCCTATGACTGTGACTGGGGGGACCTCTTCCCCCTGTATATGCTCATAGGTATCAAGTCAATATGGTATATTTTCATAAGATTTTTTGTGTGTATGTTAGTGCATTATTTTATGTAACAATATATCTGAGACTAGATAACAGAAAAAATAAACTTGGCTTGGCAAAGGGCTTGTAAGTTTATTGCTATGGTACCAGCATGTATTTGGCTTTGATGAGTGTCTTCCTGCTGTATCAGGTCATGTCATGTGACAATGCATGATGATATAGTGCTAGATGTTACAAGAAAACTCCATCAGCAAGCTATTCAACTATGGAGTCTTCCTTCATCACCTAATAACATCTAGATATCCTACACCACTTGCCACTAAATTTGGGGTCAAAGTACCCAATTTATGAAACTCTAGAATTTCTAAATCATTGACTGTCTTGTTCTTTTCAATTAAATGTTGGTGCATTTACTATGTTATTCACATATAAGTTATATTTTAAGTATTTCCTCTACAATTATCATTGTCTATGTAATGTTGGTTCCAAATGAATATTTGGAGATTTTAAGTAACAGAAGCTCAATTTAACTCCCATAAAGTTGTTTTAGTATTCGAGTAGAAATCAAGACAGAACAGATCATGAAAAAGAGGTTACTTAAGGGTACCAAGGACAGAAGATTGCTTTTTATCAAGAATTCCTTACTAGGACAGTTTTTCAGAGACACGGTACAGAGAGAACAAGCTAAACATAAGTAAAGACAAAATATTTCAGAGAATAGAAAGGAGCCAGGAGACTAAAATATATAGGCAGAATTAGTTTAAAGCCAGGCAGAACAATTCAGTCAGAAGATAAGGGAAGCCTGTCTGAATAGGTCAGCTTGTAGGGGAGGTTAGGCCATAACAGCTGAGGTGAGCAAGCCACCCAATGTTCAGAAAGACTAGAAGGTCTTGGGGACAGCTCTTATTTAATCCCTTCATCAGAAGAAATAGAAACATTTGGGTCCCAGCATGGTTGAGATGAAAACCCAATGTGACTAGAGAAGGAAAAAGCCCACCAACATTGCAGAAAGCAGAGGACATCTGACAGAAAGCCACAGGGAGAAATTTTGCCTGGGATCATTTCCAGAGGAAGCATTAGTTCTTTGAGTTCAGCTGAAAGCCAAAGAGATTCAGGAGACTCCAGATTTACAGGAGCCTCTGAGACAGTGAATCACAGTAAGCCAACCGAAAGGTAATTTTAGGGACTGGAGAGATGGCTCAGAGGGTTAAAGGCACTGAATGTTCTTCCAGAAGTCATGAGTTAAATTTCCAGCAATGACATGGCGGCTCACAACCTCTATAATGTGATCTGATGCCCTCCTCTGGACTGCAGGTACCAGAGCACAGTATACATAGTAATAAATAAATATTTTAAAAGTAATTTTAATTATATAGACAGACTTTTCTCATACTAAAAAATGTGATAGTCCATTTCAGATTTCTTTAAGCAAGGGTAGGACTTAAAGGGATAAAAACATTACTTGAAAAGCCTTTGTAATACTTATCATAAGTCTGACCAGTGGACTAAAACTCCTTAATTTCAATTGTAATCTTATATATTTCCTCTCAAAAAAGATTTTGAAAATAACTGTACAACAAGAAAATTATGCTATGATAGTACAAAATTTGACAGAAAAGAATAGGACTTGCTTTAAATGTGAACCTATTGTATATAATAAAATTGAGAATCGCATTAGCCCATTGAACCTATAGATGCTCCTCCTAATGAAATTGAATAAAGGCAAACACCACCACGAGAAATGCCAGAACATAGTGAAAATCCACAGAATGAACAACTATCCTGGAATCCTGTTTGGCTCATTTTTAAAATTTATTTTTAGTTTTGGTTCTTTAAATCTCCCCATTCTTCAGCCCGTACCTTTCCAACACCCTAACACCAGGTAAAAGAGAAAGAAGGTTAGTGCTGAGCGGGGACAGATTTTCCTCACCTACTTCCTGCTGTTCAGGGTTGTCGATTCCTTGTGGCAAGTCCAATCCTTTTTTCAGGATATCTCAAACATCTTGTCCAATTGTATCAACAGAAACCAAGAGCAGCACGGGGAAAACACCAGAAATCTTCTTCTTAGAGGCCCCCGTTTCTCTCTTAGTCTGGCATTTACCTCCTTCCCCACCCCCCCACCCCCGCCTCGGCAAAGACCATGCCTCTACATGAGGCAATTCACAGCTGACAAGCATCAAGTACTCTCTCAGGAGGCAGTTGTCAGCAGCGGAGAAACTGGAGCATCCCCTATACCTCACACCTGGGATTGAAACAAAAACCTGTTTACATATAAACCAAAACTTCCCCCAACAATTGTGTTAATATACAAGATCTTAAACATTTTTAAAAAATCAATACTAACTTATGGAATGCATTCATCCTATGTGAGACAGAGCTACCCAAAATAGGATTATCCCTCAAGCCTGAAAAGATTTAACAGCAGTTGTACTGGATACTGGTTCTCAATTATAATGGCAACCAAGGACAATACATGCAGTCATCATCAAACCCCTATCCAGATCTAGCCAAGGGCCAGACCATTTTCCACAGTTAGGTGGAGACTGTGGACTTACTTTCACACGATCTCTGGTGCCCCATATTTGGCCACGTCCCCTTGTTGGGGAGGACCAATGGCACTCGGAGGAAAAATAGCCGACTACCAAGAAGAGACTTGATACAGTAGCATCATATTCAGGGGAGGAGGTCCCCCTCAGTCACAGTCATAGGGAAGGGGAATGAGGTGAAAGCAGGAGGGAGGGAGGACCGGGAGGATGCATGGGATGGGATCGCAAATGAGATGTAATATGAATTATTTTATTTTTCAATAAAAATGTGTTTAAAAATTATAATGACTGACACGGTGACAAGAAGAAACTGCCATTATGGAAAATCATAGTAGGATTAAAGGTATTAATATTATGAAAGATCAATTGTTAAATGAAAGTCTATTTACTGATTTAAGACAACAGAGGTAGTTTGATGACTATTATTATATAATCTACTTTAGTAGCTTTAAGAGCCTGGAATAAGGTTGATGAACAAGAAAAAGGTCTATGTCATTCTCAAAGATTATGCAAATCCACAGAGAGAATTTTACTGATTTCTTATACAGATTAATGTTAGCTGTGGACAAGTTAATATCAGATACAGATGTGAAATGGGTAGTAATTAATTATTAAATAGGAAGATTTAAGCTTTATATAGCAGAAGTCTACTACAACAATGGGGAGCTCAGATTAATATTCCGTCAATCTCCTACAACCAATATCTACTTTAACTGATGACTTGATTGTCTCTGTGTTTATATGGGTAAGAACCACTGCTTGCTCTCATGGAGCTTGGCATTGAATATGAGTGCCTGAATGTCTAGTTTAAAAGAAAGAAAGTGCTAGCATTTGTTAGCGTTTGTTATGTGTAAATTCATAAAAATCTAATTGTATCTTGATAAACAGTAAGGGAGAATAAGATTAGGTGACAGACACTGGATTGTAGGGGATAAACCTACTGAATTAGACCAGAGTGCATGTTTTAAAGTTGTTTTTAACCTCAGAATAGAAGTCAGGAAATACGTTACAATGAAGAAGAGGTATTGCCTATATTTCCACAAGTGATAAAAGACTACGGGTTCCATCAAAAATGATAAAGATCTGATATAAATAAGTGACGCTTACAAATGAAAGGCATGGCTCAAGGATATTGCAGAAATCAGATTCCCCCACATGATGACATCTCAACAAACTGGCTGAAAAAGAACAGATTGTTCTTCCGACTGGCCGACTAGAAAACATTGACACTTTCATGGACATTTGCTGAAGGACAGATGATCAGGTCTGTAGTTATGAAGTATTATCTCATCAATGGATCATTTAGCTTGGAGAGGAATTTAGTACAGAACAGCTGAGCATATGCAGGCAGGGATAGTTTAGAAGGTGCTAGATAGGCTTGGGAATTGATTATCCCCTCATCAGAGGAAATAACATTTCCAGTTACTGTCATTATTTTATGTATTTCCAATAAATAATTTACTCTTACAAATATGAAAGTAATCATTTCTGTATATTTTAAGTGCAGCTAGCAGAAGATCATTCGAAGTACATTCTGGCAACTGTTTTACTTTTTACATTTTACTTACTGTCACCCGAGAGACAAGCTCCCCTCTCCTGACCTGCCTTTTCTCCTTTTTCCCTCCCCTCTGCATTCTCCCCTTGGTCTCCCTGTCTTCTTCATTTCTTCCCTTGATTTTTTTCTTTTAACTCTTGGGGAGCTTCGGTTTGGTATTCTGGGACATTCCAGGAAAGAAACACCTACTAATTTACCTGTCTGATTACTTAACAAGCATGTGAGTGGACAACATTTATGAGAAAGGAACAAAAGATAAAATAAAGTGCTAATCTGCCAACAAGGTAAATGGCAAAGGCCTTTTAAATATTAATGGCATAAATGCCACTTTAATTTTATATGTTTTAAAATATCTTCTATTTCTACTTCTTTTCCAAGTTCTAGTGATTTTAAAACCCTACTCTTTCTAAAAGCAGTACATTTTTTACTCTTTTAGTGATTTTGTTTTTATTTTCGGGTTCTTTGGATGATCACTCATTTACTTTTTCTCTTCTTATCTAATATATCTTTGTTGCTCAAACCATTAGCTGCATTTAAAATTTTAAGACCCATATGCACTGACAAAAAGTTTGCTGAGGCTTCATTTTAGAGATAAGTCTTTAAGGTAATATATACACATGTATATATCATATATATATCATTTGTGTATATATCCTACATATGTTTATGTATGTATTAGATAAATCATCTATTGTATATATTCTATGTATGTATACAGTATATATACATATATAGTCTTAAAGAAAAACACATGCACAATTATCTATAATCAATCTTTCCTAAACAATATTGTATTGCATTTCTTAAGTAGGCAGTGAAATTGCTCTTTTGTATTCAACTCCAAAAAATGGCATTCTATAGCTTTCATTTTCTCTTGCTTCGATGCCTTTTTTTTTAAAACCTTATTAGAAAATCAGTTTATGTCAGAAATACAGTTTGGATGTAAGTGAAATGGATCATAGGATACAAACCTTCGCTGAGGAAGTCTGGTAACTTGGGTTCAATTTCCACAACACAGAAAGTGCTGGAAACCAACAGATTCTACAATATTGTGCCCTGACCTCTGTACTCATGCTTGTAAGCATGCCTGAGCACACACACTCACAAGTGTGAACACACACACACACACATGATAGTAGGTTTTACATTGCCTTTAAAATGGAAACTGTAGAAAATATTCTGAAAAAATTTTGTGACACATCATTAAACTTCAGCGAGTCTGTGGTGAAGCCCAGCTGGTCAGTGTATGGCGTATCATTCACAGAAGGCTGGATTCAAGTTCTGGCTAACACTACACATGGCTCAGCAGTTTGTAGAACATTGCTGAAGCCTTAGAAGTGCAAGGTTATTCTCTACTATACTGTGGGTTTAAAGTTGGCCTGGACTGCATGGGAGGCAGCACAGAAAAAAAGAATTCTTTTTTAAATGCTGTGAGATAAAAAAATATTACATAAAACAGTAAAATTCAATTTTACCAAAAGTTATGTTTTTTTCTAAATAGGCTGTTTTAATCTGCTAGTGTGTGTGTGTGTGTGTGTGCGTGTTTTTCTATGTATTTGAAAGATTGTCAATTTAATCGTTTACTCTGAATGCATTGTTAAGCCTTTTCATAGATTTTGCATCTTGTGTGTTTCAATAGCAATCCATGGTAAAACACATATGATTTATATTTTTACTGAAATACTCTCCAACACTACCTTCTATCTGAAGTTTGGAAGTGCATACAAATATTCCATTTATACAAATCTTAGCAGTGAGCTAGACTAACCACAAATTGATCTTGTAATTACAAATGGTGCATGCAGAACTCAATACATTTTTAATGTTCAAATTAAGACACACTAATTACACAGTAACTGCTAAATAAATGGCATATAATTTAGAGCTATGCCAAAGACTGCAGCGAAGCTTTTGATGCTTCTAATCATGGGAAACTCATTCACTGCTGGTGAGATGTTAGCTCTGATGAACAGTGAATTTTCAAGAAAAGATAAGATGGAAATTTTGGGTTCACATAATCTCAGATAACATATTTTATTTCATTAGATTATTTTGAAAGTTTATAAACTTTCAATTTTTTTCTGTAAAGTTCCATAGTAATGACTTCGTTATAATAATGAGATTTAAAACATAAAATGCAAAAATCTCCAACCAATTTTTAAAAAATATTATGAAGAATATGCTATCAAGTATAATACCAGCTTGTTACACTGACACCTATACTTTATGTTTTGAAGTATTTTAGTAGAAGCTATGATGACTATGAAAAATCTTAAACATTTTAAGATTTTTATATATTATATGTTGTAAAAATAGAATATTAAAGAGGAAAGTAGAGGTTGGTAATAATTTTAAGGAGGTGATAGTAAAGAATGTTAAAATGCAACAAGTTTAATGATACATTTTTCTTCTAGTGACAGTGATTTTCATTTTCTTCATACATGTTTCACATTAGCTCTTCTTTATTTTTATTGTCCTGAATTCAGAATGTAACTAGACATAAACTGAACGAACCAAAGTTGAAAAGTGGTAGAAAGGTCGATCAAAATCTATTTAAAATAACTTCAGAGTAATTTCAAAAAAAGAAAAAAAATAAAAAATGATATTCATATATATATATGAGAATTTACCTTTATCAAGTAATATGAACTGCAAGTGAAGATAACAAAAAATATTTAAAAATAATAAAATTCTTAGAGTAGAAATAAAGCAAAAGTTAAAGAATATTATTGAATAATAGGAAATAAGTTGCACATAGGACATGCTGTGATCTCTAAAGAACTGAACATCTCTTAATCAGAGTGTGGTTAGGGAGAGACAAGCATCCTGAGTAGTGGAGAACGATAAAGAAAACCTACCAAGATGGTCATTCATTCAGTTTCAAAGCATATAATGATCATTATACCATTCTTATCTTTGCCCATTAGTTAATTCTAGTGCTATATATATATATCACTAGTGTATATATATATATACACATATATATATTACCAGAATATATAAAGATATATATGTTTTTTAAAGCTTTTTAAAAATCATTTTATAATACAAATCTTAAAATACAGAGTATTATTCTAAATGTGATCCACCTCCGTAAAATAAAATGAATAGGATGTGAGGTTTTCTTCTTAGTGAAATTGAAAATGTGTTGTATGTTTCACAGTTATGGCACAATCAATTCAAATTTAAAATCTGATACAATATAACTGATACATGTCTAGATTCAACAGTAAGCTTAGGATTGTGTGAAAACATTGACAAATTCAGATTGTACAAATATATACCAAAAAATCTTTCCAAACGTCATCAATAAAAAGCAGAACTTATCTATGCATAATTGGCTGGAAGATAATTTCATGTATTATTCATACAACATATTAGGTTGTGAAATATATGTACACTAAGAAGCCAGAAGTACTATCAATGGAATAAATATCTTAATCACCTCCATGAGACACCTTCATTAGCTTCATTTGTTAATGTTATTTCCTATTTGCATACATGGTGAGACTACTAAAATCCTACAATCTTAGAGTTTATGTATCCAACATTTTAAAATTATCTCTAATAAGATATCCCCATGACTTATTCATCTTACTTAACTTCCTTTTTGTATATTGTGTCTAACCCTTCTCCATTTCATCTTTCCTAAATCAATAGGAAATTCAGATATTCTCTGACTCTATGGATTGAATGTTGGACATTCATCACATAATTTACCCTTTTTTCAGATTTTTGTTTTGTTTTGTTTTTTGAAACAGGGACTCTCTTTGTAGCCTTGGCTATCCTGAACTTGCTTTGTAGACGAGGCTGGTCTCGAACTCATGGCGATCTGCCTGCCTCTGCCTCCAGAGTGCTGGGATTAAAGGCATGTGCCACCATGCCCGGGCTTCAGATACTTTTTGCCCCTCTAAATCACTGACTTAGCAAATAACACCATTTTCTTCATTTGTAATAACTTATTTTTATTCAAATGTGTAAATATCTTTTTTTATTCAATCATTAATGGGCATTTAGTTGCCACCATGTTTTAACTATTCGTAATAAAACTGCAGTGAAAGGTAAATATAGATATGTGACTCATATATACATTTATATATTTCTTAATTTAACAAAACCTTAGAAAATCTAGTTTCAAAAAGATAATTAATCTTCAGACCCTACAGTGAATTTCTAATCTCTTGAGGCTAAGGTGAGGTCAGTTGATATATTAACACTGAGTTTATCATGGTATCTTGGGGTTTTTTACTAGTCAAAGAAGTATTGGAGGCCAGTCAATATTTATATTAATGAATACAACATTGATCACACAATACATTACAATTGATAATACAAGTCTGAATGAAAGGAATAAAAACTTACTTACTGTTCATAATATGTGTAAATTTTAATGAATCCTTCCAATTATTTATTTATTTATTTATTTATTTATTTATTTATTTATTTTTGTGAATCTAAGCAGCTGACATGGTCTCTTTAAGTGAGATTTTGTTTACTGTTCTTTCTTTTTTATTATTATTATTAATTTATTCTTGTTACATCTCAATGGTTATCCCATCCCTTGTATCCTTCCATTCTTCCCTCCCTCCCATTTTCCCATTATTCCCCTCCCCTATGATTGTTCCTGAGAGGGATTACCTCCCCCTGTATATGCTCATAGGGTATCAAGTCTCATATCTGCATACTAGCCCAAGGGGCATGTCCCACGAAAGCCTTCACTTACCAGGAAACTGGGACAGAGGGGAGGACATCCTATTGGGACTCTAGATGAGAGAACCATGGGAGAATAGCAAAGTAGAAGGATCCAGAGGGTCCTAGAAACCTACAAGTAGAACATTATGATAGGCGGATTTGGGCACAGGGGTCCCACTCAAACTAAGGCACCAGCCAAGGACAATACAGACGGTAAACTTTAAACCCAGATCTAGCCAATGGTCAGAACATTCTCCACAGTTGAGTGGAAAGTGGGATATGACTTTCTCACGTACTCTGGTGCCTCACATTTGACCATGTTCCCTGGATGGGGAGACCTGGTGGCACTCAGAGGAAGGACAGCAGGCTTCCCATCCTTTATATCAAAAGGTTTTCTAATCACATCGAAATAATGGATACCTATTAAAATCACATTAATATTCCTATCAATTTCATCTCTCATTAAAAGACTTTCCAAAAATTGAGAAAAAACAAGTTTTAGTGAAATAACAAATATTTTGGTGATTGCAACATATGTAAAATAAATAGGAGTTTTCAATAGTAAGGAAGAGGTGCCTTTTTACTGGAAACAAATTTTATACACTATAGTCTGATCATTCCATTTCTTTTTTCTTCACCTAATCCTCCTACATCCTTCCTTCCTCCCTCCTTCCCTCCCTGCCCTCCTCCTCATCCTCCTCCTCGTCCTCCTCGTCCTCCTCCTCCTCCTCCTCCTCCTCCTCCTTCTTCTTCTTCTTCTTCTTCTTCTTCTTCTTCTTCTTCTTCTTCTTTTCTCTCTCTCTCTCTCTCTCTCTCACACACACACACACACACACACACACACACATACACAAATGAAAGAACTAAACAACTAAAGAACCA
>OU015743.1:10682906-10698426 GCA_907169655.1 Acomys percivali | reverse complement strand
GTGTGTGTGTGCTGCTGCAGAGTCTGAGTTCATGTGCATATCATTCCTGCCGTGTCTGGAGGACACTGTTTTCTTGGAGTCATCCTCACTCGGCTCTCACAACCTTTCCACCTCCACTTACACATCATTCCTGGAGCCCTTAGCAGAGGATTTGATAACAACTTCCCATTTTAGACAGGTTGCAAAATCTCACATTCTCTGCATTTTTCCTGTTATGAATCTCCATGTTAGTTTCCATTTGCTGCAACAAAGCTTCTCATGGTATGAGAAGTAGGAAAATGATCTATGGTTATAAAAGAATATCATCAGGAGTCATTTTATTGCTATGTTCCTCTAGCAGAACAAGAGTATTTGCCTTATTCCTGGGTGAATGGCCTATCCAGTTTCATATTCTCGAACAGCTGTGTCAGGCATTAGTTCCATTGCATGGAGGGGGCCTTAAGCCCACTTGAGTCCAACCAGAAACTGCTTGATTACTCCCACAACTTTTATGACACTATTTCATCAGTATATCCCACAGACAGGTCACCATGGTAGGTTGCATGCTTTGTAGCTCGTTGCTAATTACATTTATTCTCTGGTTGTAGCACATACATTGCTACATACATAAGTACAATAGTCTCAGTCTGTATAATGTTAAAAGGACTTGGGAAAGCCCAGGTGTGTTCTACCTTACAGCAAACTAAGGAATACTAAAAGCCAAACACAGAGCAGCTGGTTATCCAATACCACATGATCAAAGTGATCAGCCCTGAAAACAAACACCTCAGTTCTAAGCTTGCTTTTCAAATTCTAGAAACTGTTTTACAGTAACACTCACTGTTTTCCAAAGCAGGAAGCCAAGCCTATCATTCTTAAGATGAAACTCCTTAACCATCAACAATTAGCAGAGTGCTCAGATCCTGTTTAACCATTAATATTGGGAGTTTTTCTCAATCCCAGAACACTACCTGAGAGACCCTCTAGTTTACATTTGCATATATTCATAACATTTTAAAATTATCACTGAATAGAGTCCTTTTTGAATTTTATTAATTTTTAGATGTACCTTCCATATCTAGATAATGAGCTTTTATAGAAGATTGCTTTCGACCTGCCCTAAAGGTGTTAGATCATCCAATTATATTATACAGGTCAGGTAAATAAAGTACTAAATCAGATGCAGCAAGAGAAAAGAAATACAAAAGACCGCCACAAAGTATTTCTTTTTATGAACCTAGTATTATTAATGATAAGTGTGCTAGAACCATCTTTTTCTAAATGATGCTTATATAGTGTATTAGGTAATTCCATCAAAACAGCAGCAGCAGCAACAACAAAACCAGCCTTATAATTATAAAAATTGCTTAAAATGAAAGATAAATCAATAGTCTCTGAGAAACTTTAACGAGTAGAGTATCATTTGATGTTAAATTTTCATAGCTACCAATATGCTTAATATATTCAGCAAGTTCAGGAAAATGATGAGTACAGGCACTAATGTGAGATAGCTAGTTCCCTAACAATTGCATTCACTTTTTAAATATAAACAATAGTAACTATGCCCTGAAATATCTGCTTTGACTGGAACCTATAACTTAACACTCATAGCATACATCTAAATCCCTCACAAGGGCATCTGTCAGTGTGAGAGTAAAAAGGCGGACCTGAAATCAAGAGAATTTCATGTGCCTTAGGTTGTGGGATTTGCCTCAGGCTCCTGTACTATACGCTCTTCTCTGCTGCATGGCTTAGTTTGGTGGCCATGTTAGAATCCTAAATTGCATTCTCTTCCAAAGAAATAGTTTCTTAATATTATGGTGGGAAGAAAATCACTGATAAAAATTCAGTTTTGATGGAAATTAGAGCAGAAAATGCTAATTAATTCTGTAAGTATCAAAAACTTCTGCCCTTGCACACAGGCTGAGAAAAAGGCTGTAAAGTGAGTATTCCATAAGTCAGGATGGATTTCCCCTTTTGTGTAGCATTCCTTCAGACCAATGTAGACCAAGGGAACTCTGTGAGAACTTTCCGAATAATAATGGTAGTATGCTCTTCAAAAAACTCAAGAAAAGCACAAAAAATGGAATTTGTGCCCAGTGGCATCTTGTGTTTCAGTTAGACTTCTCAACTCTGTTTCCACATATCTGCATAGCCCTATTTATCAAGTCCCATAGACATAAGGATCAATAACCTAAAATTAGTGCTGTATATAAAAATCTCGGTAAACATATTTCATTTTCCCAGCTTTTGTTTTGACCTAACTTATCTAGTTTTTAAGGTTCCTGTGGCCCCAGATAGGCAGCTTAGTTATTAAGAGCTACTCTTCCAATGAACTGGAAATGGTTCAACGCATTTACACTGGACAACTCACAACCACTTGTAGCTCAGTCCCAGAGAATAAAGGCCAATTTTCTGGCCTTCCTTTGATATAAAAAAATAAAAAAATAAATAAAAATACAAATACAAATCTTAACATTCTGTTACTTATTGTATACATCTAAAAATGTCATTTTGAATGTTTCATTTTTTAACTGTATTTATGGGGCAGTTGATATGTTTCATAAAACACAACAATTAATATGTAGATATTGCAGGCCACTTGTGGTATCTACAACATATTTTCTATTTCTTTGTTCTTGTACATTAATGATATAATAATAATTGGTTCTCCTCTATGGCCTATGACTGGTCCAAGCATGGGTTTCTAATACATTTAGAGTATGCAGCATAAGTTTTCTACAAATGAACAAGCTGTGAGACAATTAGACAGCTGTTGGCTTCACCCACGTTAAAAGTACAACCATTGCACTCTTGGGAGTAGGGGGTTCTGTAGTTGTGGTTCTCAGATTTTACAGGTATGCAGGATGCTGATAACTTGGCAACTTATGTATCATTCTAACACTATAAGAATGAGCCTTGACCTCCTGACAGTTCCAGTTTGAATTCTCCAAGTTCTGTGGCTAAAGTGAGTAGTGCCTTCTGCAGTTGGGACTTAGATATGTATTCTCAAGATCAATTGCAGTATTCTGTATTGAGAGGGACTCTCCTGGACTCAAACAATATATCAAATGGAGGTATCTTTGCCTGTAACACACACACACACACACACACACACACACACACACGCACACATATGTGTGTATATGTATCTATATATGTATGTGTGTATAGTATATATACTCAAATATTTACATCTCAGTATATAAGTATAAATATATAAACATACATCTCAGTAAACTAGATAGTAATATAAAATGATGTATATAAAATTTCAAAATATTTGCCGTATTCAATGCTTCTGTTATATATAGATATTATAGGGAGGTAAATAATTTTAATGCACATTCTGGAATAATGCTCTACTCAGGAGTCATGGGCTATTTAATATAAACTTCAAAAATAATGTATAAAAATAAACATAAATTAATATAACCAAATATAAGATATAACACATAAAATTTGAAAAGCTAAAGCTATTTTTAAATTTAATAAAACCTAGGGTAATAAACATATGGGTTGTAATAATAAATATTATCAATCATTTCACCTCAAAATGATTATATGCTTAAAAATTTCATATTACAATAAAAACTTTCAATATGAATATCAAATAGAAAATTTATGCATATACATGTGCGTGATACAATTTGAAAATTAAAAGCAAATTTTAGAAATGTATATATCAAAATATTCATCTACGTAACATATTAGGTAATGGCACTGTGGCATCAGATAAACTTTACCTTTTCCTTTAAAAAAAATTGTATATAGGAATGCTACCGACTTTTGAGTTAATTTTGTATCCAGCCACTTAGCTGAAGGTGTTTATCAGCTGTAAGAATTCTCTGGTAGAATGTTGGGAGTCACTTAGGTACACTATCATATCATCTGCAAATAGGGATAAACTTTACTTTTACCTTTTTAAAAAATTAAATTTTATTTACCTTTATTGTTTTTTTTTACTCTTTCCTTTTTTATTACAGAAATATAGTGTAAAGCACAGTATAAAATATATAAGATAAAAATTCAAACTTATAGAATAAACCGACAAAAATAAGATTTAACAGTTTTTCATTCTGGGTTACTTGACAATGATAAGATCATTACAACTGTGTACATAATAATTTGTAATGCAACATGAGAGACTTTATTTTCACTTTTATCCTTTAAGGGAATGACCATTGCATTTTATGCTATAGAAATGCTTAATTTCTCAAGCATATTAATTACTTTTTCAAATGTTCAGACAACAAAGATAAAAGCAAAAATTCAAATTAGGGATCTACTAAACAGCTAAGTTTGAAATAACCTGTTAAATATTTCAGTGTATTTTCTTTCAAAGTTACCATAATGCTGGGTATGTGGCTCTATTTTGCAGCTATGAAAATCTCTCATTTTGTAGAATTGACCCTCCTGTCTAAAAGTAAGAATTCATGATTTTTTCCATAAAATATCTACTCAATATCCCAAGAAAATTTTCATTGTTGCATAAAAATAAATCTTCCCTAAAATTCAAGTTCATGAATTAGCAATATAGAATACTGAAACAATCTAACATAAAATGACAGCATTTCTTTGAGGCTTTCAGATCTTCCTGAGCATAGAACTGGGCAAATTGACAGACATGGCTCATATTCTCTCTGTTATTTACGTAACACTCTATAAGACAGTTACATTTTATTTATTCTAAGTTTTGTTTACTGATCATTATTTTATGTGCATTCATGCATATTCACGAATCTGTTTGAGCACTCGTGTGTATGTATGCATGCATGTGTGTGTTTGTCACCCTCTGCATGTGTATGTATATATGTGTGAATGTGTGTGGTTTTTTGTGCATGTGTGTGTATGTGTGGTGGGATGCAGTACCCATTTATAGCATTAATTTGGAGATTACAACACAACTTGGTGATTGGTTTTCTTTTTTTTTTACTTAGATTCCTGGAATCAAAGTCTGGTCTTCAGGTTTTGTTAACAAGTATCTTTATCTACTAAGACATCTCAGCAGTCCTTATAAGACTAGTTTAAATATTAAATGATTTAAAATGCTTAAATTACAGAGCTCTCTTTGCTTCACATCATTAAAAGTAAATTTAAAATTCTCATTTATAATTTCTTTGGAAAATAAGGGACTAACATTAAAAGAAGACTTCACAGGGGAATTGCAGCCATATAAAAGAAGACATGATTTTAAAACTCAATTCCATTTGACACCTGATATCTAGCGGTAAAATAATGTCTATTTCAAGGAAAAATTGTTTTTAGACTGCTGTAATTTCTGTTGAAGGATTATTAATAATGTATTATTATTTTACTGAAATCAGTGGTTACTCCTTAACCAGCTTTATTCCCAAATATCCACACAGAGAGACTGGGGATCTATTTAATTAGCCTATAGTACAATGCTGCAGAATAATTAATCTGTCCTAAACCTCCGTGCTAGAGTAGTTTCCTCCCATTCTGATTTCCTGTTTATACTTGTTTTTTTAAAATTTTTATTATTTATTAATTTATTCTTGTTACATCTCTATGGTTATCCCATCCCGTGTATCCTCCCATTCTCCCCTCCCTCCCATTTTCCCCTTATTCCCCTCCCCTATGACTGTTCCTCAGAGGGATTACCTCCCCTTGTATATGCTCATAGGGTATCAAGTCTCTTCTCAGTGACCTGCTGTCCTTCCTCTGAGTGCCACTAGGGCCCCCCTCCAGGGGACATAGTCAAATGTGAGGCACCAGAGTACTTGAGAAAGTCATATCCCACTCTCCACTCAAGTGTGGAGACTGTCCTATCCATGGGCTAGATCTGGGTACGGGTTTAAATTTTACCGCCTGTATTGTCCTTGGCTAGTGCCTTAGTTTGAGCGGGTCCCAAATAACCCAATTGAGAAATGGGGCTTGGAACTAAACAGAGAATTCTCAACAGAAGAATATCAAATGGCAGAGAAACACTTAAAGAAATGCTCAACCTCCTTAGTCATCAGGGAAATGCAAATCAAAACAACTCTGAGATTCCATCTTACACCCATCAGAATGGCTAAGATCAAAAACTCAAGCGACACCACATGCTGGAGAGGATGTGGGGAGAGAGGAACACTCCTTCATTGCTGATGGGAATGCAAACTAGTACAACCACTTTGGAAATCTATCTGGTGCTATCTCAGAAAACTGGGAATAGGGCTTCCTCAAGACCCAGCTATTCCACTCCTTGGAATATACCCAGAAGATGCTCCAGCACACAACAAGAAAATTTGCTCAACCATGTTCATAGCAGCCTTATTCATAATAGCCAGAACATGGCAACAGCCTAAATGTCCCTCAGTAGAAGAATGGATAAAGAAACTGTGGTACATATTCAGTATGGAATACTACTCAGCTATTAAAAACAAGGAATTCCCGAAATTTGTGGATAAATGGATTGAGCTAGAAATGATCATAATGAGTGAGTTAACCCAGAAGCAGAAAGACTCAAATGGTATATACTCACTTATATCTGCATACTAGCCCAATGGGCATGTGCCACGAAAGCCTTCACTTACCAGGAAACTGGGACAGAGGGGAGGACATCCTATTGGGACTCTAGATGAGAGAACAATGGGAGAATAGCAATGTAGAAGGATCCAGGGGGCCCTAGAAACCTACAAGTATTTATACTTGTTTTAAATCATCTCCCGGGCCAGACTCACTTCTCCTGAAGCTGCCTAGTCTTCTCATGGTGCTATCCTCTCCTCCCTTCTCTTTCCTCCACTCCTCTCTGTATCAGGATGTCCCACCCTATTTTCTGATATTGCTCAACATTGCCTGGCTTGTGTTATTGGCAAAAAAGACAACAAATGGTGACATGTTGATGCAAACTTGAGAGAGAAGGTACTTCGCATAAGCATCACAGTGCAGTGTCCTGATTGATCTAGATCGAGGGATGGAGAAATCCGCATTTGAGTGAACAAGGGGAAACTGTACACAGTCCACAGAAACATTATGGCAAAAATTTCCATCAAAAGTGAAAATTTATCAGTGATTTTCTTCCAAGGATAATATTAAAAAGGTTTTCTTTTGAAGAGAATACAATTTAGGATTCTAACATGGTCACCAAACTAATATCATGCACAGAGATCATATACTACAGAAGCCCCAGTAAAACCCACAACCTAAGTCACATGAAATTGTCTTTTTAAAAAAATTATGTATTTAAGAAATAAAGATATTTCCTCCTAATAAGTTGGGAATTTCTCTATTCTGGCTGCACATGTTTCTCCTGGATGCAAAATATGGATTCCAGCACATGATCTTTTAAAAATTTTAATAAATAACCATTTATTTATTTTTCTTTTTTTACATATACATTTATATTATTACACATATACACAATAAACTACCTACAGCAAGAAGAACCATGAAAGAATCAGGAACTATGTCAATGTTAAATTCTTAGTGTTCTTTAGCTATTTGTATTTGGCAACTTTGAAGAGAACATTTTTCTTATCTTGGTGAGTCTAAAATTCTGAATGTGAATCATTATCTATCACATCTCATCTTTATCAACTTAAAACATATATCTAGACCTGAGAACCATCTTAACCCCAAAACAACTAAGCTCAATTGTAAAAACTAAAGTATCTGGTTTTCAACCTCATCAGAGACTTTAGAAGGAATAAAATTAATTATCAAGTAGACAGGAAGTGCAGGTGAGCAGCTTCCACAATGAGAAGATGACAGCGTCTTCAGATATATTGGGCCAGTAGGCTGAAGATGAAGCTCCAGCACATGACTTAATTACATGAACAGCTGATCACTGATTAGATTGGTTCAATTTAGAACTATTCAGTTGTAGGATGATGAGAAAATGACATCTATTAAGTTGAAAATGATCATTTTTCATGCAGTGACATCCATGCTGTCATTAGAAGGCCAATTGCTACACATGGTACCACCGAGCCACCTCTTTAAGCTGGTCAGCAGCATTTTGCTCCGTGCAGTGCTGGACTTCAGTGGGCACCACAACTTCCTGTCGGCCTGGTGGTCAGCAGAGCTTTTCAGAGCTATTTTTTAGTAGATGAGCTATATTACATCCATTTTCATTCTCACATATGTTCAACTAGGATCAGTGTATCAGAATTTACCTTTACCAACCATACACCTCAGTGACTGTTGTGATTGACAACTATTTTTTTGTTATATATTTGAGAACACCTATGGGAGTAATTTCAAACACTACATTTTTGTGATAATATAATATGTGCTAACTGATTTAACTTATTCATTGTATATCATATATGCATATGGAAACATCATTTAAAGCCCCAAACTTATAAAATTATTATTTTTTCCATTTAAGAAATATTAAATATTTCATTGTTTGAAAACAGAAAATGACACAATTACCATAAGCATAAATGGTGAAGCTTCACCTTTATTCCATCACCAAATTACATGTGATCATTGGACCCCAATCACTTTAGTCAGAATTAAAAAAAAAACTAAGAATTTTTTGAGATGTTCCATATTAATTATGACAAATTTCATCTACCACAGAATTTTCAGTAATTTTTATTTTCTATAGAGAAATTGAGTTTAAGCTAAGTCTACAATCTGAGACTTGCCTGGATTAAAATTTCTCTACAGATATACAGTTAAATTGATTTAACTAATGATTGGTGAACTAGTGCTTGATAAACAATGTAATAGCTTCCTAAAGTACTTCAGCAGTGTATGCATGCGTGCATGCACACACACACACACACACACACACACGTACACACAAAACCAAACCAAACCTTCTTCACGGTGAGGAAAAAGGCATATAAATGCAAAGTTTTGATATCATATATTTTTCTGAAGTAAAATGTATTAAGGGAAATAAAGAAAAATAGTATTATAAATATAAATTTCAAAAAATTAGGATATAAACTTTTAAATATAATGCCACTAAGAATGTGTGAGTTTGGAAAACACTTGAGAATATAGACTAATGAGCCCCAGAAGCACTTTGGAGAAGATCTTGTATGTAAAGGCAAACAGTAAACGTCATGGGTTACACATCAACCAGGAATCCAGAAAGAGGTATAGGGAGGTAAGTAGAAATCACATGACAGTAAGATATTCTTAAAGGTCAGTGAGAATTAAAATTTATGGTAAAAATAACATTTATATTAATTTCATTTTTTTAATTCAAAGTGAATATTTAATAATACTTAACTATAGAGTGGTCTTAGGATCTATAGCTTTGCAAAATCATATATAATATGGTTATTTTATTTACTAACAAAAATAATGCATTTCATTTATTCACAAAGTAGTATTGTTAATTGCTTCATGCTTACATAACTAAAAAATATAAAAAAATTTTGTAGATTTACCATTCTTTTCATAAGAGTCATGTTTATTTTTTGCCACAAGCAAATGTAGATTTCTAAAATATCATTAGGCACTTGAAGGGACCATATCATGATGCCTTGTAGAGGAGCATCATCATGTTAAGCAAGTCACATGGTGCTTTGCATTCCTATCATAGTGAGCATTCTCCTAAGAGAAACACCTGATTATCTTGTGTGCAAAGTAAATATGCAGTAAAGATACCCATCTGGGGTTAAGTACTTTAAAAGAAATCTTTTATGTTACATGTGTGTTGTTTTCACTGTCTGTTCCTACTTGAAATTTTTACCAAGGTAGAGGAAAGAATTTATGTCCAGTGGAGATGGCTAAGTGTCCTTATTGAAATATTTTACTAAATAAAAACAGTCAGCTCCCTAGAACCAATAGTCACCTTCTTGTGGTGACTATACAAACGTCCTTCTGTCAGGGATTTTCAGAAGAGAGTCCCTTGAATTATGCTGGTGATAAGGCTTTTAACTGAAGATTGTTGGGCAACTTAAAACAGAGTAAACAGAGACTACACAGGTAAAAAGGGAGAGCCAGGAATAATGCACCTGTAAGCCAATGAATTCCTGAAACTACCACAAGGTACCATAAGATGGAAGACACAGTTTGCTACCTGAATAGTCACCCAAAACTCTCTATAATGTTGGAGCATCATCTTCAGGCTTCTGGCCCAATATATCCAATAGACATATTAGTGAGGTAGGAACACTGCTTACCCTGTCTTGGGAGAGTTTGGCCATAGGTTCTGCCTGTATCCAATTTGCCCACTTTTATGAAGAATTCTGTCTGTAGCAGAAATAAGGACAATTTTCCCAGTGGCTTGTTTGCTGCATTTGAAGATATCTCCACCAGAAGGTTCTTTTGTGCTCATCATCTTCTTGGGGTAGGCTTGGTGTTGCCATGAGTTAACTTGTCATTTTTTTCTCTTTTTTCCTCATGTTGACAGCTGCTAACCTGTACTTGTGGTTCACTTGAGTAATGAAATTTCATTCCTTCTCAAGTCTCTGATAGTTTAGTCTTAGAATTAACCTTAGCTACTTAGGGGTTAAGATGTTTTTAGGGGGTAGATAAATGTTTTAATTAGAAAGAGATGAGATATGATGGATATTGATTCTCATTCGCAGTTTTGGAATTACCCAGATAGGAAGGATGTTTTCTACAAGGTTGTCAAATACAATCAGCCAAAACACCATGAATGTGACATTCATATAAACCCTGATTATTTCGTTGGTATTCTTGATGTGTGTATTTTTTATTTATATGTAATAATATAAATGTATATGCTAAAAACTAAAATAAAATCTTTTGAAAAAAAAGATGGAAAACAGAAGAAGATATAGGAGGAAACAGGTCCTATAGGCACCTTGTCTTCAGACATCTTGTGTCTGGACCATTGACAAAAACCTTTCAGTCTTGAAATCATTAAATAAGTGACATTTTGTTAAGGCAGCTTAAGGAAAGTAAGACCAAATGCATAGGAACCAATGCAATCATAGAGCTTTTTTTTTTCTTCTTACTTGTCAAATATACCTGAAATTTTGGGAAAAGAGGAAATCATGGCATGTGGAAGGAATTCTGGTAAATAGTTCTTGAGTTTTGAGTATGAGTCTAAGCTTCACCACGTAGATCATTTTATATAGAATTTATGATAATCATACCTGCACTCAATTGATTGTAAAAGCCAAACCTTAAATGTAGTATTTATACTATCTAGACAATTCCTTTTTAATACATAGATTAATGGTACATTTTTGGTTAAGTAATTCTGAAAAAGAAGATAGCTTTGTGACTGTATTTGAGTTTTCAATTTTATTTTTTCCAAAACTCATAAGAGGCAAGGATGCTTTCATTATATGTAGTAGAAAGAGCAGAATTTGACACATGGGATGAATGCAGAGGGACTCATTAAGCGGAGGGTAAATAAGTGAAATGCAGCTCGGGTTAACTGTATTAACAGAAAATGTCATTTTCCCTAATTTAAACTTCTGTACACATCACTCAGGATTCTTTGGGGATAAACAACCTCTGATAGCTAAAAAGGGATTGTGTGTCTTCTTCTCACTTCCAAGATTGTGAGGCACTTCAGGGAAAAGTTAGCTACAGCATCAACAGGCTGTGGGAGTACTGGGTATTGCTGTTCTGTGCTAGATAGGCTAGATATCCAAGCTGTATGTTCCCTTTTAAATTTCTAAAAAACATAACAGTAAAATTTGGATAAACTTGAAGAAATCACATGAATATGTCTGGTCTCAGCCCCAGCCCACCACGCAGACAGGCATCTTTCCCCTTACCACTAGGAACTCACATTGGAAAAAAGTTGAAAGTTTATTTCTTTCTTTTTTTTTTTTCAAACCAGGGTCTCACTGGGTAGCCTTGGCTCTCATCGACATGCTCTGTAGACCAGGCTGGCCTCAAACTCACAGTGGTCCACCTGCCTCTGCTTCCTGAGTGCTGGGGTTAAAGGCCTGAGCCATCCCACCTGGCTTATTTATTTATTTTTCTTTCTGCATAGAAAAACATTGTGAAGGACATCCTGGACAGAATTTATAAAGACTCGAGTATGCAAAATATATCCAAAAGTCCACACTAATCAAACTAAATATTAAGTCACAACAAATTCACTATTGACAGTTTTAAGACTTCCTCTGATTGTAGCTTACTGAAGTTTCCAAACCTGGAAATAACAGCTCAATTCACTGTGTCATAAGGTTCAATCAAGTGGATTCGGGAGCACCTTTTATTTTATTTTTTTCCTCTGAGAACAGCATCCAAACTGTTATCTAGCACAGCCACAAAATATTGAACCATCCTAACAGTATCAAGTGCTGGTGAACAGGGAACCCTTACCCTCTGTTTTTTTCCTCCCTCCCTCCCTCTGTCTCTTCTTTTCTTTTTAAAGAATTTGAAGTCATTTAAACTTGCCATAAACTTAAGGCTGAAAAAGTAGATAGTGGCTTTGTCCCTTCTAAGAAGAGCAGACAACTGTCAAAATATACTCCCAGAAATAAGTGGCATTTGCTAAATTTTGAGTGGTTTTTATCTGACAAGTTCATGATAATTTTCTTCTTTTCATAAAACACTAGATGCTATAAGAAACAACCTGATTAAATACTACACATTCTCTTTTGTGAAAAGCACGGGCCTCCATGTGCCTTTTCTCTGAGTTTCATAGTTCAGGCGCGACAGTACACTGGGTGAGGGGAAAAGACTCTTTAGCACAGAGCCTAGGAGACAATTCTGCACATCTGTTCCTGTGGGTGTTCTTTCATTCTTTCTCATTTATAATTAATGAAAAATAATGGTGCTGACACAAGTTAATTACTATGAAAAATTACAGTTTATGCTATTCATTATAATAATGGCAAATTACTTGAGATTTTCAAACACTGTTCCTAAGCAATTAGAAGTGTTCATAAGGAGTTCACCTGTGAAATTTTTTCATCTGAGTTTGCATTCTGTGAAGTTAAAGAACACCCAATATTTTTCATTAGCAGCAGAGATAAAATAACAAAAGATATTAATCATAAAGGCTCTATCTGGGAATGCATTTAAGGCAAATTGGGATGGTATAGTTGAAACAGAGGTCAAAAGAGTGCGCAGACATGTTCATTACCAACTTTCCCAAAGAGGTTCAAAGGGACTGTTAAATCTGTCTCACTTAGTAAGAAATGAGCATAACTAATCATTATTACTATCTTTTCCTTATTTTTCCATAGATATTAAATATTGAGTTTGAATTTTAAATTAATACTTTTTAAATTAGCACATGCAGAGTAAAGGACTTCACTTTTATACATTTGCTTTAAGAACAAAACCAGGAATCTTAAAATGACCACAATAGTGTAAAGTTACTACTAACTTATTACTAAAAATACTACATAAGCCTAAGATGGCTGTGTAATGATAGTGTAAATGCTACCTGAGGAGCACATCTGAGAAACATCCCGTCTCTGGACAGATATTCAATACTAACCGTTTAAGAAGGATCTCATTGCTGTTACTTTATCCTAGTGATTCTTTTGTTAACCACAGAAAGCTCTTGACTTCGCTTTCTAAATCCAAGGAAATATAAACCAATTTACATAACCACATCAAATACTTTGTATGATTTCTGATATTTTGATTATTGATATACTCCAGAGTATTGATTTAAGAAAAATAAATGTGAATTTTTGTTCATTCAGATGCCACAATGTCTGCCAAAGGGACTTTGGCAAAACCGAGCAAATGAATTTAAGATAATTTAAGTATCCTTTCACATCTCTTCTTAGACCAGTATCCTTAAAAAAAAATAACAATAACAATTTCAAATATATCAGATTGTAATCATTAAACTGTTATGTAACACTCATTTTATAATGTTAGTTTCTATACATTTAAGAGGATTGATCATCTTTAACACATATCATACTAATCAAACCAAAGAAACCTGATTAAAGAAAAACAATGTGGAAGACAATAAATGGCTTTGATTAGGATTATATCTTTAGGCTAACTAATTTGAATATTAGAACTTAATATTTCTAAATAAGAGGAAATATATTGATTCATACAATTATATTCACCATGTTTGATTGCATAATGATAATATTAAAGGGCATGTATTTCTATGCCATTTAAATTCTTCCTTTGTGTTAATTATAACTTTATCCATAATCTTTTTATGTAACGACCACTGTTACAGTGTTATTGACGTGATATTTTGACAGGTTTTGATTTATGGATATCTCTGGTATATACTCTGTAGCTTTGGAATTTATAGATTTCTGAATTTTAAATTTGACCAAGTACTTGGAGAAGCTGGGAAAAGAGAAAAATTAGAGTAAGAGGTTGGAAGATGGTAAGAGGTCTCTGGGTAGGAGTGGTGGTTGAAAGCATATGATATTAAAATAAGTTGGTAGGTAACTGTATGTCCACAGTGATGGACACACAGAAGCTGTGGCTGCCTAAAGAAGACTTGCATTAAAGAAAAAAGAAAGCAAAAAGGCATAGAGGTTGGAGGGGGTCGCTTGGAAAATAGAAGGTGAAGGAACATAGCAGGACTAGAGGACAGATGAGAAGGAAAACTATAAAGATGATCCCAATACCATCTATACATACATAAACAGGCAAAAATTAAATATAAAAAAAGAATAACAGCTGGTTTTTCAAAAGGACAAGAGATTTAGAACATGTCTTTGATACCTTTTTTTATAACTTGAGAGGGCTGACATTTGATTATCATTTACCTCTTCACAAACAAATTCATAAGTATAATATTGTCATAATAATAAAGTATAGGTATGACCTGTTTACTAACAAGTGTAAATTTTATTTAAACTGTTTTTATTACTGCATTAGCGATATTATTGTCAATAATGGAGGTTTTTCTTATGCTACAATGAGTGTGCAGAATGCATTCTCTTAATTGAAGATACTTTGGTAACTAGACATTTAGTAAACTGTCCACTATCAAACAGCTGGCAAGCATAATGTCTTGGAATTAAGCCCAATTTACCTCATTAAAGGCTTTTTCTGACATATATGTCATTCTAACTACCATTTTCAATAATCTGTATCTTAAATGAATTAATAAAAGTGTTGCCAAGCAAGATGATTATATCCTATTAAGCAATGTGTTAAAGTTTAAATTTTTAAGGAAAAATAATGATATATTGATATTGATAGTTTTACTTTTGGTTTTATAATTACACTGAGGGAAAATGCTAGTTGTCTTGGGAGACTGAGGGGCTGTATTTCTCTGCTGAGAAAAGAAAGGATCTGGCCTAGTAAAGTGGGAAAGTAGCCAGAAACCAATGCTGAGAGCAGAGCAGCCCCGGCACCAACTTTATATGTCAGCTCTGCCGTGCATCACGTTTAATTTTTTGTGGTGAGGAAAAGTAAAAATCAAAACTCAGTTCAAATTTGATATTTCTATCTGTTATGTCAATTTGGAGAAATTTTATTTTACTAAATTTCAGTACCATACATGAACAACCTCATTCGCCTACTATCATGTAGTTGTTGACAAACTTTAGACATTAAATTGAAAGCAAGTGCTATAAAATAATCCATCTCCATCATAGCTACCTGAAACATTTCTACTATCAACATATGGATTTGTTAGTAAATATAATAATAATAATAATAATAATAATAATAATAATAATAATAATAATAATAA
>OU015743.1:10670696-10682896 GCA_907169655.1 Acomys percivali | reverse complement strand
AATAATAATAATAATAATAATAATAATAATAATAATAATAATAATAAACAGTTATCTTTTTTGTGTCATCCAACATAATTAGAACCTGTATGAAAAAGTCAATTTTAATATGATATGAGGTTATGTTTTGCCTTAAACTAAGTAAGCATGTAACTTCAGAGTTAAGTGAAGAGAAAAAAGAAAAAACTGAAAGAGAAAAACAAAATAAGCTGGGATAAAGAACTAAAGGAGAGAATAAGGAAGAATGCATTGAAAAACATTAACCCTATATTCAAAGTGGAAGTGCTAGGAAGATGTTTTAATGACTCAAAAGAAACTAAACAAATATTTGTTATTAATTCATCTTTTAGATGTTTAATTTAGTAGCATTAGTTTTACTTATATATTGTATTGTTTTTCTGGTGATATCAGTTTTAAGTTTGTGGTTCTTTATTGGTTTAAAAAATTGTGTGCTGCAGAAAAGCACATACAGGAATTGAGGTAGGCTTTCTGCTCTATACAAAGGTATCTTAACTGAAACAATTTATCTCCTGCACAGGATCCAACAGTCTTTTTTAGCTGTGAGAGATGAATTGTATCCACTGACCACACTAGCATGTAGATAGTTAATTAAATCCAATAAAGGGATTCTAAGGTATGCTTTACACAAAATGTACGGTTCTGGGGTCTGTGGCATCTGAATGTATAGGGCGTAACTAATCAAGAAAATTGGTAAGACATTGAAAGGAAAGTGAACATTTTTAAGAAAGGATGGTGAATATTTGTGGTATTTCATTAAACATTCCTTCCATTTAAACATTACTGCTTTGGGAAAAAATGTTTATAACAACACCCAATATCTTTTATACTAGGTTTTAGCTCTTATTATCTACTCATGTGTCTTCATTTAATGGAACCCTGTGCTTTACGTTTGCGTATTGCTTATGAAAATGTAAGAAGGTTGAAACAGATGGTATAATTACTTGCACATTGGGAAGAAAAAAAGACAAATATAAATGTAACTGTGACTCTACAAGGAAATTAGGCAAAATCAACATTATTAAATGTGACAATAAATGTCTAATTTGTCTGAGTTAAGAAAGAGAGATGAAATATTTCTCCATTGCATTTGAAGATTTAGATAACAATCCTGATAATACTCCCTGGCCACACTCAGGACAGCTCCCTCCTTGTGTTATTTCTGTCTGGAGAATCCAAACACACAGGAGCATAGTTCTGCAGAGTTTATAAGCTATTGTGGTCACAAAATACATGGTTTAATTTTCTTTTGAATCTTAATGTTTTCCTTGGGCCTTTTCCTTCTGCTTTTTCAAAATGATTTTATCACTGTAATATAAGGCAAGAGAATTAAATATGTAAATCTTGGCAGCTTACAGGGTATTTTTTTCTGGGCTAAATTAAAATAGCATTGAGCTTAAAACTTGCAAGTGAAATTAGGTTGAGTCCAAATCGCCAAGAATTAGATTCTTGCACATTTTGTTTATTTCAAATTCCTCAATTCAAAGTTTTAAGACTTTACATATCCTAATGCTTGAATTAATTGAGACTAAATTAATTCTATAAATTAAAAAAAGAAAGAGGATATAACATAGCTGACCATTTTGTGACAGGAAATCAATGAGCAAAACTCAGGAGCTATGGATTAAGAGGTGTTCTTGACTGGGTATTACTTGGTGTCAGTCAGTTGCCATATTCACAAAGTGATATTTCAACCCATATTCTGTGTGTGTCCCATTATTTTCAGTAGCTAACAATATGAGACAAACAAAAATTAGTTAAAAATATATATTATACACATAAGTAAGTATTTCAGTTGATATATTTAAAGTACTACTACAGAACAAAAGCAGAAAACTTTTATTACATTCCATTAAGAAGCAGACCACACAAAAGAACTGATGATTTATATAAAAGGTAAAATTTTAGACTTTATAAAATTAAACCTTAGGAAGTTACGATTTGAAAAATTGAAGAGGGAGAAAAATTTGGCATGACATACATTGACTACGTATTTATATGTGTTGGATACATGAGGTTTTGTATATAAATAAGAGGATGCCAATGTGGTTCATAAAATGGACAAAGTACTCAAAGAGACATTTGAAAATAGACTTAGGCAGCATAAATAAACGCATATTCAGATTTGCAACACGTGAAGTCATTAACAGGATGGGAATTAAAAGCACAATAAATTATTACTATAGGCATTGAAAAGTTTAAAATATTCACAGTGTTAGATGGTTGTTTGTTTTGTTGTTTTTGTTTTTTGTTTGTTTTCTGTTTGTTTTTGAGACAGGATTTCTCTGTGTAACAGCCTTGGCTGTCTTTGAACTTTCTTCGAAGACCAGGCTGGCCTTAAACACACTGAGATCCACCTGCCCCTGCCTCTGGAATGCTGAGATTAAAAGTGTGCACCCTCCAGTCTGGTTTAAGCCTGGCTGTTACCCAAAGAAACCCTCTCTCAAAAAGCTTGGGCATTATTTGTGCTTTTTAATTTATAAGTGTTGGTTGTTGGCAGTCGAACTCATTTGAGTGTGTCTAAGAGAAATGAAAAATTTGTCAACCAAAAATTTGTGTTCAGAAATTTACAGTACATTTATTCTTAGAGCCCCGTAAAGAAACAAAATAGATGTCGTTTATTTATTTACTTTTTTCATTTTTTGTTGCAATTTAAATTTGCATAAAATTCTGACATAGAATACTATTTCACAACAACAACAACAAAAAGACTAGATGTGTTTATAAGCATGGAAACTTGAATGGGTCTTCACAATCTCATGTAATATGAAAGAAATTAACCCCAAAGAGTTCACAATGTATATCTGAAATCCATACTAAGTAAAAATACTCAACACAACAATGTGGCTACATGGTGAGGATCTGAAGAGGTGACAGAATGATGTTAAATAGTTCTTCAAACCTTAGGATAAAAAAAATATATGTTATGTTACAGTAATTTGAAAGAGGCAAAAATAGAGTCAGAACCTTATTGCTGCTTGACCAGTTAAAGATGAAGCTGGGAAACAGATAAAGATAGTCTGCTGCAGGTCTCTTGAGACATTGTTTGAACATGCATTCATTCCCATGAAATTCGCTTTATTTGCCATATTTTATGCATAGAAGGATATCCACAAAATAGCCCTTTTTCTCAAACTACTAATTTTATCAGCTAAATGGCAGTAATGAGGTTCTGTTAAAGACATTTAAACAGCCGATTGTCTTTAAAAATAATGAAAATGGCTTTAAATTTTTTATTATTAATAGCAAAAACGTTCCTAATTTTATTAGGAAATACTGTCTTTATTGTTGTAAGCTTAAAGATCCACAGTGAAAGCATTAATTTTTATGAATAAATACAGACTTTTCTATGACCTGGAAGTTAGCAGTGAAGTGAATAAGCAATCGTTGATTGTGAAGCAATGTCATGAGCTTGTGTTTTGAGACAAGGTTTCTCTGTGTAGCCTTGGCTGTCCTGGACTCCCTTTGTAGACCAGGCTGGCCTCGAACTCACAGCAATCCACCTGCCTCTGCCTCCAGAGTGTTGGGATTAAAGGCATGTGCCACCACGCCTGGCCTGGACAGTACTTTCTATCTTACAAGGAAGTGAAATAAACAGAGGGAAGGCAAGACTACAGAACAGTAAAATAACCTGCAGCACCCTAAGAGAAAATGGAGAGTGTGAACACAGGAATAAGATAATGATTCTCGGAAGGACTAAGGGGGATTGGGGAAGGAATGATCTGACAAAACTGAACAATTTCTATCTACTGTGGATGACCATGTGCGTGGGGCGATGGGAAAACCTTCCATAGAACTTCAACTGCTGAAGTTGCCAAGCATAATCTGAACAGACTCACAGTGTCAGGTGACTGACTGCCTTTCCTTCTTCATGTTGTTTATTTGCATATTAAAAATGCAAGACTCTGTAATAAAACTCTATTAAATACATGTTTTAATATGTTTTTATAATTTAACTCTTTATAACTGAAATAAAGTCACCAATATCAATTGAAAAAAATTTTTACCAAAAAAATGGTAAAGTAAAATAAATGTCCTGTTAACTCTTGTAACAGCTACTGTTACATTTGACATATTTTCTTTATGGTCCTTTTTTGTTTACACAGGTGTCAGTTTATGCTCAATTCTGTCTTTGAGAGCATATCATATATATTTTCCCACAAAGAACTCCAAAAAGCAGGATATGATTGGTCAGAATGAAATTGGCAACCCTTTGCTTTTCTTTCTACCTTTGGAGTCCAAGGACAAAAGCTTATTTTCCATGGTTTAATACAAAGAAATAAGAATGCAAGAGAAGTCTCTAGGACCTGCATTTTTTGGTTTTGTGGTTTTAATGTACAAGTGTGTTCTGCTTGTACATGGATGAAGCTGCTTTGAAATGAGCAAGCATTTCAAAGGATAATCATGGTACTTTATCAAATAGAGTATAATTGAGCCAGAAGCACATTCAGGAGTTGAATTTGCAAGTAAAAGTGACTTTCATTACAAGCAGACCTCACATTAGGAGGGGCATTATCATGTAATTAAGGTATATTTTAAATCACTGTACAATTTTTTTTGTTACATGTGAGTATTATTGTACTGTAAGTATTAAAACCCCAGGCACCAAAACCCTGAAGACTTATTCTTAAAACTTCCTAGATGTCTTTGCTTTATCCTTATGTGGTAGTATATTAGTCACAGATGGGGCCTAACTGACCATTACATACTAAATATAGATCCCCTGCTTGTGTGTGTATTGTATGTATGAATGCACCTGTTTGCATGACTGTGAATATCCCTAATACACATGTGAAAGACAGAGGTCTCTAGTTGCTTCTCTAAATTGTAGCTTGCAACACTATCTCTCATTGAATTCACTGTTTGATGATGTGGTTTGGCTGTAGAGCCCCAGGGTCTGCTGTGTCTACTCTGAATTACCAGACTCCTACCCAGAACAGGAGTTCCAACTACATCATCACATTTTTTTTTCATTTTTTATTACATTTCCTTTTCTTAAACATACATTTACATTATTACACATAAATAAAACAAACTACATGCAGCAGGAAGAACCACAAAACAATGAGGAATTATATAAATGTAACATTCATAGTGATTTGGCTATTTGTATTTGGCAAAGTTGAAGTAAAAATCTTTCCTAGCTTGTTGAGTTTAAAATTCTTTATTTTTTTATTTTAATTTTAATTTTTATTAATTTATTCTTGTTACATCTCTATGGTCATCCCATCCCTTGTATCCTCCCATTCTGAAAATCCATATCTGTCATATCTCATCTCTATTAACTTAAAACATTTATCTAGATCTAAATACATCTTAACTCACTAGCCAACTAAGCTTAATTGTTAGACTAAACTATCTGGTCTTCAACCCCATCAGAGACTTGAGAAGGAATAATGCTGAATTATCTGAGTAAACTGGAAGTGCAGGTTAGCAGCTTCCAAAATGAGGAAAAAAAAATGTCAGAGACAGTTTACTGCCTGAACAGTCACAGACATATTTGTGAGGCAGGAACTGTTGAGAACAGGGTAACTGTCTTGCCAGAGACAACACCACACTTTTATGTACATGTCTTCAACCGGTGAAGCATGCACTTTACTCACTAAACGTTCTCCTTTGCCCTGTCTGGTGTTTTTTGTTTGTTTGTTTGTGTGTTTGTTTTGTTTCATTTTGGTTTTTTTTGTTTTTTGGTGGTTTTTTGTTTTGTTTTGTTTTTTGTTTTTTTTTTTTTTTTCTTTTCTTTTTTAGCAGATAATAATCTGAGACATAGAAAGTATGAAAGTTCTACAATCTGGCTTTCTTCTTTCATACCCAGAAATGTTTTAAGGAATTTACTGTAAACAAAATTATGCAGCAATACGTAACTGCTTTGTAGCAGTTACTCTGCTTTGTATTAGAGATATCAAAAAGATCTTATTGCATAAAAAATTCAAGAGCAATGGGTATTTACTGCTGGGAATACCTCATAGGGAGAATTCTCCCCAAAATATTATGGGTATTTTTGAAATTCAGCTGAGGAGAAGCAGGGACTAGGAATATTCCTTGTGTGTGACTTGCATGCTATTTAAAAAAATTAACTGTCTTTAATATTGACACATGGAATACATCTATGCAAAGTTTTGTATTGAACAATGTGTAGGCCACTAACAAGAGTTATAATGGGTATAAATTAATTCTGCTTGATCTTATCATAAAACTAAGTACATTTAATGGAATTAATTGGTGCACCAAGAAAAATCTAGGATTTAATTCTTCAAAGGCACTAGTATTTTAAAACAATTACATTTTTTTCTGAAAAATAATTTTCACATTTGAAATTGAACCCTTTCCTCTTAAATTATGGTAATAACAATGTATTACAATAACAATCTTAAAAGATATAAACATGCCATTTCATTAATTCTTTGTTATAACAAATACATCCAGTTAGTTTTTCTTAGCATCAAGAACTTTTCCAATAATTGAATGATTTTTGTGTCTTTCCAGTGAAAAAAATCTTACACTTCTTACAGAATAAATGAAGAGATTTCAATGATCAATTTCTTTAGTATGTCTATTAGTAACAGGTCCCCACAAACCAATTCAACATTTTTGAATGTTTGACAATATTCATGATATGTGGTGCCACTGAACTAAACTAATAGTTTTCAAGGTGATCCATTTTATTTTTATTACTCTAGATTTTCCTTTTTCCCCTAAAGATTCTTATAATATTCCCTGTGTGACCTTTGGGGTTTAGTGTAATATTAATATACTTTTTTTTTTTTAGTCAAATAGTTTATTATCAAACAGACCACTCCAGCAGTAGGGAAGGAGCAAAGGCGGAGCATGTGCTTGGCTGTGTCACCCCCGCCCAGGGGGGCGGGGGGGGGGGGGGGGGGGGGGGCAGGGGGTGTGTGGCCCATTCTCACACCTGCAGAATGTGGCACTGGGGCAGATGGGCAGAGCAGCCCAGCTACTCTCTTTGCTTTAAACTCTGAAGTCCAAGTAAGTTCACTTTAATGAAACTCAACAAGAGCTGTCTAAAAGTGTCCTCTACCCATAGGAGCAGTGACTAAGGCATCTTTTGTCCCCACTTGCCTGGAAGGGCGTGGAGGAAGTGGATGAGGCACAGTCTTTATTGGGCTCATACCAGGAGACCGTTGGTCTTGAGGACCTCTGTGAACTTGCTGATTTTGTTCTCGACATCCTTTTCGGCCTGTTTCCGTAGCCTCAAGAGCTGTTTCTTCTTCAAATAGTGGATATTGGCCTTTTCCTTCCGTTTCTCTTCCAGAGTGACTGTCCCTGATTGGTACTTCCACCCGAGCTTATGAGCCAGATGACCCAGGTAAGCAAACTTTCTGGTTGGGTTCCGCCGTACAACATTGATGGCGACAGAGACCACAATCTGCTTTCTCTTGTCATAGGGTGGAGGGATCCCATCCAACACCCTGAGGCATTTCTGGGCAGCCTGGCCTCTCTTGGTCTTGTGGGGCAACATGCCTCACTCTCTCAGTGCACCAAAAAATGCGGCTTGGGGCTCAGAAGTGGTAGGGACCTTGAGAAGGGTTGGCGTTCCTCTGCTTGTGGAGAAAGACCAAATACTTTAACTTGTTTCTGTAGAAATCTCCAGAAATGTTAATGCCTTCACAGTGTACAAACTACTACTTTCCTGCCTAGTAGCACCTGCTTGGCCACAACGGCAGCCTGGAGGCCCAGAAGATGGCCTCTGCCATCCAGCACTAGAAGCTGCCCCTCAGCCATTTTTGGCAGCCGCCTGAACTTCTTATACTTCTTACAATAATGGAAGGAAATTTCTTGAGGCTTTCTTAGCATTCTCCTCCCCAAATTGCTCTCTCAACTGCCAATCTTACATACTCGTTTAAAGTATGGAACCTATCAAGTTTTACACACACACACACACACACACACACACACACACACACACACACACTAGAAAAGTGTCCCAAATGGAGCATATAAAAATGTTTAGTAGGTTTAGTAAATGAAGTTCAGGAGCTAGAACAAAACATATTACTAAAAAGAGGAATCATATAATGTTAACCTATACACAGCTTAATGGTGGATTTAGCTTCCTAAATAAAAAGCAAGGAAGGTGTTACGTATCAGTGTCCAGGCTAATCATGGCATGCACTGATACATAATTTACCACAAGGAAATGCTTCTTAAAAATTAATCAGTAGCAGGCAATGGGGGTACAGGTTTAATCCCAACATTCAGGAAGCAGAGGCAGGAGGATCTCTGTTAGTTTGAGGCCAGTTTGCTCTATAGAGCAAATTTCAGAACATACAGAGCTACACAAGAAACCCCTGTTTAAAAAAAACCCACCAAACATCATCATCATCTACATCCTCCTCCTCTTCCTCCTCCTCCTCATCATCATAATATCATAGATTTATAAAGTTCTATAGCATATTCAGAAAAGATGATGCTGAGTTTGTTAACATAAGCATGCTTATATATTATCAAATCCAGAGTAGGAAAAAAATCCCATGGAAGTTGAAACTGATATTTATTCTATTTAATGGTACATTTTTTCAAAAGTATGTATGTGTGAACAGAAATATGAATCAACAAGGGATCCCAGTAGCCTTTGCCAATTTTCAAATATTGGATGCATAAGAAAACTTACAGCAGCACATTTTTAGAGTGATATATTATCCTTCAGTCTAGCAGAGTAAACTGAAAGAAGTGAGAGAAGGAAAAAAAGAATGAGAAAGTCTTGAACTGCCATTTAAGAGAAGTCTAAAATAACACATATGTCAAATTAGTCATTCCTCCTTTGGGGAATAATGGAGTTATTGCTCAAATAGTAAAAATAAATTGTAATGTAAAAATAGGCTTTTTATTGTTTTTTTGTTTTACTTATTTAATAAAATTATAGGAGATATTCTGATGAGTTCCCCTCCCCTAACCCCTCCAGATTCTTAATAAATACCTAGACACAAAAATGTTACATTTTCTTAAAAGGTATATATCAAAATATATAAGTAGCTATTGGAGGTAGATTTATGGAGGAGCCTGGATATTTTTAAGTCCTGTGACTTAATTATCTGAATAATCTGTTAAGTAAAAGTAGCTACCATATGTACAGAAGGGACAAAAAAAATTCACCAAATAAACATAAAATTTTATACAAATTATTTCTTTTGAAATGAAGGCATGAGAAAAGGTATCCAATGGCTGATATAAGGCAACTTTCTTAAGGTATTGAAAGCTCACAACTTATTCCAGTTGTTGACAGACACCACAATCTTCAGAAGAAAGAGAAATAACACCAGAGGTAATGTATTGCGAGTTAAATAGGGAGTGGGGACAAAGGGAAGATGAGGGCAATAAAATACGATACATGGCCTGTAATTTTATAATTTCCGGTGCTACCTAATAAACAGAAATTGTGGCAAGCATCCTTCAATAACAATAAAAACAAACAGGTAAAACAAAACCATAAAGGAGTAAGATTTTGCCTGAGTTTTAAGTCAAAAGGACGAGATAACAGCATTTGCTTGTCACCTCATTTTCAAGTCTTGTTGAAATTAAAACCCATTGGAATGATATACAGAAATGCCAGCACAGGGCGATGGTTGCTAGGCAGTATAGGCCATCAAATAACAAAAGGATGCATACATCTCGACAACAGAGAAAGATAATATGATCAAATATGTTACTAGAGCTAAGGCAGCAGAGGGAGCTGCTAAAATTTTCTAAGGTAGATATGGAAGATTCAGGTCTTGCAGCACCAAGTCACAAAAGAACAAAAAGAGGGTCAAAAGCACCTATGCCTGTTGCCCTGATCTACACTCATGGCTACAGTAACTTTCACCCAGCATTTGTGCCAATTACTAAAATAAGCAGAAAGGCAAAGAAGTACGCACACTAAGGAGCTCTAAAGTGAGCCTCGTGCATGAACTGATGCACTGTGTGTGGCACTGCTGCTCAGCTTGTTCAGAGACAAACGTTAAATATGGAAAATTGTCATTTACAATGAGACCATCCTCCTCTTCCATACTTACGGCCAGGCAGCATAGCAGCCCATTCTCCCCTCTGCAGCAGGGAAACCTACCAGAAATATAGATCCTTTCATTTTTATGTGAATTTATCATTCATCTTTTGATATCTAATAATTACATATACTTATTTAATCATCCAAATTTTATTCTCTATTAACTTAGTTGTCTCATGTTCTTCTCTACCCATAAAAAATGTGCAGAGATATTTCTGAATCTGTGTCTTGAAAAAAATATAATCTATATTATAGTGGGAACTTGAGGGTATGTGGATTTTTTTGTGTGTCATAAATACATTTGTCTTACATCTGTTTTTTATTTTAAAATATTGAGAAGAATCTGCTTGTGATCAAACATAGCCTTCTATTCTAATATATGTTGCTATAGATGTAAGGAATGAATCTGGCTGCGACATGGCACCTGTACAACATACCTTTTGAATACCGTATCTGGCAATCTTCTCCTGAATAGAAAAACTGTGCTACAAAATAACCACTGTTATGAAAACCTTTCAACACCTTGACTACAAAGTCATTATTGATTTTTACAATGAATAAGATCAACTTCTACTCACAATGCAGAGTACTCGTCTGTTCCCAATAGCATCCTTTCAACATCCCATCCCCATACCTTTATGAACACCTAATTGATGTTCCATTCTTAGAGTAGGCTGTAAGGAGGAGCCAAACCTCCATGTTTGAAAGAATGGTTGAAGAGGTCTGCACAAGCCAACTAAAAATATCCATAATATATTCATTTTAAAATATTCTTATAGGACTCCACAGTATTTATAGTCTATAAAAAAACATGATCTGCTGGGAACTTAATTCTTATAAAAAGAGTTTATATAACCTAAAATGCACTTTGACACTACTGAAACAAGAAAATTTCAGGAAGTTTAAAAGAGTCCAGAGTCGTATTACAGTAGGTAACATATCACATTCGAATAGATAAAAAGATGAAAGAAGCACAGGAACAAGGAATTGGAAATTAGCTGTATTATCCCTGAAATAAGCCCTGTGAATCTATACAAAAGAAACAAGCAAACATTAAAGAGTACAAGTCAGGTGCATAAGTACATTTTGTGAATATTAGAATAAGAGAGGAAAATAACTATCACATCAATTTTATTGATTTTAAACAATTAGAAAATGAAGAACTAGAAAAATGAAAAAGATAATATTTTGTAGTAATAAAAGGCAATCTTATAAAGTATATAAGTTTTAGATTATAATATCTATAAAACACTAAGAAGAATTAAGAAGAAATACATCCCAGGGTATCGGTTTAAGTAATTAAAGTATTCATGAAAAAGAAAGAAAACCTTTTCAATAACTGGAGGAAAATTTTTTTTTCAGTAGCAAATATTCAATAAAATGAAGGTAGAGATCTTTTCAGATTTGTAAGAATTTTAAAATTTATTTGTACAAGTTATGTCTTAGTCTAATTCACTTATAAAATAGAAGAAAATATGAAAAGCATAGGAAAATAATACTGAAAACTCCTAATGAGGGATGAACGTAGTATAGTTTGTAACCCATGCAATTGCAGCAAGGTTTGAGGGCTCTGACCAAGAGATCAAAAGAGAAAAGAGAGGTCGTCTTCACTTCATTGAAAATAAATTGCTTGCATTAAGGTTAGTAGTCATGGATCTCTCAACATGAAAGAGGACTAACTTGTGTTTGGAATGAATAGAAAAACTATATAATTGGGCTCAAGCTAATGCTCAGGGTTTAAAAGAACTTGGTATAAAAGCATGAGGGTTTAGGTTTGGAATTCTAGAAGACATATAAGTTATGGCAGAGCAAGCTTGTACAGATGATAACTTCAGTTTGCAAGTCAGCCAGTCTCACTGAAAATCTAGTCCAGTTTGAAGCCTTGTCTCAAGAGGATAATTACAAGATAGACAGAACAGGATGCCTGATATCCTCTCTGAGCTCTGTGAATTCACATAGCTGTACAGGCACATATACACATCACACACACACACACACACACACACACACACAGAGAGAGAGAGAGAGAGAGAGAGAGAGAGAGACAGAGACAGAGACAGAGACAGAGACAGAGACAGAGAGACAGAGAGACCGAGAGCGAGACAGAGAGACAGAGAGAGAGAGAGAGACAGAGAGAGAGAGAGAGAGAGAGAGAGAGAGAGAGAGAGAGAGAGAGAGA
>OU015743.1:10651477-10670686 GCA_907169655.1 Acomys percivali | reverse complement strand
AGAGAGAGAGAGAGAGAGAGAGAGAGAGAGAGAGAGAGAGAGAGAGAAGCAGGAGCAGAGTTTGAAGGTGCAAACTAGAAAGGATCTAATTGGTCCATGAGATACACAGACAGGGGAATGAAAAAAGCAGTAATACAGGAAAGGAAGAGTGGAAAGGAAGGAAGAGAAGGGGCTGGAAATCAGATCTGAGAGGTTTCTACATCGGTTTTCACAAGAGTCATAACAAGAATAGTGATTCTGAGAAGCTCTTACCATACTAAATAGAACTACTCCACATACAGACTTCTGAAAGTCAAACGCTACACTCAGTGCTTGCATTATGTCTCATTCTGACTCACTCTAAAAGGTTAACATAGTACTCCTTAAAGACTGCTCAGGCATTAAAAACGATAGGTTAGAGTTTTAAAGTCTCTAAATAAAATTGTGAAGAATGGAGAGAAACAGCTTTTTTTTTTTTTTACAAGCCTTGAAGCACACTGTCAAAAATATAATTATTTTTCTTTGTAGGCACACGAGGAAATGAAACACACAAATATAGCAGTATGTCAGGCCTATGGCCTGTATTAAGAGGATTATGTAGATAAAAGACAGTAGGAGTTGCCTGGGAAGAGGAACCTCAACTGATAAAATGTGTCTATTTGAATTGCTTATAGTTAAGAACCTGGGACAATTTCTGTATTAGTGATTGGTATGGGAATGTGGTCCTGAATTGCTCAAGAAAGAAAACTGAAAAAGCCACCAAGTAGCATTCCTCCATGGCCTCTATTTTAATTTCTTCTTTCAGGATCCTGCCTTAAGTTCCTATCCTGGCTTTTTTTCAATGCAGATTGTGATATGGAAGTGTAAGATAAAATAACTGTTTCTTTTCAAAGTTTTTCCTAGTCATGGCGTTTTATCATAGCAGTAGAAACCCTGACAAGACAGATATGGGTACCAAGAGTAGAGTGCTTTGACAGGCATGACTGTGATTTGGGGACTGTATGTCCCCATGACTGTAGTAGCATTTCACGTTGGGCAGGAAACTCCACTGAGTGATCAGAGTTCACAGTTGTTTGTTCTGTGAGAACTAAGAAGATATTGCTAAGAGTCGTGAATATGATAAAGTCCTGTTGTCTTGTAGGGAGGCAGATATAATAGGAGCCTTTCTATAGCACTGCGAATTAAGAGTCTAGTCTGTGGTTCGGGTCAGTGGGGCCAGAAAAATAAGCTATGATTAGCCAGAGACTAGAGCCACTAAGTTTTTCTGAGACAACATGTGCTGTTCCCTGGAGCTGAAAAAGTAGCAGTAAGAAGAGACTAGAATCATTCAGAATTGTAAATTGAAGAGTCTTTCTTCTGTGTCAGTACACAAAACCTGTGGTCCAGCTATGGCCAAGGCTAGCAGCTGATCTTTATAACGTGTAAAGGTCTTCCAGGTGGTACTGTTTTGAAATAGAGAAGGAGGCATGGAGAGTAATTGAGGCTTAGCCCTGTGAACGTCTAGGAAAAACCACTGGTGAAGGTTCTGTGTTAAAGGCAGTAGAAGACCCATGATTAAAGGTCTCATAGAGAGAAGTTGGTACTTAGCACCATTTGTCAGTGTCCTGTGAGAACTTCAGGAGAGTTATTAGTAGTTGTGCAGCCGGGTTGAGGGGAAATAGCAGAACATTCACTTGCTAGAATGTGGGGTGATCACCAGGGACTCAAGAGAAGCTGTAGAAGTGGCGCCAACCTGACTCCAACAGACAAGCTGAAGGCTGCATGGGCTGCACACTGAACTGGAGAAAAATGAAACATTAGAGACCTTTTGGAACCTGAAGGATCATTCAGAATTGGAGAAAAGCAAAACTTTGAAGGATTATGAGTGTGTCCCTGAAACCAAACATTGAACTTCTTTATTGTAGAATTTGGGGTTTGTTTATTTTGTTTGTGATAGTCTCATGGTTATTCCTCTTGTATTGAACAGGGTGTAACTTTTTTAAAAAATAGAATCATATACTTGTGAGGCATAGAAAGTATAGCTGGACTTTGGAGTTCTGGAGAGACTGAATACTTTGGAGAGATTATAGCTCTTTAGAAATGCTCTGAACTTTGAAACAGAGTTTAGATATTTGAAAAGACTGAACTTTTAAAGTGCTTTAATTTCCAAGGATTGTGGGACTTGTATAAGATCAACATTTTATAATGTGATATTAATAATAGCATATAATCTTGGGAGCAAATATAAGAGAAGAGGTTATACTTGTATAGTGATGTCTTTGTATATTGAGCAGACATGGGCTTCAATGCCTGTGCAGGTAGCTCTGAGTTGTATAGGAAAGCAAGTTGACCAACTCAGTAGAAACTAACCAGTAAGGAACATTTCCCCACGCGTTCTGCTGCAGTTCCTCCATCCAGGTTTCTTCATGAAATTCTGGCACTCACATCCTTCAGTGATGGCCACACTATACAGAAATGTAAGATGAAATAAATCCTTTCATCCTCAAGTTGCTTTTGATCATGAGATTCTATCATAGCAATAGAGATTCTGTTTAGCAAGTGACTTTGTGAGTATAGATATGATAAAATGATGCACTTGCTAAACAGATTTAAAATTTATATAGTTCTATAGGCAACTAAGATAGAATATATTTTATTGAAAGGGACTCAATTGTGGAAAGTACAGGAAAATATTAAGAAGACATATTTCATATGTGAAACATTTCTCATAGTCATGGAACTTCTCAAGTTTTTATAAGATTTTATCGTCCCAACTTTGGACATTTTTGTGTCCAGATAAAGATAAGACAAGTACAGAAACTTCCCAGAACTGTAGCAACCTTCTTAATTCAATACATCTGGGGAAAATTATATCAATGTGAATTTACACAGTGGACGAATTTCCTGTTTTACATGTAATGCCAAAACAAAGCATATCATGCTGGCCTTCCATGTGAAGAGGAGGCATCTTATCTGCCCATGGCCGATATCATCTCACATGCTAGTGTTCATGTAAACAAAACTAAGTAGATATACACAAGTCATGTTGCTTTTAGATTCCAGTTTTTAACTCATTTGTTTTAAGTTCAGAGAATCTGTTCTATTTTTTACTATATGAAGAAAACTTAAAGAAAAAGATGACTTTGAGAAAAGAGGCCATGATTTGAACCAGATCATGATGGGGAAATATATGGCATGGTTAGAGGTAGGAGAGGAAAAGTGAAAGTGTTGTAATTATATTGTGACCTAAAAAATTAAAAACAATTTTTAAATAGTTGACTTAAGCAATAGATTTTCTTTCCTTTCCTTGCATTCTCTGAAAAAAAAAATATGTATTATGTACTCTATGGGCATCTGCTATTATGGTTTCATGGTTCCTTTTTTGCCTGTATTCCTAGTCAGATAATCTAGAATAATAAACACTATTACAATATATGTACCTCAGAGAAAATAATTTACATCAGAATGTAGTTCATGTAGTAGCTTAAAGTAATGGATGGATAAAGCAACATAAGACAATATAAGGTAGCAAATTCTTTAATGAATTGAATAGTTGGAGCAGAAATTCCCTATAACATCTGAAGAAATTATTTCTAAGGAATGGACATTCCAGGACAGTATTTTAGTAATTAAAATTACACCTGATATTGGAGTAGTAAAGATAGTTCAAGAAATATCTTTAAGACAATCTTTATGCTGAGTTGATAAAATATAAAAATAATTAAGCCAGAGAGTTTTAAATCATAACTGAGAAAGTTTTGAAGACAACCCTCAAAAAAGTCACAAGTGAAATAAATTAATGTATGCAAATATATGAAAATGAACATTTTAGACTGCTTCCTTTGTGCTGCTTGACAGAGAGTATATCATGATGGATTTAGTTCAAATTAGGCTTAATTGTGTTTTAGGTATGCTACAGTATCCTACATAAATAATGTAATTTTATAATATTAAGTATCTAGGTGATTATAATTTTCATTTTTATTAAAGAATATTTAAGAGAAAATGCATTCACTTTTGATCACTTATCCATGTTTCTCATTACCATCAGATTAAAATAAATATATTCATACTACTTTAAATTTTGTTTTTACATTTAAAATATAATACATATATTTAAATTTCTTTTTCTAGAGTTTATACAAAATATTTTAAATGATATCCATATGTTTAAATATGATTGGAAGATTTTTTAAGTACATGAAATTTGAACAAGGGATATGAACTTATGAATTAAAATTCAGAACACACAAAGCTTAAAATTAAAAGATCAGTAGGTAAATAATACATCTGAAATGTTTTTAACAAGCTTTAAAATATAATTCTTCCTAGGTTATTTCCTAAAAGATCAATTTCTTGAAAATATTGTAAGAATTACGTTACCATTTAATAGCTATCTTGGTAAATATTTGGTAAGTGGAATTTTTTGAGAGAAACTCATACTTAGTAAAATCTTGCTTAGAGAAAAGTTGAAACTAGGAGCACAGATGTTTTCAATGTGTCCCATAAATTTGGGTATGTTGTACCTTCACTTTAGGAGAGAATCAGGGCCAGCAGACCTGGACCCAGGGGCCTGCCCAAACTTTTGTACCAAGCAAGGACAATGCATGCGGTAAGCCTAGTACCCCTGTTCAGATGTAGCCAATGAACAGCTCATTCTCCACGGTTGTGGGGAGAGTGGAGACTGACTCTGACATGAACTCTGATGCCTCTGATTTGATCCCTTCTCCTTGATAGGGAGGCCAAGTGGGCACACTAAGGAAGGGGAAGCAGAGTTGAGACCTGATAGGCTGTGGTCACATCATAGGTGGGAGGCAGAGGTCCCCTTCTATCAGACGTCTAGGGGAGGGGAATAGGGCAGAAGAGGGAGGGAAAATGGGAACTGGAAATTAGAAGTGATGGTATACCAATCGAGATATAATCTGAATAAATTACAACAAATTACAAAAAAAAAAGAGTACAAATGTTGGAGCCAAAAAGTGAGGCAAATAAGAGATTTAAGTTACTTCTGAATTTATAATATTCTGTGATTTGGCTTCTGACAAGCTAAAACACAGCTGCTGATTTTACATTAAATTTAATTTACTGATAAAATTTCTTATAGTATTTAAGACAATGAGTCCTTTTTTTTCTGTAAAACACTTCCAATTGTAGTAGAATATTTCTACGTTGTAAAGGAAAAGATTTTTAAGTTTCAATCCAGACCATGAGAAGGAAATCAGGTGAGTGGTGGAAGTAGTGGTTAATTCCTGGTATATGTCATGATCAATATATTTATAAAGTAAGACTCAGCAACAATACAAGGTCATTAAAGCAACTTCACTGAAGCATTATATAAAGCATAACATTATGTGGGTAAGAGGTAAAATAAAAGATTAACTTTTCTCTCAGACTTAAGTTCCTACAGGAATCCATCCCAGGACAAGGCATGAAGCACCCTTATGTAGATGTGCTGTAACTTTATGACAGACTAAGGCCTAAAGGACCTTACTGTATTCTATATGTAGAGTAATAAAGTGGTTTCAAGGACAAGTACTGTGGTATTGGTAATGCAGTTAGTACATGAACTCTCTCACAGGTTGAGTCAAAGTCTATAGCTTTCATCACCCTTATTTCCTTTCACATGTTTTATTCACTGAGCCATATGCCCCAAACCCATTTTCTTATTACACAGAGAAATTATTATGATTTATTTGAGAAAATAAGTGTATTTTCTATCTTCCCTGGCAGATTAGAGTCCTCATGTATCACAGTTCTAGTCAGTTTTTAATCAATGAAGTTTACATAATCTTCAGTGGAAGATGTTTGTATTTCAAATTGCCTTAGAATGATGGAACATAAAAAAAAAAAATCATTAGTTTTTTTCAAGCTGGTGTTTTCAAACTTTTAAACTGATATCCTAAATTAAAGCTTAAATTCCAATGCAGGATATATAGACAACATTAAATCACTTTTTCAATTCAATAGGAAAAGCTTAAGGAAATGTTTCTATGACCTAAGGTTCCATAATGGTAAGTGAGCCCAACACCACGGTACTGAGCCTCAGAGGAGAGGAGGACCCACAAGAACTGCCAGAAGCCAGTGCCAGGTCACCACTTACTCAGGTGTGCACACTGATAAAACAAGTGACCTTGTCTTAAACAAGGTACAAGGTGCAGTCAGATACCTAGCGTTCCCCACTGAAGTCACAGTCTCTCTATAATATGTGTTCACCCACAGGGTGCAGACTCACATGCACAAATGGCTTTTCATCACACACACACACACACACACACACACACACACAGTGAAAACTTCTTTTCCTTGACAATTGGATGGAGGAGGCGTGAAAGTAGACTCAACCAAAAGAAAAAAATTTTATGCCTGCCACCTGGAATCTTTCATTGGTAAACTAATTAAAATAATGATGACAAGTTAATAGGAGATCTGAAGCCGAAAACTAAAGGTTTTGAGTAAATATATAATGAAAGTCAGAAGTGTGCAATAAAATGTGAAGAAGGAGGGCAACCGTGTTTTCAATACACACACTTTTAACATCATTATGAGCCAGATGATCTTAGGTCTCTATAGTGAAACTCTCACATTAGATTTAAACTAATAATTAGAGGAAAAAGTTTTTTTAGCACATTTAATTAAATTAGTTATAATGGTCAGACAATTATAAGGATAATATGCACTTGGGTCTATAAGATATAATTTCTTCTTGAATGTTAGACTGTCCATGAATAGGGTTGATCATGGTTACCAAGAAAGTGTAGTGCCATGATTATCCAACACTTGCAATTGGTTTCTGTGTGTTATGACACAACAAGGACACCAATATTTCAAAGCAAAATTATAGACATTATTAATTTCACATAATTTTTATATTAAAGGGTTTAAATTAAGTTTTTGTAGTGACATTTTATCTCTTCAGTTACTAACTACTGATTTTGAACGTATAGAATTGTTTTTATCAGGTTTTTCAGTGAATATAGGCCCATGGAATTGCTATTTGACATAAATAATTAAATGTATGTTCAATATAAGTCAATTATTAGATGGACTTATAATTATCATCAAATTCAAAACACTTCCTTTAGCCACACTATGAGTCCACATTGAATATGTAAAGTAATGCTGTAAATGACACTTGTATTTAATTTTTCAGAAATACATAACAAGATATAGAATATGTATTTATTACAATGAAATACCTCGTTTTAAAATTTTAAAAATGACGTATTAAAATATTTCCCAATGATTACTGTTTTAACTAAATTGGAATTTTGCAAATTCTTCTGGGATCTTATACAATTTCCAAATTAAAGTCAGAAAATTACATAGTTTTGAACTAATGTTTCCAATCAACAGATGAAAATATTTTTCCGACACTGGGCTTAAAAAACTATGCATTTCATATAGACCGTCTAATTTCTGTTAATAGCATGGGACTCAGGTTGAGGCCAGTCTTTGGTTTGACCCTCTCTTCCCATTCCCTCTTTATACATGACCCTATTATAGGCAGAAAACGTTGTGAGGTCGAAGGTTTTGTGATTGGGATCTTATTTCCATCTCTCCAAACGGAAGTCTTCCCTGGTTATAGGAGGTAACCTTTTCACGTTCCACATCTACCATACGGCACCCTAAGAGATTCCTGGGAGTTTCCACTGTCCTAGGTTTCTAGCTTGTCCCAGAGGTAGGTGTCCTCTGACCCCAGTCCTCTTTCCCACCATCCTCCCCATTCTTGATCCCTCCTTTTCCCATTAGCATCCCCTCCCACCTAGATCCCTCTTTACATCCACCCCAGGTGTCTATTTTATTTCCAGTCTCATCCACCCCAGATGTCTATTGGATTGTCCCATGCTCATCCTAAACTTTATGGCTTGAATTCACTTATAAGTGATTACATACATTTTTGTCTTTCTACATCTGGCTTACCTCGCTCAGAATGATCTTTTCTAGTTCCAACCACTTGCATGCAAATTTCATGATGTTATTGTTTTTTAATAGATAACTAATATTACATTGTTTAAATGTAACACATTTTTTTTCTTTTTTATCCATTTTTCAGTTGAGGGACATCTAGGCTGTTTCCAGTTTCTGGTTATTTCTAATAAAGCTGCTATGTACATTGCTGAGCAAATGTCCTTGCAGTTATGGCGGAGCATCTTTTGGGTATATACCAAGAGAGGTATAGCTGGTTCTTGAGGTAGAACTATCCCAAAATTTCCGAGAAACTGACAAATTGTTTTCCACAGTAGTCGTACAAGTTTCTGCTCACGCTCCCAGTAGAAGAGTGCTTTCATTGCTCCACATGCTCACGAGCATGAGCTACACTTGAGTTTTTGAACTGATTCATTCTGAAAGGTGTAACATTGAATCTTAGAGCTATTTTCATTTGCATTTCCCTGAAAGCTAAAGGATAATGAACATTTAAGTTCTTGGCCATTAAAGATTTCTTTGTTGAGAATTCTCTGTTTAGATCTGTACTCCCTTTTTATTTGGGTTGCTTGCTTGGTTTGTTGCTGTCTACTTTCTTGAGCTCTTTATATAGTTTGGATATCAGCCCTCAGTCAGATGTAGGGTTGGAGACGATCTTTATCCATTCTGCAGGCTGCCATTTTATCCTTTTTACTGTGCCCTACAGAACTTTTTCAATTTCAACTTCATTTATTCTTGACCTTAGTGCCTGAGCTGTTGGTGCTCTGTTCAGAAATTTGTCTCTTGTGCTAATGTGTTCAAGGGTATTCCCCCACTTTCTATGAGTTTTAGTGTGTGGTGTTTTATGTTGTAGTCTATGATTCACTTGGATTTGTGTTTTGTGCAGAGGGATAGACACTGATCTGTTTGCATTCTTATAAATGCAGACATCCAGTTAGACCACCTCCATTTGTTGAAGATGATTTCTTTGTTGCATTGTATAGTTTTGGCTTCTTTTTTAAAAATCACGTGTGCCTACCCCTGAGGCTATTAATAATATTCTGCTATGCTTGCAGACAGGACCCTAGCCGAACAGTCATCTGAGTGGCTTCGCTTAGCAGATGATAAAAACAGACACAGAAACCCAGAGTCAAACATTAGGAGGAGCTTGAAGAATCTTGTGGAAGAGGGAGAGGAAGGATTGAAAGACCAAGAGAAGTCAAGGTTGCCACAAGAAAACCTACAAAATTAGCTAACCTGTGCCCATAGGGGCTCACTGAGACAACCATTAATGAGAGAGCATCCATGTGACACACTTAGGACTTCTACACATATGTAACAGAAGTGTAGCTTGGTTCTCATGTGGGACCTCTAACATCAGGAGCAGAAGCTGCCTCTGACTCTGTTGTCTGTCATTGGATCCCTTTGCCCTGACTGGACAGGCTGGTCTAGCCTCAGTAGAAGAGGATGCACCCAGACCTACTACAACTCGATATACCAGGGGGGTGTGCTCCCTAAGAATGTGCTTGCTTCTTAAAGATGAAGAGTATTTTCTGAATGGCCAGGTTCTTCAATTGAGATGCTTCAACCAGACTTTTAGCTAAAGGAGAAAGACTATTTCGTGAAAAGTACAGTTGCCAGTGTTTCCATGGAATCCAAAATACAAAAAGGCTGTTTTCCTGGAGAAGTCTGTTTATTTTATTTTTATAAAAACCTATCAAGAATAAAGGGTGATTCTTCATTTTCCCACAGAATGAGAATTGGTTCCCTGCACATGTCTGGTTGCTTACAAATATCTGTAATTCCAGATGCAGAGAATGCAGAACCCTCTCTGGCTCTCATGAGCTCCCACATGCATGTAGCATAAACTCTCTCAGACACAGACTCATGCACATAAATAAAGACATTTTATGGAACTAATATTATTTCAACAGAACATATATAAAGAAACTTCTTATTTTTGGTGGTGAGCCTAGCCTTTAGTGGGCCCTAAATCTTACCTGAGCATCACGGAAGAGCTATGCCTTGGACATGAAAGTGCAGGTGAGCCAGCCATAGGACTTGAGGGTAGCAAAGCTGTCCTGCCCCTCACTGGCACCAACACTCAGGAGAGAGGGCCCTGCACTTCACCTGGGCAGCACAATAGAGCTTCCCTGGTGGTGTGTGGACAGGTGAGCTGCCCCAAAGGACATGAGACCAAGAGATCTGACCCTGCCTCTGGCTGGCAGAATCATTGGATGAGGTAGTTGGGGCAGTACTGGAGAGCTTCCCCTCCTGATGTGGGTATGGGAGAGCTGATGAGCTGATCATGAGCTGCCATGAAAGCTCAGGCTCAGAGCTCTGAGATGGCTCACCCCAACATCCACCCATCTGTGAACTGCTGGAGCATGTGAAAGTGCTCATCCTGCAGATCCAAAGCTGTGGGATCTTCATGACACAGAGTGATAACAGACTATCCAAGACCAGTCCTCATGAGGATGCCGTATTGATAGTGTGAAAGAATCAAGACCAGGGGCTCATTACAAGAACATTTACAAGTAAAGATGTGCAGACAAAGGCTCACTTTGACACATTACCACTTCTATTTTTTAATTCTTTCTTATTTTATTTTATTTGGAGGCTGGTGGACAGCAATGGCAGAGGGTGGATACAAAGGGCAAAGCTGATGATTAGGATTGGGGTGCATGATGTGAAATTCACAAAGAATCAATGCAAAGTTCAAAAATAAAAAAAGAACTTCTTGCCAAAAAAAGAGAAATAAGCATCTATTTAATCATTTTGTGTTAGTGGGTAAAGAAAGGCAATTTTGTGCCAGTGAGAAGACAGGAGTTGAATTCCCCTGAAGTAACTGTGAAAGACATCCATGTAAAACTAGATGATAAAAAGTATTTTCTCAGTTTAAGTTTTAAAATTTTATTTATTTATTTATTTATTTATTTATTTATTTATTTATTTACATCCCAGTGGTAGCCCCCTCTGTCCTCTCCTCCCAAGCCCACCCTCCCTCCCTCACACACCCTCCCTATCCCCACCCACTCCAACTCATCAAAATGCATCAGGAGTGAGTTTGTCCTCTTCCCCATGTCCTGGCAATGCAGTCCTGTCACGGCAGAAGTGATTTTAAAAAGTAGGCAACAGAGTCCCTGTCAGAGAGCGCCCTCACCTTATTTTCTGTGCAAGATGTTGCAAACATTACCAAGTGAGTTTTCTATTGAACTCTATGGTCATCACCTCAGTGAGAGATCATGGCATTAGATGCTGCTGACCATTCAAGGATTTCATAATTTTCTTATTTTCTTGTTAGTTTAAGCATACCTAGATGATTTTATCACTATACAAAGACAGGTAAAATATTTTAAGGGAGATTATTTGCTTTTAAGTCATGTGTAATAAACATACAGCATTTAGCACATATTCCTAAGTTTGCATATTATATTGTTGCCAGAAAAAATAAGTTTTAGTTTACAGGCATAGATTTTTTTCTTAGACTATAGCTCAAAATGTGAAAGTATTGGGTTAGGAAAAGTGTTTATGAAATAAATATTGAACAAAATTTAACATGTTAATATATGCATTATACGGATATATCATTTTTTTTCAGTAAGCCATATTTATGAATGCTAATGACATAAGTGTGATTTTCACATGGACCACTAACAAACAACATGGCACATAACTCATATTTTGTGCTCACAGAAGTGTATTTTTAGCACTGGAAATATTAATTGATTGAGAAAAACATGGAATCTGGTTCACAGAATATTTACTAATATTTATTGTTATGGTGAAGGTTATCATTATGGCTACTTAGACAAATAAGTTGAAACCCTGTGTTATGATTTTTCAACTCCATTTTTTTCTCAACCAGTAAGGGATAACATAGAAAGAAAACACACATAACAAACGCTTCAGCTGGGCGTGGAGGCACACACCTTTAATTCCAGCACTCCTGAGGCGGAGGCAGGCAGATCACTGTGAGTTCAAGGCCAGCCTGGTCTACAAGGTGAGTCCAGGACAGTCAAGGCTACACAGAGAAATCCTGTCCCAACAAACAAAAAACAAAACAAAACAAAACTCTCAAATGTCAGTCACACAGGTACACCACTTGACAACAGCTTTAGTTCAGAAATATCTCCCTTTAAACTGATATTCACATTGTTTCTGCTGTTATTTTTAATCCAGCCATTTGAGTAAGGTTGAAATTTCAGTATTCCATGTGGAATACTGATTTTCTTTCAGTGATGGTGCTTATTATGTACTTTCTAGACAACAATTCCATACGTTTAATGTATCTTATTAATTTGTTTTGTAGGAGTTGATCAATTAACTGGAGAAAACTCTATGTAGTGTTGATTCAATTGCATAACAAGCATAATTTAATATAAATGGTGCATAAGACATTGATTTTGCCCAACTGCTATGTAGAATTAGTATCTCTAAAGAAGGCAGCCAAGCTGAACTAACAGTATTAAACATTTGTGCAATTTGTCTCTTGCTGTAATGAACAGTAAATGATATAATGACCAACAAGATTAATGATAAAACAAACATGCTAGTTAGATTTATGCTACAGATGACCAAGTCATAGTAATACTCACAAATCAATAATCTAAAAATGACTTTTACTAGTAGAAGTATAAAATTGAGTGATAGAAAGAAATGGAATCTTTGTGCATATTCACTGCATAGATTTTTTAAATTATATGCAAGAATATGGCACCTTGGTCCTAAAACCAAAGCACTCTCCAGGCTGAGAGAGAAGGATTATTCAGAGTTTAGGGCCAGTATTGAACATCCTGTCCCAAAGTAATATCATGTGAATATATATGTATATTCATACACATATAAATACACATACATATGCAGTATTTCCAGGATTTGGACCTGTATTTATATACTATGCCAAGTAATCTTGTCCCTTAAAGTGTTTATAAATTAAAAAATCAGATAATTATGATGGCTTTGTTAAGTTTTAATAAGAATAAAGAGCATATATTTCTGTATTTATTATTCCTGTATTGTTCATTTGTGTCTTCCTTTTCTTATATGGTTCAGGCTACACTCAAATTAGATATGCACTGGACACTAGCTTTAAACTATATCATGTGTATGGCCATACTTCCTTGCTACATATCATTAACTAAGGTAAGAAACAAGTGTCTGTAGTAGGTAAGTAAGAAAGAGAAGTCTTTCAGTAAGGAATATTAAAGTAAGAAAAGTATTAGGTTTATTGTCTTTTCATAACTCTAGCTCACTAACTCATTCTTATTGTCTCATAAATTCTTGTAAATGTTTATGCTTACTGTTTAAGTTAAATGATAATTATATTTCCCATACTACATTGGGAACTAAGTTTTGAGTTCTGTGTGTCCCTAGAAGAAATGAATCCAAGGCACTTCAAAGCCTCACAGTGAGGAGAAATGCTCCCTTTGGCTCTTTGACTTCCACAGGAGTGTGGGATGGCTGGAAGTTAATACTTCGTAGTTCCTCTGGTAAATGTGCCTGCTTGTGACTTGAATCACAGCCAATAATTACTTCCTCTCTCCTGAGGATTTTAAAGTTGTTTTTCCCATGGTCGACTCCATTATAAAAACAAGGTATTTCCATTTTGACTGTTGAAATTCACAGATGCAGCTAGAACAAATTTAATGCGGACAACTTCTTATGGATTCGAATCTAACCTATAAGGGTCTATTCTATAACTATAAAATAATATCATTTTTTTCTGGCACAAAGAGATTTTGGTCAATTATGGTGTTTCTGGTTAAACTCCTCAAGAAAAAGTACTTTAAATCATGTTATTGCAACAGGGCAATGATTCAACACAAAGCTTTGTAGAGCGTGTTCTATGTTTTGACTAAGCTACTAGCATTTTTAAAATACTTACCAATAATAACAATGTTGAGAGGTTAGTTTTGAGTATTATATTAATTTTATACATTCATTTTACATATATATATATATACATTTTATACATGATATAGGTATAAAAGTGGAAGCTGAGAAATTTGCTTACATCTTAAAGCTACTAGTATGTCGGTATTGTGTATAAATCTGATAGTATTACATATATATTATTTTGTATGTATATTTTAAAACTATCAGAGCTTTGTCCTGCAAATGAAGTCAGTGTCTACCTAATCTAAAGAACACACACACAATCATGTATACACACATACCTACATGCACACACTCATGCACACACACACAGACATGCACACATATTGATCTCACCTACACTTGCAAATATTTGTTGTCTAATACAGTATTTTGTATACTATATAAAGATCAAGTCCCTAACTCTCTTTACAATAGTTAGGACCTTCACACTTTGCTAAGAGCTGCAATACAATATAAAGAAGTTCACAAACAATAAGATATGTTTCATTGCATGTATTAAACTTAACAAAATGTTTTCACATACTAAATATCACTTCAAATAAAATAGGTATTTATTTATAGCATTCAACATACATTTTTGTTCAATAATTTTAATATTGACTCAACTATAAAGAATTATTCAGACTACATTTTTTTCTGGTTTTATGTTTTTATATAGTATAGTTAATAAGACAATTCAAATATTAGTTACTTATGAATGCACATAAATACATTAGCAAAAATACAACTAAAGTTGTTACGTATCAAATTATTTTCAAAAGTTTGGTCCACTAAACACATATTTGTAGAAGATGTTATTTACTGAAAAACTCAAAAACATTGAAGTATGTTCAATAATGAAAATGCTTATTTTTATATTTTAATATTAAAATTTATTCACATTGCATTCCTATTGTTATTCTCTTGCTCTTATCTTCCCATTCCCATCCCTCCCTCCCTCTTCTGCCCATTCCCTTCCCCTAGACCTCTGACAGGGGGGCCTTCCTCTCTCACTTCTGGCCACAGCCCATCTGGTCTCCTCAGGGCAGCCTGCATCCCATTCCTCTGTGTACCAGCAAGGTCTTCCTATCAAGGGGCAGTGGTCAAATAGTGGGCACCAGAGTGCATGTCAGAGGCTCACTGGCAGTCCTCCTTTCCCCTGCAACATGTGGAGAATGAGACGTCCATATGCTACATCTGAACAGGGTGTCTAGGTTCTCTGCATGCATGCACTGTCCTTGCTTGCTGCATCAGTACCTGCTCCCTGGGTCCAGTTTCCTGAGCTTTGATGGTCTCGCTGTGGAGGTCCTGACTCCCCCAGGTCCTTTGATCACCACACTCTTCCCAAAAACTCTCAGTGCTTAGCCCAAAGATGGGCTTTGAGTCCCAGTATCTGTCCCAATCCCACACAGGGTGGAGTCTCTCAGAGGATATCCATATTGGGCTAATATTCACTTATACGTGAGTATATGCCATGAGCATCTTTCTGGGTCTGGGTTACCTCACTCAGGATGGTTGTTTCTAGTTCCATCCATTTGCCATAATGTAAATGTACCACAATTTCTCTATTTCTTTATTCTTTGGTTGACGGGCATCTAGATGGTTTCCAGATTCTGGTTATTACGAATAAAGCTTCTATGGACATAGTTGAGCAAGTGTCCTTGTTGTAAGGTGGAGCATCTTTCAGGTATAGGCCAGAGAATGGAATAGCACACTCCCACCAGCAATGTGGGCGCATTCCACATTTTCCCCATCCTCGCCAGCATGTGCTGTCCCTTGAGTTTCACTCTTCTGCTAAGGGTAAGATGGAGTCTGTCATTTTTGCAAGATTAAATACTAATTAATATAAATACAATAGAAGCAAAAACTACGGTTGTTCATGCTTAAATAACCTTTAAAATACTATCAGATTCTCTCATAAGCAGTGCTAATATGGGTGGGGTTAGATATTTTTTCCTAACTTAAACTTAAAAACACTGAGGAGCCTCAAATGCTCCCTCAAATACTAGTCTCAATTACAGATAGACACATATGACCTGAAAGCATGATAGTGTTATTTTTGTATAAATTACTAACTTTAACTAAAATATTTATTAATGTTATTCATTTAAAAAACATTGGGTATTCATACATATGTATCATAATGTATTATTTTATATAAACTTTTGAATGATTGACTATGGTCACCATAGATAGAACATGGCATATGAATCACGGTCAATAGGTGAATCAAACCAGATACAAATAAATAGCTAGAACAACATATTCAGAATTCTCGGCTATACTTTTGAATATATTCTAATAAAAACACCAGGAGAAGCAATTAATTATGCTAAAGATATCACATGGGAGAGTTTACTTTAACTGCTATAAACTGAATTTAAGAATCAAAGTTTAATATATGCAAATATGGGATATTGAACATCGAGGACATTAAAACAGGGTGTGTGAACAGTAGAGAGGGAGTGGACCGCGTGAAGTATCTAATGTTAGGCTTCAGTGCGCAAGTCTCTCTGACTATTCCTTTACATGCTTTCCATCTCGACCACCCATTGCTGCTGACCTTCCTGCTCTGCAGAATGCTTTCCTGAAATGAGATAACTGTTCCTGGCAACCAAAAGACAGTCTCTCACTATTCACTTCCTACCCTTGAAGACTTTGGATAGAAAGGTCTTGGGTACAAATGGCTTGGTTGGCATTGTAAAGCTTAGACTGATTGGGAATAATAAAAAGCTAGGGGAACAGAGTTGCCATCTTCTCCTTCCTTAACCTTGAGGATGACATTACAGGAGGCAACTGACTACAATGCTTGGTCTACTTCACCTTCCGTCCATACTCTGTGTGTCAAGAAGCTCTTCCTCCACCAGGAAGGAAGGACCTGTGTTGGCTCAGCACATCTCCAAACCCAGGAGGCAATCTGATCTAGTTGTGTGGTTTATTGGGACTCTAGATGAGAGAAGCATGGGAGAATAGCAAAGTAGAAGGATCCAGTGGGTCCTAGAAACCTACAAGTAGAACATTATGATAGGCAGATTTGGGTCAAGGGGTCCCGCTCAAACTAAGGCACTAGCCAAGGACAATACAGGCGGTAAAATTTAAACCCCTACCCTGATCTAGCCAAGGGACAGGACAGTCTGCACACTTGAGTGGAGAGTGGGGTATGACTTTCTCAAGTACTCTGGTGCCTCACATTTGACTATGTCCCCTGGAGGGGGAGACCTAGTGGCACTCAGAGGAAGGACAGCAGGTCACCGAGAAGAGACTTGATACCCTATGAGCATATACAAGGGGAGGTAATCCCTCTGAGGAATAGTCATAGGGGAGGGGAATAAGGAGAAAATGGGAGGGAGGGGAGAATGGGAGGATACAAGCGATGGGATAACCATAGAGCTGTAACAAGAATAAATTAATAAATAATAAAAATTAAAAAAATAAAAATAAAAAAATAAAAACACCTCATTTGGAAATTATCAAGCCACATACTCAAATGCGAACTGTGCAATAATTACAAAATGCCTTAGCCTTACATTTTGTTCATGGTGGTTTGCTTGCTGGGTTTTTTTGTTTTTGTTTCTGTTTTTGTTTTTGTTTTGTTTTGTTTTAAAGGAATAAGGACTTAAAAGTAGAAGGGACAAATTTTAATTTTTAATCAACCCCCAAACATACATATTTATGTTATATAATGTGATGTTTTGGTATATACGTACAGTGTTTCAGGGCAGGGAGTGGGTCTATCATCTCAAAGTTTTATCATCATGGGTGATACTGAACTCATGAGCCTCCTGACTAAGAACCCAGAGCATTCGGGATTCTAAGTACCCACCAGCATACAATCACTACTTATCATTTCCTTGTAACTAAAACATTCAAAACCTTATCATACAGCTGTTTAGGATGGGGAGGCCTTGTGGCACTCAGAGGAAAAATAATAAGTCACCAAGAAGAGACTCGATACCCTAGGAGCATATACAGGGGGAGGAGGTCCCCCTCAGTCACAGACATAGGGGAAGGGAGTAAAGGGGGAAGCGGGAGGGAGGAAAGAAAGGGAGGATACAAGGGATGGGCTAACAATTGAGATGTAATATGAATAAATTAATAAATAAAAAAAGTAAAAAAAAAGAAAGATACAATAAATTATTTTAAGCTGCACATTACTCTGCTGTGTTAGGCAGAAGTAATTTTTCTTTTTACTGGAATCTGCAAGACCAGGTTTACGAAAATCCTACACAGGACGTGGAGTTTTGCAATTCAGTATGTGGTTGTAGGTAGGCCTCTTTAAGAAATATACTTTTAAAAACTAGAACTTTGAATAAAATACTTTTTAAAAATCAGAGTATGATAAACTATAATCTGTGAAATAATTTGAGAACACTGCTTGCTTGTGTTTTCTTTCCTAATGTGTAAAATTTGTTGAGAAATAGTCTTGCTCATTAATTCACATATCAGCTGTAAGTGTATGAGTGCTACAATGGAAGAACACAGTAGTTAATACAGACACTGTATGCTAAGGAAAGGCCAGAATATAACTTGTTGACTGTGAGGTGTTTATGAAACTTGTAAAAGAGTAAGGAAATCTTTGACTTAGATTAGCAGAAAATTTTAGAAAACAGAAACAATGGTTAGAATTTTGATTGCTGATATTGTTTTAAACATGTTTTTAATTTTTTTATTTTTTCTGTTTTATTTTATTTTGTTTTAATTTTATTAATTTATTTAGATTACAACTCAATTATTATCCCATCACTGTATCCTCCCATTTCTCCCTCCCTCCCACTTTCACCCTATTCCCCTCCCCTAGATCTAAGACTTAGGGAGACCTCCTCCCCCACTATATGGTCATAGGCTATCAAGTCTCATCTTGGTAGCCTGCTTATTCTTTCTTCGAGTACCATCAGGCCTCCCCACCAAGGGCAGGTGGTCAAATATGGGGATACAGTGGTTTTCTGTGTAATAGCCTGTCTGTCCTGGAACTCACTTGGCAGACAGGGGTGCCTTAGACTCAGAGATCCACCTGCCTCTGCCTCTGGAGTGCTATTATTAAAAGGCATTTACTACTCCAACAGCATCATATCTTTTTTAAAAATATATAATTTCATTTGTGTACCTAAATGTGTTACATGCATGATAAACCTTCAGGTGCCTCTAGAGAATAGAAGAAGGCTTCAGATTCCCCGAAATTAGAGTTAACTGCTGCTGTGATCTGCTTGATGAGTATGTTAGTATCTGAATCCTGGTCCTCTGCAAGGATCTTGAACGTTCTTGGATGTGAAGCCATGTCTCCAGACACTTAAACATGTCTTTAATTTGAATACTGTTGTTTCCTGAAATATAAATAAGTAATAAATAATAATAATAATAGTAGTAGTAGTAGTAATACTAATACTAATAATAAATACACTACTTCTACTACTACTACTACTATTATTATTATTATTATTATTATTATTATTATTATTATTATTATTATTA
>OU015743.1:10640388-10651077 GCA_907169655.1 Acomys percivali | reverse complement strand
AGAGTTCCAATAGTTTGTTTAATTCGATAATCAGTGGTGGACATACCATCTTCTGGTTCAAATATCCTGATTCTTCACTGTGTATTTTGTCTATTGTAGGGCATTGCTTCTTTACAGAGTGACAAAGATTACCATTTGCTAGTTTAAAGTATACGTTTAAATGTTGATTTGGTCTGATTCATGTTTTTCTCATCATATAGTCATGTATTTGCATGTTGGAAGATAAGGTGCAGACATTTGCTAGCTCAAAATATGTATAATTCCTTCACCTGTGGGTCCCTGGGAGTGCAAGCCCTGTTGGATAGATTGATGTCTTTACTCTGTGTGACTGGGTCAGACAGAGTTAATTAAGCACACTCAGACCCCCAAGCTAGAAAGTGCTTTTGGATGAAGTTCAGAGAAAAGTCTCTGAAGCTAGCATGATACTGGCCCCAGCTTCCTTCTGTTGGCCAATACAAATATTATTATGGAGTGTATTAATCATTTACAGTTTTTGACTCTGTGACCTTCAAAGGCAGTATATTTCTACAGTGCTTTGTAAAGTATTTCCAGATATTTGCTCAAATGCACTTTGTGCTGAATTCTTTCGAGGCATATATACACTTTTGTAAGAAAAGTAAGGAAACATGTTTTACTAAATGTTAATTTTTAAAACCTAATGATACATTGAGTTTACGTTGCATTTATATAGTAGTTACTAGTAAATGGAGTCTGAGTGTTATTTGCTTAGATGAACTATGCCTTCATAGAAATTATCAAGTTAAAAGTACTGCATCTACTTCTATTTTTTATTTTTCACTATGCTCATCTTTTTCTGTATACACTAGCATGTCTGTAGCATTCATGATACATTGCACAAACCTTCTCAAGCATTTTTGTTTGTTTTAACACATCTTTAAATATCAGACTTGAGCAGTGAAAAAATCACTAAATTATATTTTACCAACTTAACTATATTTATACTTAAATAGGATTTCCTTATAATTATTCTGCTTCATGATATATTGACTTTATCTAAACTTTCTTGCAAACTCATATGTAAGTACTTTTTAAGTAGAAGAACCCATTCAATAATATCAGCAAGTCCCACTTAATCATCATCTACATATTTTAAGTCATCAATTCATAAAAATAGCTCAGCAAAACTTGTGTAAATTCCCATGTTTCTTACAGATAACATTTCTAGGAATATAAATACAGAAAATGATGAACTTACATAACAACTGTCATTGATTCATGACCACTTGGAACAGTCTAAAATAGTGAGTAGAAAAAGCAAGTACATCAGGAGTCTGCACAAATTCCATCTCATGCGTGTCAAAGTTAAGCTATATATCTGGTTATTTACATATTTGTAAAGATCCAAATTTAATTAGACCTTAGTATATCATAAATTGAGAAGTGGGGTATCTGTAAGAGTCAATGTATATATTATGCAGCATCCTTATTTTTCTAATAGTTTTATAATATATGTACAAAGACCATTGTTTTCAATATACATTTTGGCCATTAGATTTTCTCATTTTTAATTTATTTTGTACCCTAGTGTAGTTTAATATTTTACACACATTCTTTGTGGTCATAAGTTGTAGTTTTACCACTGAAAATATGTATAATTCATGAGAGTAAGTTAAGGAAACTTTATTCCTATATATTTCTTTTTAAATATATTTTAATAATTTATTCATATTACATCTTAATTGTTATCCCATCCCTTGTATCCTCTCATTCCTCTCTCCCTCCCATTTTCCCCTTACACCTCTCTCCTATGACTGTGACTGAGGCTTCCTCAAGACCCAGCTATTCCACTCCTTGGAATATACTCAGAAGATGCTCCAACACACAAGAACATTCACTCAACTATATTCATAGCAGCCTTATTCATAATAGCCAGAACCTGGAAACAGCCTAACTGTCCCTCAGTAGAAGAATGGATAAAGTAACTGTGGTACATTTACACTATGGAATACTACTCAGCTATTAAAAACAAGAAATTCTCAAAATTTGTGGACAAATGGATTGAACTAGAAATAATCATAACGAATGAGTTAACCCAGAAGCAGAGAGTGTCAAATAGTATATATTCACTTATATCTAGACACTAGCCCAAGGGGCATGTCCCCGTGAAAGTCTTCACTTACCAGGAAAGTGGGACAGAGGGGAGGATGTCCTATATACTTCTTAAAATATGACCCCAAGATTGTGTACACAAGGTTCTTTCCTCTAATATCATAATTACAAATTGTGTATTCTTTGATTCAGGAAGGATGAAAGAGTGATGCACTAAACCAACACCTAATCAGGAGCTAACTATATTTAAGAAGCATGTTTTATGGATGAGGTGGTCATAGAGTTCTCTGAGGGAAGCACCTTAACTGGAGGTCAGTCTAATTCCAGCTGGTTGTATTAGTATATACTTTATTCGGGTCAGGCATATCCTTTCTTTCATTCATTCATTCATAATCTAGCTCTTCAGACACCCCTTACTACAGCTTAAAGTCATTAACTGAAATGCAACTTTCAGCTGCAGTGATTGTAAGAGTCAACTTTACCTTCCCACAGCAGATCTTTGCATAGCTCCTTTTATTTATATGTTCAGAGATCATTACAGGACTATAAAAATCATCCCTGTATACGTATGTCACATATTTAAATTCATTTAAAAGTGGGGCTGAAGGCAAGATGTATAGCTATGTTTGGCCATTTTAGCTTGTAAGTAATTAACCCATTTTATTAGATTACAAAAATAACATTCTCTAGTACAAAATGGGGTAGTCATTAGCACAACCAGCTGCAGCACCTGTAGTCACAGGTTTGGTGAGAATTGCAGTGGAAAAGTAGCTACTGGCATTTAAATAAAATGAGTGAACTAGAGAACATGCTTTGCATTTCTTCTACTTACCTTTTTTTTTTTTTTTTTTTTTAAAGAATAAGCCAGAGTTCTGTGTGCGCAAGATAAGTGCTTTACCACTAGCCAGAGTCCTAAGTACATGTTCTGTGGCTTTTAGCTTTCATCAGATTATTTTATTTTCCCATGTTACAGAGTATGGAAATGACTGTTTGAAAAGTAAAGTCATTTCTCCAAGGCAATAGAACTACTCAGAACTACGCATGCGTGATTCGTAAAGGTTCTTTGTTGGACGCCACTACTCCAGGAAATAATTTATCTACATCCACGCATGAACAATTAATGCACATATTGTTTGTCCCAAGTGTTCTCGCCATAGTCAAATTATTCATCTTCTTGCTTGGGCTTCACTTAATTGGAACCAACAGACTAATGTTAGGATGCAGTATACTTTTAAAAAAATGTATCTCATATATTTTATAAATTAAAAAATACAGAAATACAATGTGTCCCCAGTACTATCTTTTTAAAACATTTTTTAGTTTTTTTACATATACATTTATATTATTACACGTATACACAATAAACTACCTATAGCAAGAAGAACCATGACACAATCAGGAATTATATAAATGTTACATTCTTAGTGTTTTGGCTATTTGTGTTTAACAGCCTTAAAGAAAACATCTCTCCTATCTTGGTGCATCTAAAATTCTGAATGTAAATCAGTCTCCATCACATCTTATCATTATCAACTTAAATTATCTATCTAGACGTAAAAATATCTTAACCCATAAATAACTAAGCTTCATTGTAAAACTAAGCTACCTGGTCTTCAACTCCATTAGAGATTTGAGAAGGAATAAACTTTATTACCTAACTATACCAGGAGTTCAGGTTAACAGCATTCCAAATGAGAAGATGACAGAGACAGTTTGCTACCTGGATAGTCTCCCAAAACTCTCTGTAATGTTGTAGCATCTTCTTCAGCCTTCTGGCCCAGTATATCTGACAGATACATTTGTGAGGTAGGAACTATTGAGGGCTTGCTTGACCTGTCTTGGCAGAGTTTGGCAGGATGCAGCACACTTTTCAAAAAGAGTTGAGTGTTTAATGGTATCATAATGCTGATCCTACTGACATTTCATAAGATAAACTTATGAGCATTTGTTTAGGCTATTTTGGGCCTATGTAATTGTCACATGTCTGACTTTTGTTATTCAATTATGTAGGAATCCACCTAAGTTGGATATATTTCCTGTGTTAACATTATATATTAATTTTATGCTTTTCAAAAATAAGACCATTTGCTGAGAACTACTGGCTGGAACTTAAAGGGCCTAGGCTTTTGTAATGATTTTTGTAAATAAAGAATAAGCTCTGTTCCCACCTTCTAATAGTATACTTTTAGGATAATGCTCTTAATTAGTCTATGGTTTGAATCTTATCTAGTCCAAATACAGCTACCTGCAACACATGTTATAGGGGAACTAAGTCTACACATTAAATGGAAATCATTATTTATTTATTTATATTTCAATACTAGAGATAAACTCAAGGCTTAGTGTTATTGGAAAACAAACATACACAGTTCCACCACATAGTGTTCCTGGAGGGAGGGTAAACTGTGGCTGGGAAGTATCATAGGAGAGAAGAATCTATTTTCAATGAAAGAGAGAGAGAGAGAGAGAGAGAGAGAGAGAGAGAGAGAGAGAGAGAAAGAGAAAGAGAGAGAGAGACACTATGAAGAACCATAGTCAAGCAGAATTGAAGTAAATCCAATTTCAACTGTTTCCAGTAACCCAAATAAAGCACAACTTAATTATTAAAATTAAACTTAGGTTGAGACTTTAACATTGGATTAAAATTATTAACAACACATAAAAGTGTTTGCTAATCTTCTATTTGGTTGTCTCAAGATTAAAGATAAGACTCAACATAAAGCTGACAGAAAGATAAGACATGCTGCTACAGAAAATTTTCTTCTCGTACAAAAAAAAAAATAATTTTAAATGTAAAAACTTCCTAAAAATTAATGTGTCTGTTTTAAGGGAAAATATGCCTCACACTTTATGGAAATGAGATGTGAACAGTGGACCATGTCCTGAGGAAGCGTCTTTTCTACAGGTTCCCAGGGCAGAATCTCCGCTCTTTGGTGCTAGGACAAGGGGAAACGGGAGCAGGACCATTCAAAGGGATGTGGTCCTCCCAGTGTGTGTGCGTGAATGAGTTGTCCTCCTCCTTCATGCCCACTCCAGCTGCTTCTAATGACAGTTCTCATCCATTCCAACAAAACTCTTTGTAAGCATCTTTACTAGTTACACCTACCAAGTCTTTTTGAAATTTAGATGCCAAAGCAAAATTCTCCAAAGAGAACTCCCACATTTTCTGCCCTTTTGCTTAAGTTTAAAAATGTGAATAAGCACTGTTGAATAAATTCATAATGCTTTACTGCTTTTAGTTATCCAAAATGTGAAAAGTGCTAGCTTCTCAAAGGAAAAAAAAAATCCGTTAAAGGGCTTGGGAAATGGATCAATCACAGATTTCTTGCTTATCCTATGGGAGGCCTTCCTGTGGATCCCCCAAACTTGAAAAAAAAATACAAAAATATTTAATTAAGGAAGTCTGTCAAATTGGCACTTTTAACTTTGAAGCTTTATAAAAATATAAATAATTAATGTTCCCTGAAACCATTCCTGAATACTAAAGAAATTTTAAGTTCTTCATCTCAGCATTATGTGATTAGATTAGAATTTGAAAAACAGATTTTTCTGCATGTTTCTTTTGTCTTACATTAGGACAAGTTACTTTTGGGCACAGGGGAAGGAACTGAGTTCTAAATGTGAGATGTTCCAGAAATCCTGCCAATATAGACTTACCTAATACGTGAAGCCTAAAAGAAAAATACTACTTTATCTCTTTTATCCGTTTTTAACATAGTTTTTATTTAGTACCTCTCTTTAAATTTATTTGTTTATATTTATTGATGGCGAATCATCAGAAAAATATCATCTGGGATTTACAATGTTTTTGTGAAATAGGCATGGAAGTAGGAGACCCTTGCATTGTGTGTGGATATCTAGTATATACCAGATAGATACACAGCTAGATATATAATAGCCAACTAGCTATTATATTATATATATATATTATATATATTATAATAGATGGATAGTTTATATATATGATAGATACATAATAAACAGAGGGATAGAAAGACAGCTATCTCTAAAGATACATAACAAATGAGAGAGAGGGGTTGGGATAGGCAGATGGGAGCTCTGATTCATAGAAATACTATTGTGTTGAAAAATATTTTATTCCCTTTGGTTTGTACTTTTTATCTTAGGAAAATAAAACCAGGACCCATTCTTGATAATGTATGGAACTGAGGTAAAATACTCTTTTGTATTCTTATCTGTCCACTATACTCACTGCTTTAATGTTATTAATGTATTTTGTTTTTCACCTCTGCTCTGTGACATAAAGAACAGTGAGTGCGGTGCAGAAAGAGTCACTATGCTCAAGTATTTTAAGAGATAAGTTCCACTTTCATCTGTTTTTTTTTTCTTCCCACTACTCTCTTTTTAAAAGTTGTTAGTTCCTGAACTTAGTAAGTTGACTTTTTCTCCATGTGTATGAGCATGCACACACATGCATCTTTATCTCAAATCTTCTGCAATAAATGTGTAAGGATAAACTTTGTGTTGTGAGCAAAGTTTCAGATAGGCAGTCGCTCGCAGTTTAGCTCATTTCCCCAAGAACAGCCAATGTAAATGTTTTCTGCAATGAATTTTTATCACACAATGATAATTCAAACACAAAGTCAAGACATTCTTTCCTGGTAACGGCCATATTCTCATTTGCTCTCTTTAGCAAAACATTAGGATTGAATAACTGCTTGACACTTTTATGCAGTCCTGGTGTCAATGAATTCTCGTTGCTAAGTTTCCTTCTTTAAATTTATAACCATTTCACACCATCTAACATTCCTAAAGAAATTATTCAAATTGTTGCAGTTAGCTACTGCAAATTCTTGATATCATATTTAGATATTTGCTCTTTTTCAGTGTGTGCGATGCCCTCTGCCAGGATGTTTTACATCTTCTAACACTGTGAGAATTATCTACTAGAGAATAAGCTTGCAAATTTCTACTAGCTTGATTAATCCATGTTCTGTGATTAAACTGTGTTGTGTCTTCAGCAGTAGGGTTTCCATTCTAGTTCTGGTAGGCAACCATAATAGCCTTTTCTGTTTTGTGGGTCTCTTGAATATCCTAATGAGCAACTCAAAGGGAAATATCCCATGCTTGCCACAGAATATTTTGTAGATATTCTATGCTAAATGTGAGGGCGCATCATACTCGAGTATGGTAATTCCAATATATATATATATATATATATATATATATACATACATATGCATATATCTATGATATATTAAACAGGTATATGCATATTAATGATAGCTTACAAAATAGGTTATAAATTATTCTTTTTATTTTAATAAGATAATTGCCTTCATTTCTATCCCACCATATACTCCTGTGTATCCTTGCTTGCTCTAGTTTAAATTCAGGGACTCATGTCATTAATTGTTCTTACATATATAACTTGTGTATTTCTAAATACATAAAAATCACCCTGCTTAGTGTGTATCATATTTCTTGTATGTATATGTATTTTGGGCTGATCAATTGATATAGACCAACCAACTATTATGTGTTATTTCCTACAGAAGACTATTTCTTCCCATCTCATAACTATTTTTTACTTGTAATTTGAGCTCAGAATCTTTTAGGTCCTATGTCTGAAGTGACTTGTATTTTCTACAACAAGTACTAGGCAATTAGTGTACGCAATGAAGGACCATAGCAATGGGCTAGAATGCTTGTGAAGTTCATTGTCAACTCTGACAAATATCTTAAAAGAGTGCTTTCTGTGCCTGGAGAAATGGCTCAGAATTTAAAATCTGAGCTCATAAAACAAAGCAGATAATCATTTAATTTTTGTTGCAGAATTCATAATTTGATAGAGGAGTGATCATTTCAAACAATCAAAGGAATAGTGTTTCTGCATCCATACTATAGCCAACCCTGGCCCTCTGTCTTTTTTTTTTTTTTAATATGGATTAAGAAGAGTTTGGCAGCATTTAGTTTCTTGGCTCATCATTTAATGTTGATTAGATAAGGGGTATTGTACTAGTCACTAACATCTTCCTTATTTAAAATCATCCACACTCCTCAGACACATTCTGGTTTTTCAAGCTCCTTTTTTTCAAAAGCAAAAATAACTTTAAACAAAATATAATTAGATGAGCAAATATGACTCATTTTATTTCATATGTTGGTATACGTACTTCAAAGAAATATACAGTTCATTTTACTTTTATTCCATCTGGTTCAAAGCTAGAAAGTGGGATGCATCATCATATACAGCAAGCAATATTTTTGTTCTGTATAGAATTTCCAGGAAAGTGGCAGCAGAAAATTGATCTTAGTTTTGGAGTCTTCACATGCAAGCTTTCTTATGGAAGCCTTCCAACTCAGAGAGGAAAAGCCTCTGCAGCTTAAGTGTATTTGTTTTATGGTTAAAAGTTCAAACCTCGAAATTTTCTGTCCAGGAGCGTATCATGTATTTTAGGGCAAATGGAGTGTTCATCAAAACATGACACTTCCTTTGCTCCACCATGATGTCTGGTTTAACAAAAACAACGATGATTTTGGTGTACATCCCACATACATAAGTAAGACTTGAAATGTTTGCATGGTGATTAGTTATAGCTGTATTTTCACAGCTGCAAGGCACTAGAAATGTATAGAAACCGTTGATATGCTGCACCCCTTTTCAGTTGCGCACATACGATCTGTCTCAGTGGTACAGAGATGCATGTCTATAAACAAGGCTTTCTTTTGACTTGTTCTATTTAATTCTCTCCAGTTACAAGAGATTTACTAAAGTAATACTTAAATTATTCTGGCATTGGCAGTGTTTTCTGTGGAATGTAAAACCCATAAGAAAAATAAATATAGTTAAAGTAATGTACGTATATTAATATAGGCCACCTCAACTGTGTTAAGGACACAATTGAGAGGCTTGGAGGAGGTTAGTAAGAGGGAGACTGATAATCTGGCACAGGTATGTCAGGAAAAAGCTCTCCTCTAACTGTTCTCTTTATCTTTTATATTAATTATTTAGAATGTCTTTTAATAGAATAATCTATTTTTTTTCTTCAGAGGAAATGCATGGGGTAGAAAGTAATTCAATGGGGATAGATTAGTGCACATTTCCTTATTTGGCTTAGCAGGAGTTATAACAAGCATACTCATATCACTACACTTGTATTCATGTATGCATTTATTAATGTGCTTACATGTGGATTTATATGTTTTGTCTATTTTCCTTAGGCTTTAAATATTAACTAATTTTAATCTACAAGTTTTTAAGTGCCAAGGAATTACTTGGTTAGATTGGAGATAATGGAAAAATGATTTTAGAACAAACTTTGTGTAATTATATTTTAGATCATTTAAATAGTGTATGTGTCTGAAGTATAGTAAAGTATCATTAATAGTGTCAGGAGTTGATTCTCCCCCAAGGGGTGGGTCTTGTGTTGGGCTAATCATTAGTTGGACATTCCTTCAATCTCTGTTAAATCTGCTCTATCTTTATAGAGGAAGAGGAGAAAGAAGCTCAGTCCTGATATGACTTGATGAGCTGGAGAGGATGGGAAGGGTGCTCCCCTCTTCTGAGGAATAGTGGAGAGGGCAGAGTGAGAGGCAGGGAGGGTCGAACTAGGAGGTGAGAAGGGATGGGGCTACGACCAGGATGTAAAGTGAATGAATGAATGAATGAATGAATGAATAAGTAGTGCATGTGTATGTGTGTGTGTGTGTGTGTGTGTGTGTGTGTGTGTTGGTATGTAGAATTTTTCAGGGTTGATGTATACTAGGTTCTCTCCATTAATGAAATAATGCTGTAGAAGAAAAAGCTTAAGTCAGTAACCAATGCTTCACAGTTCTACCTTATTAGAGTTGGGAAAACAAATATTACATTTGTGTTCTGTAAACTCTAAAGCATAGATGGATTATAACAACGAGATCATTCCCACTGACTTGCAAGGATTTATCAGTAAACATATGGTAAAATGGAATTTTAGACAGTGCATGTATATAGTTACCAGAAAAAAAATTGACATATTCTTTTATTTAATAAAACCTTTAAAAATATTATTTCAAGGAGAAAGGTAAAACGTTACTTTGTTTAATTACATGGTTTCTGATAATAACTCATCTAATCTTTTGAATGCATAATCACTACAGATAAAACATGTTGTAAAAACACAAGAGGAATAAATATCTTCAATGATTCAATAACTGACCGAAAATGAAAGGCAACATATGCTTTAATATGTCTAGGAGAATTAACTGTCATTTCCAAAACATCTTATCAAATGCATTAGATTTATAAGTTAATTCATTTAGGAAAGCTTTTAGAACTATTTAATCACAGACAGAAACATGCACGTACCATTCTTTCCCAAAGAACTTCTTATCCTGGCATTTGTCTCTCATATTAAATGTGATAGTTTTCTTGTTATCATTTTTTTAAAAAATATTTGCTTGCATGAATGTATCACTATGATGCTCTACAACAAACCTATCTCAATCATAATCTATAATTATCATTGAATAAATCAGTGAATTAAAAAATAAACACACATGACTCATAGTATAAAAAGGTAGATGTTTTCCCGTGTTCATTAAACATTATTCCAGTGTGTGTTTTTATGCTTCTCTCTCTCTCTCTCTCTCTCTCTCTCTCTCTCTCTCTCTCTCTCT
>OU015743.1:10588442-10640378 GCA_907169655.1 Acomys percivali | reverse complement strand
TCTCTCTCTCTCTCTCTCTCTCTCTCTCTCTCTCTCTCTCTCTCTCTGTCTCTCCTTCCCTCATTGCTCTATTTATATAAACATTTCTATCCATTTCTATCTGTGTCTTTCTATATTTCTTAGCCTGGGTCTCATATTGAATTCACAATGTCTTGTGAAAAATAGCCTTGAGCTTTGAATCACACCCCAAGTTTTGAAGTTAAAGGATTCTGCCACCATGTGATAAACTGAGGACCAGAACCCCATACATGGTAGGCAGACCCTCTCCCAACTGCACTGCAAAAGAATCTTCCAGCTTTACTTTCAGATTAGATTTTTTCCTCTTTCATGAGCCCACTATTCCATGTGTGACAATTATTTTAAAGGGAGATCTTTCATTTTATATCTGAACTGTGTATTCACTATCATTGTAGATACAACTACTTATCTCCATAGAATCGTTACATGTATTGTGTTAAATTTAATGTAAAATTACTTTTCCTTGAGTAAATCATCGTCAGTGAAGTAACAGAATCATACATTCTGGAGTTGTCTTTGGATCTTTTATTCCTCTAAACATCCATTTCAGTGTATGGCAAGCTCCCCTGCTTGCCTTCCTGCTGCTGACCTCTTTCAGACAATGTACCTTTACTTGGACTGTCATCATTAGATCCAAACCAGACCATATGCTTTCCTTCATCTTTCAAATTCTGACAGGCACGTGCTCCTAACATGACCAAGAAGTGCAAGAATGGAACTGTTTTCCTAATTATGCTCCAGCTTCCACTTAGCAGGTCTCTTACTCTTCTCAAATATAACGAAGAATATAAAATGTAACCATAATCTGGGCCATCTTAACTCTCTACCGTTTCTGTCTTTTTATGTCTTATACTCCAAAACCCACTATGGTCAGGGAAATAAAACTACCTAGACTCGGGCTACCAAGAAGAGACTTGATACCCTATAAGCATATACAGGGGGAGGAGGTCCCCCATCAGTCACAAGCACAGGGGAGGGGAGTAAGGGGGAAAATGCGAGGGAGGGAGAAATGGAAGGATACAAGGGAGCGGATAACCATTGAGATGTAACATGAATAAATTAATAAAATAAAATGAAAAGAATGCTTAGCTGAAGTAATATTGAAGTTAATTGCAATGTGCTCCCCCAAAGGAAGCATTCTGTGTAAGCGCCTCCACTACCCTTCTACACTGCCTACACTCTCATGATACAGCTCAGGAGGTGGCCTAGGAAACTTACCGATCTGTAAAGATTGTCACCTCAACTTCCTTCCCCCAAGGCTTTGAAAACATTCTTTACACCCTCGATAGCCATGACTTCTGCATTAGCAATGAGAACTAAACAGACATCTTAATTATAGCCTTTTTGTGTATGACTTATTTCTCTGTGCTGAGGCGCCCTAATACTGGACACAGGAGTGCCCAGTCACTAGATCTCTAAGGAGTTTGATTCACATACTCGTTTGAAGTTTTAGATGTCCCATTGCTTTTTCCACAGTTAGGAATCAAAGGGTTTACACGTTTGTTAAAACCAGGCTTGGTTGGAAGGGTAAGCGATAGTGGCAGGCCCGTAACTGATTCTAGCATGTTAGTATTCTAATGTATGATTGATTTTTTTTCACTGTTGTGTAGTTACCAGTAGTTTCATATGTGCATTTATCAACAATGAAACAATAAATATTTAAACCAATAGCTTGGTTTTATGGTTTGAATTATTCTTATTTTCTAGTTAAAGCTTATCACACTTCAGTTGAAAAATAAGAAGGACCTGTCCTGATCCCCCACTGAATGGAGACTCTCAGAAGCCATCTATATTGGGCTGATATCCACTTAATATGTGAGTATGTACCATATTTGTCTGGGGCAAAAGAGGGAGGGCGAGAGTGTGGGAAGGGAAAGATACAAGTGAGGGGTTAACAATTGGGATGTAATCAGAATAAATTATAATTTAAAAAGGAAAAAAAAAAAGGTCAACCAAAAAAATAAATAAAAAAGAAAAGAAAAATAGGAAGTTCAAGACAAACAAAGGCAACCACAAGACATTCCAACTGTTAGGAATACAGCACGTGGTGCCCACTGCTTTCTATGGCCTTTTATTCCCAAGCATATTTGCAAATAAAAGATAAGTTAAGCATAATGAATAAGCTGCTATAATCAGGATGATGCCAGGAAGTGGGGGAAAGTGCACAAATAGGTTAAGTAGGTTGATTTAAGAAATAACAGTGAGCCTGTAGTGGTGGCATACACCTTTAATCCCAGCACTCAGGAAGGGAAAGGCAGGCAGATCTCTGCGAGTTCCAGGCCAGCCTGGTCTACAAGGCAAGTCCACGACAGTCAAGGCAACATGGAAAATCTGTCTTGGGACAAAACAAACAACAACAACAACAACAACAACAACAAAACAGTGATCAGTATGCAAAAACAATTAGCTATGTAGCTATGGGATTTGTCTGATAAGTTTTATATAGTGTTTCTCACCCTACAAGTCATGACACCTTTGGGGGGTCTAACAACCCTTTCACGGGGTCACCTAACATTAGAAAGCATAGATATTTACATTATGATTCAGAACAGTAGTAAAATTACAACTATGAAGTAGTAACAAGACCTAGGAACTGTATTAAAGGGCCACAGCATTCGGAAGATTGAAAACTTGGGAGCAACTGATATAGATGAAGTTGGGGTTTGTTAAGACTATAGATTGAGGTGTTTTGCCTGCTCTGCAGTCTATGAACAGGCAGGATGCCACCTTAGTGCCATAGCTAGCCCCCCTTGGGAAAGAAAAAAAACTAACTAGTAACTTGAGGGTGAATAGCATTAGTGTGTACACAAGCCCGTTTCTACGGTAACTATTCATGTGTTTCAGAAGATCCTGATGCTGTCCTTCTGCAGACAACCCTGCAGCAAGGGGGCCTTTCCTTTGTAGCATTACAGAAGGACTGCCATTGCCGCTTTGACTGTGCTTGTCTCTGCATAACATTACAACTGCACACACTGAGTTCTACTTTAGATGAGTTGGTCAAAGTGTGTGTCTTGCCTACATCATTGATTCCAGGTGACAGAAAAACTTTCTCTTCTTCAAAACAGATATTTATTTATATGAACAAGTATCAGGTTTTTGTAGTGGTGAAATGAGCAGCGTCGATCTAATGGCAGAGTATTTACTTGAGAAAACAAGTTCTATCGCCAACACTAGCAAAACCACCCATGGTGGTAACTTAAAATTCCTGAGATTTCTTGAGTCTGAAGAGATCCAGATAACACACTGTTTTGACAACTAATTAGTAGAATTTACAGTGTCTAAAAACTTAAATAGAATCAAGTAAAACTGCTTTAGTGGCTCCAATCCAATGTAAATTCTATATATAATGGAAAATTGTTTCATATTCGTTTTAACTTTTGCCATGGGACTTTGTGATGGATGTCGTCTGGAATTGCAACTTCTGTCATTCATGACTCAATTAGAGTTGTCACTGTGTTTTGCAGTGTATTGCAGGAATTGCGATGTATCCCAAATGAAAATGTTCTTTGCTATGTATTACTACATCTGCAGCAAAGAAAGAGGTATGGTCAGAGTTTTTCCTAAGCCCTCCTCCATGGACAGTTCACTAAAATCAGTTTTAAAAGATCACACAAGAAACAATATAAACAAAACCAAAAAACAAAAACGATATATGTGGTAGAACTCAGACTTCTAAATGACTTTTAAGTTGGACTATGGTTATGAATCCTAATGATTTTCAAAACGCTTCGCTGCCTTTGGTAATGGTGTTCAATGTCCTTAATTAAACTGTGTCTTTGAGATGTAGCTGGTGACAATGTGTGTGATGGAGCCAGTCCCCAGCACTGACACCCCATCGCAACGATGAGACTAGTGTTCTGTCAGGGTGTTAGCAATCTTAAAGAACAATACTATTCTTGGCATTAACCTTAAATCCACCCATCCCTATAACAAAACAACAACAAAAGATTAACAATATTAAAATAATCTAATGAGAGTAGTTCATTTCCTGTCCTTCAAGGATGGGTGTTGCTTTTTGCTTGGTCTTCATGTACCTCCCATTGTGATACCAGTATATGAGACTATTGTAAAAGAGCTTCATTCAAGTTTTAACTTTACGAAGGGTAGCTTCTATTATTTGCATCTTAGATCCCTTTGAGGAAATCTGGAAAAGGAAATATTGTGAGTTTGAAACTGCACCTATATAAATATATTTTTTAGCAATAAAACATGAGCTGAGATTACAAAAGAGTAAGAAATAAAGGAAAGAAAAAATGAAAAATAAATGCATAGCATTTTAAAAACAAAGAAACAATAAACATTATTATTTTTGTTTTTTGGAGAACCAAAGAACCAAAGTACACAGCATCATAATGTTAAAATATAAACAAACATAAAATAAAATAAAGCCTGGTCTGGGATGCGTGGTAGAACCTATAAATGATATTTGGAAATATGTGACCCAATTGCCAACAACAATAAAGTAGATTAAAGTGTTACAATGGATTTCATTTCATTTTGTTCTTTGATGAAGAATAATATAATTAGCCTTTTTAAAATAGTTTTGAACTTCTTGGGTTATACTTCATTTATCTCACATTATGGAGCAGGACATTGTTATTAATATTAGTGAAATAAACAAAGCTGTGTTTAGGAATTAAATGCTTGGTGTTCCACTTCCGTAATGGCATTAGGAAGGCAACAGCAAACAGGATAATGAAAATCTCTGGAAACTGTCCTCAGGGAAGACAGCATGAAACAACACTGTAAGAAGCTCTGGTGAGGTTCTTCAAGAATAGCAAGAGTCTTTGGCATTAGAAATAACCTTCATCTCACTGTCAGTTCAGCTTAATGGAAGCCAGAAACAGTTAGGTTTGGTGAGGATGATGCAGCCACATCTTCTTTCATCACAAAGTGTGCTATATACCACTCTGCAATGGTGACAGCATTGAAGTTCTAAGCTACACCCCGTCAAAATTAAGGAAACTAAATTCTTACTGCCTCAACCTAAAAAGTTAGAAATAATCCCTTATACTAGTTCTTCATGTGACATAAATATCCTTCACTATACATGTAAGTTCATAAATATAATCTTCAATCTTGCTTTTAGTACAGGAGCTTCTAAGTGAGGTGGTCAAAGAGAAATGTGTCCAAAGTTTTCCAGAGACCAAGTTCACCAAAAGATTATAATGCCCGCCAAACCAAAAGGACTTATATAATTTTGAAATAAGCTATGGTAAAATACACTCTTAAAGAAATACTTACAACATAAAGCTACTCTTATGTAAGAATAAAAGTCTAACCATAGGTCCATAGGTGCCCAGTAGTCATAGATAATGCATGCAGAAACCAACGGTCCTTTCTGGAGTATAGATAAATCTTAAAGGTTGACCTTGAAAAATAGCCCTGTCTAAATTTTGTGAGATCTTATAGGTGATAAATTTTATACCAAGGCACTGTTGAAAGCCATATAGCACTTATCCAGAAATGGGAAGCCCAAAGTAACAGTCACAGTGTCAATGAACTACATGAATAATAGGGTTTTCAAGGAAAGAGATAAAATGACCCTGCAGTTTTCAATGAGATACATTTTCACCAAATGGAGAGAAATGATTTTTAAATCCCTCTAAAGTATTGATTTTTTAGAAAAATAAGTTAAAGATCACTCTACGTGATCAGCAAGACCCCTGAACTGTTCAATGCCTGCAAACTCAAAGATACATCTGTAAAAATTACATAATACGTTGAACAAAGGCAAAGTGGACACTGATGGAGAACACACTGTGCCACGCAAGGATAACGGCATTAAAAGGAAAGTCAGTGAAATTATGGTTTAAATGTTAAAGTAATATGACTTGAAAATATCAGTGTATTAGCCTTCATATTCAAACACCATAGCATACTCTAAATAAGGTGCCAAAAGAAATGTGTATCTCAATACATAATAATAAGAATGCCAAGAGTCAAAGATAAAGCAACACCTTGTACGTGTCATGAATAAAATTGCTCGTTACAAATACATGAAACCAAATATTATTAGGAACAGACTCCTCATCCGAATCTATGGGAGCCAGGAAGTAGTGGAGTGGTGGACTAAAAGCACTGTTGGGAAAGTCTGTAGCCAACAATTACTTTTACGGTTTACACAGCTGTTTTTCAAATATGACCACACAGCATATTCCAGTTGGGGAGAAAATGAGATGTTTCTTCTAATTCAGATGAATATAATAGGAAAAAAATTACCAAAGAAAGTATTCCATTTTGAACCACATAAGCCTGAATGAGATGTAAATTCTCACAAGGAAATTAGCAGAGTGAATGCAGTGTCTTTTTCTCCTTAGATGGATACAGTGCCATGTTAGTTGCATGAAACACTGAGTGTAATTATACAGTTTAACCCACACAGAAAATACAACATAGTTGAACAAAGCAACACAAATAAATGTGTGGGGAAGCATGATCTGGGAACAAATGAAAACATTAGAAATAGTAAGTAAACAGTTCATTTAAGAAATAATAACAAAGATCTTAGTGGCATGAGTCTGTAATGCTGACACTAAAGGATCAAAGACTGTTTTCCTGGTGCCATGTCACTAAAAGCTGTAAATATTTACTTGTCCTCGTTTCTTTTCACATACTCTATAGACAAAACATGTTATCAGTTAATCTGAATATTTTCTTAGTTTTGAGGCACATGTAAATATATGTGTAATCATCACAAGACTCAAAAAAGAAGAACATATGAAACCATGTGCATCCTTTCCCATCTACAAACCCTAAATAAAGCACCAAACAAACTCCCAAAAAAAAAAAACCACTTTATAAAATGTAAGTATTTAAGAGAATTACCTAGAGTTTCTGGAACAAAAATATTACAGATTTGAGCTGTATATAAACTTCATTATTCAACTAAATGTCTAAGAAAGTGGACTTTTATATTCATTGACAAATGAGGATCTTCCTCAACAGAACACACATCTTCTTTGAGTAGTCAGGCATGCGCTATAGTGTGAAACTGAACTGCATGGTGCCATCACAATCCTCAGCTCTCTTATTTTCTGTTATTTCTTGACACAATACATTTTTTGTAGTCTCATTTAATATTATATAAATTTTTACCAGTTTATTTTTTATTTACTTACTTCCATCACACTAACCATATGAGCTTGCTACAAAGGATAATAATCAGATTTATAGTATCAAATAGATTAACTATTCTAATAGTTACGAGGAAGAATTCTGTTTTAAATATTGATTCACTTGTGGACAATACATCTTAAAGGCATTTAAACTCTATTTTAGGTTTCTCATTTGTTGCAGATACAGAAACTCAAGGCTTCGAAGATTGCTCTGAAGATTAAAAGAACTATTCTCTAGGGATAGTGGTATAACTAAGCAATTAGGCATGGTCTTAACAGACATAACACATTGATGGTTGATTCCTAAAGCCAATTAGAAATTGTTCTAGCTATCTAAAGACAAACCCCAGAATTGCTTGCTGTTTCTTTTAATCCTTATCTAAGTCTATATACTATTAAACTATAAATGTTCTGAGAAAGAGTGTGTTGCTCTTGTCGATCTTTTGAAACTATATGTTCTATTATAAATTGATCCATTTAAACTTGTCAAAAAAGTCTCCTCTGAATACGCTTTTACAATTGGTTCATAGACAGAAAAAATAAGCATAAAATATGACAATGTCAGATTTGAGATTATGCCTAGGAAACTGAGGTGATTTTATCCCACAATGCTGACTTAGTAGCATAAGAAGTAGTAGGATGGGAATCAAGAGCTCTGTATCATTCTTCCTTTCTGCTAAGGTAGACATTGGCATTCAACAGTGATACAGTCTGTCACAGCACTTCCTTCATGCTCACTTGTCTGCTCTGGTAAATGTTTGATAGGTAAAATCAGAAACAAAGCTGGAATTCATAGAGATTCTCATTGACTGACACCAGCTTGAAACTTAAACTCCTGGTTTGTAAAATATATTTTATTGTGAAAAAGTCTCCTCAACTGAAATTAGAGTTGGGCTGAGTGTCAACAACTAAGAAAATCACAGAAGAAGGAGGAGGAAGAGGAGGAGGAAGAAGAAGAGGAGGAGGAGGAAAGTAAGAGAAGGAGAGAAGAAGATGAAGAAGAAGAAGAAGAAGAAGATGAAGAAGAAGAAGAAGAAGAAGAAGAAGAAGAAGAAGAAGAAGAAGAAGAAGAAGAAGAAGAAGAAGAAGAAGAAGAAGAATTAACCTTTGTTTTATTTAATATCACGTCATCACAACTGAGGGCATTTGCTTTGGATTATGTCCAGTGCTGCCTTTAGTTTCTGTGTATGCGATGGTAACTCTTGCTGCCCTAGACTTCAATCTTTTAAGAAGTATTCAGTATTCTTTTGCATCTTAAAATGTGTGAAAAGCTCTCCTCACAGAACTCACAATCTCCACACCCTGTGAGATGAGATTCTGTGCCACACAGTTTATTAATAATGATAGATATTTTACCAGGAACATGGAGAGCTACCGAATTATAAAAGGAAAATGGCATGTGAAGGACGTCAAGAAAGCAAATTTGAATTTCTTCTTTAAATTAAATGCCTTCATTGCAATAAGGCAAGTTGTAAACGTGTTTTCCATAAAGCAAAATATAAATAAAAAGAAAGTATCAAATAATTTACATATTCCAACAAAATTATTTTAAAATATAAGATCTTGATATTTCTTATGTGAAGTAATTTGGACCGTTTGTCAAAACCTACGTAAAACATAACCCTCAGATGTGTCTGATGACATTTGCCTATAATCCAAGCTGAAAAAGAGCATCTTGAGCTAAGCATCACTTGGGCTATAGAATGCTTTTGAAGTCTGTCCAGGGAGATGGTTAGTGGGGAAAAAAAAGATATTTGCAGAGTTGGGAGCACGGGTTATTGGTAAGGTACTTGCTAAAGCCTGTAGGAAAACCTAGGGTCATGTTACAGTCAGGCAGGACAAATGGGCCAAGGCAGGAAACGAGCAAGAGGGAGAATGGAAATGAAGATGTAGCACAGATTGAGGCTCCTCTTCAAAAGGAAGAGGATACTAACAGAATATCCTAGTATAAGATTTCTCCACCGTCACGCTGCTATTTTCTCCTAAAACTATGCAATCCCGGCTACACAGGGCAATATAAGATTCTTTGCACCTTTGCACCGGGTTCTAGGTGTAAATAGGACATCTCTTCAATATGTAACACTGAAAATTCCTCTAGAAAAAAAACAAAATTTCCTCACTAGGAAAGAAGACTGCATTGCTTTCCAATAGTAAACTTTAAACTCAGTTTTCTGAGATATAATAATTTATTACCTCCTATAACTTGATTGATGCCCCATCTAAAACACATCTTGAAACACGACCTGTAGCCCTTAGAAGTGATACCTAATGAGCCCTTACGCATGCTGACAAAAAGTCTTCATGTGCCTATCATGTGCCTCTCATAATGAGCAGCACAGCCTCATCTACTATTACAACATAAACAGACTTGTGCACCATCCCATACTTAGATACTCAGGAGCCCAGATGTTTGCAATAACATTGGCTCAGGAACTTCCTAATCAAACTGAGACATTACTAGAGTCTCATTTCTCATACAGAGCTCAGGATTCTCTTCTAAGCACAATTATTTAAACAAGGTGTTCTCCTGTAGACGTATGGCTGAGGCCCTTGCTTTCCTGGGGATTTGGAAGGCACCATTTTAATAATCTAGCAGTTCTCTCAGTGCCTCCATACATAACCAACATATGCAAGTGTCAGATATTAGGGTTGATCTCTCCATAGACTAGATTCCAGGCTCCTAGCTTATTCTTCTACTGCATGAAGTCACAGCAAAAAGGTGTCCTATGTCAGGATGAGGCCCTTTACCAGAACCCAGTCATGAAGGGAGCCAGAGCGTCTTTCTCCACTTCTGAATGATGAAAAAAATAGATCTGTTTCTTACACAATATCTGCCTTGTTGTTACATAGGTTACAGTGTCTTAAAGATAGTAAAACATCATAAGAGTAATCTTTAAGTTCTATGTTTCATAGAAGTTCAACATTGAGTATTAAATATCGACTAATAGTTTAGTGTGACATAATAGACCTCTAGTATCAATTTCAGTTTACAGAAATATTAAGAGTGAAACAATACATTTAATATCAACATGAGGAAATAAAACAAATATGAATAGTAAATATCTTAGTAGATAAGTGAATATAAGCTAATATTATAAACTATATAAGAAAACTTTCAATTTCACATAAAGTATGAGGACCTTCAAATTCTCTGTGTGAATCTTCATGATTGTTTGCAGTGGCATGACCTTCTGCTTTCCTCAAGTGAACCGCAATCCATATGATGGAATTCTGAGGTGACTTCTGTCAGAAGTAATTAAATCACAAACTTAAAAGTTATAGGAGTGATATTAGAGATGTATATATTAAATAAGAAGAAATCATAGACATTGATGGCTTCCATAAGAGAATACCATGAACCTATGCAATCACCCTAGAATTTAGGTGGCAGTTTGAACATATATGTTCAGGTAGCCAAACACCAGTATTAGTTTCCTGCTAGAAACTTTGACCTTACCAGCATCAGTCTCTTCTCTTTTTTGTGGAGTAGTGTTCAAAAATAATCATAAAGTTCTTAGTTTCTGTCAGAATATTCATGTCACTCTTGCATCAGTGGACATATCTTGCTTCGCACACCTGCATTGTAGCATGCTGTCCCCAACTAGAAAAGAGTATTGTTGAGTTTTCTCCTTCAGTAATCTTCTTAGCACTTTCTTGTACTAGTAGTGCTAGTCAGCCAGAAATAGTGGTAGTTCAGAGAAGTTGCAGTGTGATTTCTCTAAAACATATCATGTATTCAGCATTAGGCTCTTAATCCTCGTAACCACAAATAGGTTGTATTGAGTTAGGAGACTCTAGACCTTCCTGAACCAACAAATTGTAAAGCAGTATCTCATGGTGGCTATTGAACTTTCATTTACTATTCATAAGCTTTAAAATGAATGTGATTCATTCATGGAAGGTGCTAATATTTACACATTTAAAACATTTTTAATAGACTTATAAATTAGTGAGCCTCCTTAGCTCCTTATCCCATTCCTACTTAAACCTAAACTCCTCTGTAATTTCTTCCCTCTACTTTTCTGTCACATAAGTTCTACTATACACTTAAACTTAAGGAATTGGTTGTTGTTGCTGTTGTTGTTGTTGTTGTTGTTGTTGTTGTTTTCTGTATTGGTCCCTTTGTATCTTCCTGAGTTCTACAAGTTACACACACTTACTAGACTAAAATGTTGAAGCTGGATTTCCATATTAGATAAATGTTATATTTGCCTTAGGCTACCACACTCAGGGTCCTTTCAAGTTCTATTAGTGTTGCTGAAAGTTACACAATTTCATTTTTCTTCACAATGGAATGAAATTCTACTGGATATATATATATATATATATATAATTTGATTTAATTATCCATTCATGAATGGATGCTTATCCAAGTGAATTAGGAATTTTATTATCAAATGAGATACAAAAGTCAATCAAAACAAATTAATAAATAAGCAATACAATGAAAATGCAAAATAAAAAATGAACAAGTATCATTATAACAAAAATTATTTGGACAAAAATATAAAACTTAAAATCTTAACCAATAAATTTTCTGGGCAAAAAAAAAGTATGAAATAAAAATTTTTGTAAGCCAATTCAAAAAAAAATAACTCAAAACCACGTTAAAATCAAGAAAAAAATATATGAGTAGAGACTGTATGAGTCTCATAAGAGACTTTGAACTTTAGACTTTTAAACAACATTGACATTATTATGGACTATGAGTATTTTGAAGTTGGATTGCAAGATTTTGTATTATAATGTAGCTGTAGGCATATATGGGGCAGAAAGTAGAACATGTTAGTTTAAATAAAATTGACCCCAATTGGCCCACAGGGAATGGCACTATTAGGAAATATGTATACCTAATATATATATATGTGTGTGTGTGTATGAGTGTGTGTGTGTATACATATCTATATATATAAAACAATAAAAAGATTTAGCAAATTATATACAGAAATATATATGTATATAGGCATACATATATGAATGGAATACTAATGAGTGGGGGGAAGATTTGAGAGGTTGTAGAAAGGAAATGTAATGGAGAATTTTTTTTTATAAAATTATATCATAATCCTAAAAAAGAATAGGTACTTAAAAAAAGCAAAAATCCTTACAGATGCTTTTCAGTTTCATTTGGTCCCATTGTTAATTGTTGATCTTAGAGCCTGAGCTACTAGTGTTTTGTTCAGGAAGTTGTCTCTGGCACCAATGAGCTCAAGACTCTTCACCACATTTTCTTCTAATAGATTTAGTGTGTCTGGTTTTATATTAAGATCTTTAATCCACTTGGACTTTACTTTTGTGCAGGGTGGTAAATAAGGTTCTATTTGAATTTTCTACAAATAGACCTCTAGTTAGACCAGCACCATTGTATGGTTTTGCCTTCTTTGTCAAAAATCAAGTCCGTAGGTGTGTGGGTTTATTTCTGGTTCTTTGATTAAAGTCCATTGATTCACCTGTCTGTTTCTATGCCAGTCTGAGAAAAGGGATGGAGATACTGCCAGAATATATTTTATTGTAGAGGATTGTCTTAGCTACTCAGAGGATTTTGTTTTTCCAATGAAGTTAAGAATTGTTCTTTCAAGGTCTGTAAAGAATTTCATTGGCATTTTTGTTGGAAATTGTACTGAATCTGTAGATTGTTTTTTGGTAAGATGGCTATTTTTACTCTGTTGATTCTCCCAGTCTATGAACATAAGAGATCGCTCCGTCTTCTGATATTTTCTTCAATTTCTTTCTTCAGAGACTTGAAGATCTTTCATACAGGTCTTTCACTTGCTTGGTTAGAGTTATACCAAGAATCCGTGCATGTGTGTGTGTGTGTGTGTGTGTGTGTGTGTGTGTCTATTGTGAAGCTTCTGTAAATGAAATTCAGCAGAACTAAATGGAAGCCTACATACTGAGAAAAGATCTTCACCAACCCTGCATCTGACTGAGAGTTAATATCCGAAATATATAAAGAACTCAAGAAATTAAACACCACTAAACCAAATAATCCATTTAAAAATGAGGTACAGAACTAAACAGAGAATTCTCAACAGAGGAATATTGAGTGGCCGAGAAACACTTAATGCAATGCTCAGTGTTCCTAGTCATCAGGGAAAGGCATATAAAATGACTTGGAAATCCCATTTAACATGTCAGAATGGCAAAGATAAAAAATTCAAGTGGTAGCACATTCTGGCAAGGATGTGGGGAAAGAGGACCTGGCCATTTTGATTATTACCAAACTCTTCAATTTAGCCTCAGACAGACTTTCCAGACAAGAAAAAAGAAGCCATATTCTTCACCAAAATATTACAAAAACAGTCTTCTTATAAACTTCTTAAGCCAGGTCCCCTAGTTCAAATCACCCTCAGCATCTCTCTCTTCCATCTTCCTACTAGGATAGCCCATGGGGCAGCACTTAATCACTCCACTGCTTTCCTAACCCAAAGTCTCAAAGTCCTCATTGCCCTAAAAACAAACAAACACACACACAAACAGCAACAACAAAACTCAAAAAATCATGGTCAAGCCTATCACAGCAATATTCCAGTCCCTGATACCAACATCTGTCTTAGTTAGGGTTTCTATTGCTGTGAAGAGACACCATGTCCATGGTAACTCTTATAAAGGAAAACATTTAATTGGGACTGTCTTATAGTTGCAGCATTTAGAACATTATCATGGTGGTGTGCAGGCAGACATGGTGTTGGAGTGTTAGCTGAGTATTGTACAGGAAGTGGCAGCAAGAAGTGAACCAGCTTGAGCTTCTGAGACCTAGTGAAACTAGTCATCCAATAAAGCCACACGTACTCTTATAAGGCCACATTTCTTAATAACGCCATTCCCTATGGGCCAATGGGGGCCATTTTTACTCAAACCACCACATATATATTATGCACATTCACTCTTTTCTAAATGCTTAGATATATGTTATACTCTATGGGAATGTGTTAAATTATTATATGTTTAAGTAATTAGAAATATATATAATATATATTAGATTATCCTCATGCACATTGTCATTAAATATATCCATGAAAAAGTTTTTAAGATAAATATGCATGTGTGCTAATTTTTAAATTTACTGTTGATAGTATGAAATCACCAGCTATGAATTTTGCTGAGTATTTTTTCCTTGAAAATTCATTTAGCTTTTAAAATATTGCATAATATAATTGCATTCCATGTTATAAAAATACTATCATATTTTTCAAACTTGTACTGAATAAATTCTATATAGACAAATTCTGACATTTGTGAGAACCCCATGGTATAGGTATTTTATATATAAGCCCATTGTATATATATTGGCTTCTTCATAATTACAGGAGAAATATTAATTTTCCTGTAATGTGAAGCTATTATTTTCTCATTATTTCTGATTTCTATTGTTCTGGTCACGAGAGTTGTTTGGACCATTATGATTGAACCACCACCAGAATTATTAGAGTATGATTTTGAAATCAAACAACTCTGCAAGCTAATATGTCATACTATCTCATGCCTATACACCTAAAGTAGTCTACACAAGGATGTGTGTTCTGGTTACACATGGGCTTGCTTAATAGAAAGACTCAAGCTCTAACCCAACCCATGGAAACAAAGCAACTACCACTTAAGGAAGATGAATTTCAGATTAACCTCTGCTTTTAAAACCTTCTTCCCATGAGCCTGTAACTCATTGGCACAGGAGACAACTTTCTGAACAGAACTTCAACAGCTCAGGCCTTAAGGTCAACAATTGATAAATGGGACCTCATGAAGCTGAGAAGCTTCTGTAAAGCAGAGGACACTGTGAACAGAATGAAGTGGCAGCCTACAGACTAGGAAAAGATCTTCACCAACCCTTCATCTGACAAAGGGCTAATATCCAAACTATTTAAAGAGCTCAAGAAATTAAACACCACCAAACTAAATAAGTCAATAAAGAAAAAAAAAAGCATTCTAGCTTTTATATAATAAGATTTACATACATTTTCATAAGCCTCAAAAATTTTTATATTTTCCATTCAATATTTAATACTAGAAATAGATAAAGCTTTCCTTGATGTAGTGACAAGGGGACACAGTCATCACACAGGCAAACTCTGAGAATTATGTTCTGGGAACTTTGAAATTCAGATGTGTCTGTGCCCTCTTAGGGTTACTTGGTTCCATCCAAACAAAATTCGTTAAGAATCAAAAAAAAAAAATGGGGCTCAGAATTAAGCAGAGAATTCTCAACAGAGGAATATCGAATGGCTGGGAGACATTTAAAGAAATGCTCAACACTCTTAGTCATCCGAGAAATGCAATTGAAAACGACTCTAAGATTCTACCTTACACCCATCAGAATGGTCACGATCAAAGACTCAAGTGACAACACGTGCTGGCGAGGATGTGGAGAAAAGGGATGGACTATGGAACACTACTCAGCTATTAAAAACAAGAAAATCCTGAAAATTGTTGTCAAATGGATGGAACGAGAAATGATCATACTAAATTAGTTAACTCAGACCCAGAAAGACTCACATGGTATATATTCACTTATATTTGGACACTAGCCCAAAAGCGAAGTTCCATGAAATCTTTCACTTACCAGGATATTGGGATAGGTGTAAGGACTTCCTATTGTGACTCTAGGTGAGAGAAGTATAGGAGAATGGGGAAATAGAAGCATCCAGATGGTCCTAGAAACCTACGAGAAAAGCATCATGATGGGCGGATCTGGACCCAGGGGTTCTGCTCAAACTACTGCACCAACCAAGGACAATACATGGAGTAAACATTGAACACCTATTCAGATGTAGCCATGGACAGGACATTCTCCACAGTTGTGTGGAGAGTGTGGACTGACTCTGACAAGAACCCTGGTGCCCCATATTTGAGTGCTTCCCCTTGGTGGGGAGGCCTAGTGGCACTCAGAAAGATTAGCAGGCCACCAGGATGAGACTTGATAAACTGTGACCATATAGTGGAGGAGGAGGTCCCCTTCTGTCATAGACCTAGGGGAGGGGAACAGGGTGAAACAGGAAGGAAAGGCGGACCAGGAGGATACAATGAGGGGGGAAAATTGAGATGTAATCTGAATAAACTAATTAAATTTAAAAATAAATTTAAAAAACCTTCTTCCCAGGCTTGCCTGTTCTGACTTGAATTTATATTTCTCTGGATAAAAAAGTCATGTGACCACACTTAAATGCAACTGTAATAATGTTCAATTCTTCCACCTACCAGAAAAGAATTAAAAATTGTGTGCAGAGTTCTCAAAACTCTTACAGAAAATGAGTTGTTATTTCTGAATCTATAGAATCTATAGAGGGCTAGTAGGAAATAACTGTGTTTATATAACCTTATTGTTACTTAATGAACAGGCTCAGAAATTATTGGAAAAATGCATTATGTAATTTCTTTTATTTCTCTTCATCTATTTCATTTTCTCTTGGTAATCATACATCTTTAGTTTTTCTAAACTTATTTTTCATCTTAATTTAAATGCTCCTGTATCTTCATTACTTTTGATGCCTTCCTCCTGCATCTTATGCTAAGTAAAAAATGTGATTACAATAGCCTTCAACCATTGATTCCTTTTAAATTTTAACTTCCAACCTTGTCTTGTCATTGCTTTTGTTATCTTATCACATCCAGGTGTCCTTCTGATGATACTAATTTGAGCCCCCTTTAGTGTACTTACTGTTTTCCTTCAAGTCCTTCAAGTTTCTTCCCAGGTGTTCTAATTTCCCTGATGTATATGTTTGTTAAGTTTCTTTGCTGGATAGTGGGTCATGTTGGACTCCATAGTATTCTTGATTTGCTTACTTGTATCATTGCACACACACAAGCTTTAGTTGTTTAAGCATCTTAGGATATTCTGGCTCTGGGGTCTTTTACCTTTGCTGGGAAGTGGTGACAATTCATTAAGTTTTCAGTGCCTGCAACACTCAGGCAAGCACTCTCACATTCTCGGGTATATTATAAGTAGGAAAGACTGGAGGTTTTTCATTTAAAAAAAACACAAGGAATATAAAGGACTTGCATAAAATTTCTTTTTTAAATGTATTTTATTAATTTATTCGTATTACATCTCAATTGTTATCCCATCCATTGTATCACCTCATTCTCCCTCCCTCCCATTTTCCCCTTTCTCCCCTCCCCTATGACTGTGACTGAGGGGGATTACCTCCCCCTCTATATGCTCCCCTATCCACGGGATGTGGTCAAATATGGAGCACCAGAGTTCGTGTGAAAGTCAGACCCCACTCTCCACTCAACTGTGGAGAATGTCCTGTACATTGCGCCTGAAAGACTCCAGGGAATCTGTAATGTTTAGTAATACAGCAGTAATTTTTCAGATTCAAAATTGTACTGTGGCTAAAAGCTCAAATTCTCAAAACTGTCCTGCTCATGAGAGGACAGTATGTACATGTCAAGAAGAGTAAGTGTATGCCGTATTCTTTTCACCTTTCTCAATAAATTTCAAAGTTATAGATGGAAGACTACAAGCTTGATATATTCAAACCAACATAAAACCACCAATTTTTTTTGTACATTGAGTAAAGATAGAATTTTTACTATTTCCTTTGCCTTACAGAAGTAGCAATACATGACACAAATAACTTAATATGTTTCAAATTTACAAATTGATGCTGAACATTCCTGAATGAATATTCATTACTTTCATTGTTTCCATTCATCAATCTCTTCTGAAGTAGTAAAAAGACCAAAAAAACAAAAAAACCCAGTCCATGTTCTAAGAACTTTTACTTTCACTATTTAACAGTTTAAACTTATGTAAATCAATGAGTGAATAAAAGAATAGCATATAACCCTTTAAATGCATGCAAATAAAAGAACTAATGAAACAATATATCTAAAGAGACATGGATGAACACAGACTGTAAATCCATCCTTATTTGTCAATTCACTGCCAATTCCCAAGTTCCAGCCACTGAAGAAACATTTCTGTCTAGAATCTTGCTGGCCTTTATAATAGTTGCTTTAATAACAGATAATTATACCTTGTCTCTATATTTCCCAGAACCCAAATTGGAGATAATTTTCTTCATTTCCTGTCTTATGTCATTTTTAAAATGTGTTGAAAAATTGTAAACATCTGTTTAATTCCAATGAAGAGTTGGCTGTCATTTGACATAGTCTATGTTAAGTCTATTCCTAACATGTATTTTTAGCATGGTGGTTTGTGTAACTGCCCTTATACATTTGAATTGTATACCACTGACTGAGTAATTAATAAAGTCTATAGAACTTTTATAGACGAATCTAAGATCATGACTTTATTATACTTAAAATAGTGACATATGAAAACAGTCATTTTAACTTAATGGCTCTACTTGTGACACAGAGTGTGTAGGCAGGCACCTACTTGTCCTGGAGACCGACATTCACCAGCACCATGTCCCACTTGCTTTCAAATCAAACTTGGCTTTCATTTTTGGCAACTGCTCAAGCTTATTACTACATAATTGGCACCAACAGCTGCCTCTGCTGTGCAAACCATATGACATCACACAACTGAGCATCCCACTGTCTCATTCAGTATTAGCTCATGTTTTGTGCAATGAGGTGTGTAGGCACAATAAACACACCAAGAAAGGTATAGACAATCTTATCATCAAACCAGAAAATAATTCCAAAAAGATTCCTTCCAGTGTATTTTAAGCCTATGCAATACTCTAGTTCCCTTAAGACTATTTACATATAAACCTCTATTACTCTGCCATAGCTGGCATAGAAATGAAATGAAAAATAAATTTCAAGAATAATTAAAATGAACAATGTAATTATAAATGGATGTAACTTGTGCATTTGACACATTAGTTAACATTATAAATCTATCTTTACCTTGTAAACACAATTTGAAGTAACCAACAGGAAAGACATAAGGTTAAATAGAGTTTCCTCTAGATAGTGTCTGAGGCATATGGAGCTTTACCCAGATGATGAGAAGGAGGACTGAACTCTCTAATTCAGATGTGTATCTCCTTCTTGTACCAGAAACTAACCATTTATCCCTATGCCCTCTCAGTGTGATATACATCTTTGGCCCATAATAAAACTCACCTTAAGAATGTTCACCTAAAAAATCAATAGCAACCATAAAACAAAATTAAAAAAAAAAAGCAGGTGTTCCTCCTAATCACACTACAATAAATGTGTGTCGGTACTACATACAGCAGTAGTAAGCAAGTCCCTTTAGCTCTGTGCAGCAGGTAAACTTGTGTTGATCACTAATTCATCCATACATTTATGATTACACCGTACATTGAAGGTTAATTCGTGACATTATGAAAATATAACATATGATGGTCTCTATAAAATGATAGCAATGCGTACACTAAAATTTGGACTAAAAGGAGAATGCTAATTGCGTAAGTAAGAACAACGGACCCTTACATGCCTATGTTTCAATTGCTACAACTACTACATGTAAAGCTACCTGTTATCACAGAGCAAAATACTATGCTAGAGCTTTTTATTAATTCTCTTCATACTTTGAAACAAGAATTTGCTTATAGATTCATTCATTCATTTCATAAAATTAAAAGATCAAATTTTCAGTTAAGTTTTCCTGATTTAACTCTCTTGCCATCAAGACTCAGCTTATCTTTGAAATAAGGTGCTTATGTTTTTGCTGATTTACAGAGCTCTGTCAAGTTACCCAATGATAATCTTATTTTTCTCTTTTAAATTAATTAATTTTTTTAAACTTATTCACTGTACAACCTGGTTGTAGGCCCCTGCATTGTATCCTCCTGGCCCCATCCTCCTTCCCTCTTCCCTCATACCCCCTCCCTTAGTCCTCAGAAAGGGGGAGCCCTCCTCCTCTACCATCTAACCCCAGTCTCATAAGAACTGCCTGCACCCCCTTCCTCTGTGGCCTGACAAGTACTCCCCACCAGGGGGAAGTGATCAACAATCAGGCACCAGGGTCCATGTCTGAAGCACCCCTGTTCCTCATGTTAGGGGACCACATCGAGACTAAGCTGCCTATCAACTGCATCTGAGCAGGGGGGTCTAGGTCCTCTCCGTGCATGGTCCTTGGTTGCTGCATCAGTCTCTGCAGACCCCCCTCCCACGCCCTTGGTGCATATTTGTTGGCTCTTTGTTGGCAGCATAGATTTAAAAACTAGAGAAATTAACTTTTCTTACCAATTCAATTTGTCTTCCTGGATTTTTCAAATTATTGATTGAAAAAATTAAAAAGCGAAGAAATCATCTAAGTACGAACAGAGATGGAGTGGGGCACTGAACAATTGGAACAGGTTTTAGTCATAAACGTATGGAATAATGGCTGGAGAGACAGGTCAGTGGGTTACAGCACTTGTAGCTCTAGCCAAGAAAGCAGGCTCCATTCTGAGCCACCAATTAGAGAGCCTAAGAACTGTCTAGAACACCAGTTCCAGGGAAGCAGCCATCTGCCCCTAGCCTCTAGGATCCTCTACAGTCTTATGGTTCATATAAACACATACAGACACATACACAGTGTCATGCATGTAAATAAATAACAAATATAGTTTTAAAGATATAAATAGAAGTAGCTGTATGCCAGACCTTTATTGGGACCAACCTTATAAGAAATAGGCCACACTGCTGTTTCCCCTCTCCATCTTCCTTGACTTACTTTGCTTTAATAATATCTGTCATCCAATTACTTTCCAAAAGTGAAATAATGTGACTATCAGTGAATAGTGAATATTAAGCTACTTTAAAATGTTATTACTCTACATTGTCTTCATAATTTTCTCTTTCATATCTCTAAATTGAAAATGACTTTCCTTATTATTCTAGGAGCTATTTCACCTCCATCTTTTAGTTTTCTATTAGCTGTTGAGAATTCAAAGCCAGTATTATGTTTCCTCTTCTCTGTAATCTTGTAAAGTATCATTTTCCACTCATCATCTAAAATCTCACAATCATGGCAGGCCACTTAAAAAAATGAAGAGGAAAGTAGTAATCTGACAAAACTCAGCCAGAGGAAAACTGAGAAAATATTTCCTATTATTCCAGATGCCTATCTAGAATAGAAAATGGGTATTGAAAATCATTTTTGTAAGAAAAGGCAAAAGTATAACCTTGCCCTCACATTTACTATTCTTTGTGACCCATAAGTACACATAATATAATTGACTGACCTCTATTAGAGATTTACTATATATATATGATCAAAGACAACTTTTATTCTCAGAATTAACATATCTCATAGTACATATGTTATTTGAAGCTTTAAAGTATCTATAATTGTGACTAAACTTTTGGATATTAGGAACCATAACACTAATTACCTTGTCACATGTGTGAAAAAAATATTATAGTGGAGAAATATAAAATTAAATAAAGTTTAATTTTCATAGATTTAGCAGGTAAGTTAATGTTATATGTAAGTTTACGTAACAGGGTAGTTGGGACAATGAACATATTTTCTCGATAGATATTTTCATAGTCTATGACATTAATACTTTACAATAACATATTTACATAAACTGAATAGTAGGAAGATTGAATTTCTAATTGCCAACTTCTATTGATTGATATTACTAGTATAAGAGTAAATGTAATATGCATTACTATATAGCTTTTTCAAAGATCTAGAATAGTTTCTTTTTTATTGATTTTTAAAAGTTTGTTATAATTTATTCACATTACATCCTGATTGTTATCACCTTGCTCTTATCATCCTGGTTCACACCCTTCTTCCCTTTTCTTCCCTATTCCCCTCCCACAGACCTCTAACAAGTGGGGCGACGGGATTACTAGCTACACACAGCCTAACAGGTCTCATTGGGAAAGCCTGTATCTCTTTCTTCTGTGTTCCTGCAAGGGAGACCGGCAAAGGAGCATTGATCAAATCGTGGGACACACACACACAAACACACACACACACACACACACACACACACACACACACACACACACGTAAAAATTCGCTATCTATCAGCTACATCCCAACAGGGGGTCTAGGTTCTCTGCATGCATCGTCTTTGGTTGGTGCATCGGTTTGTTCAGCCAACCCTGTGTCCAGATCCCTCTACCTTGATGGTCTCCCTGTAGGGCTCCTGACAGCTCCGGTTCCTTCTATCCTCCCACTCTTCCATACAACTCTCAGCGCAGAGCTCTGCCCAGAGTCAGGCTTCAAGTTCCAGTATTTGTCCCTATCTCCTGGTGGGAGGAGTTTCTCAGAGGAAGTCCATGCTGGGCTAATATCCCATTATAAGTGAATATATACCAAGCATGTCTTCATGTCTTTCAGGATCTGGGTTACTTCACCCAGGATGATCATTTCTAGTTCCATCAATTTGCCTAGAGGTTTTCTTTCCATTTTTTAAATGTACCACAGGTTCTTTATCCAGTCTTTGGTTAAGGGACATATGGTTGTTTCCAGATTTTGGAAGGCAAATTGATTGAGAAAAAAATTAGGAAAACAACACGCTTCACAATAGCCACGAATACAATAAAGTATCTTGGTGTAACTCTAACCAAGTAAATGAAAGACCTGTATGGAACAAAAAACTTCAAATCTCTGAAGAAAGAAATTGAAGAAGATAACAGAAGATGGAAAGACCTCCTGTGCTAGTGGATTAGGACAATCAACATAGTAAAAATGGCCTTTTTACCACAATAATTCTACAGACTCATAGCAATCCCTATCAAAATAGCTATACAATTCTTTACAGACGTTGAAAGATCAATTCTCAACTTCATATGGAAAAAAACATATGAATAGCTAAAACCACCCTGTACAATAAAAGATCTTCTGGAAGAATCTCCATCCCTGATCTCAAGCTGAACTGTAGAGCAATCATAATTAAAAACAGCATGGTACTAGCATAGCAATAGGCTGCTTGATCAATGGAATTGAATCAAATCCCAGAAATAAACTCAAATATCTATGGCCACTTGATTTTTGACTAAGAAGCCAAATCCATACAATATGAAAAACAGATAACATTTGAACAAATGTTACTGGTCTAACTGGATGGCTATATGTAGAAATAGGCTGGTTAATCAATGGAATTGAATCAAAGACACTATATAGCTTTTTTTAACATTACATTATTCATTTTTTATTAAACAATCAAATGCAATATAAGGCTTTAAACAATGATTCAGCTTTAAAAAGTAATATCTATTATAGATTATTGATAACAAGACATTCCAAAAACATATCATGTCATTTACAGATTTGATAAAAGATGAAATAAATAAATATCATCATCTTCAATTTACTGTTGCATCAGTAAGATTAACATAGTAAATATGGCCATTCTAACAAAAGAAATCTACATATTCAATATAATTCCTATCAAAATTCCAACACAATTATTTACAGCCCTAGAGAGAACAATTCACACCTTCATAAACAAAACAAAGAAAACAAACAAACAAAAAAAGCAAGGATATATAAAACCACCCTTACAGTGAAAGAAGTGCTGAATGTCCCACTGTTCTCAATTTCAAGTCATACTACACGGTTGTAGTACTAAAAGCTGCAGGGTATTGGCATCAAAGCAAGCATACAGATCAATGGAACTGAATTGAAGATCCAAACATATATCCACACACGTGAAAACCCGATTTTTGGTGAAGAAGCCTGATATACACAATGGATAAAGAATGCATCTTCAACAAATGGTGCTGGCCAAAATGGATGTCTACATGTAAAAGAATACAAAGTGATACATACTTATCATGCTAGACCTCAACATAAAACAAATGTACTGAACTTGATAGAGAAGAGAAGTGAGCAGTAGCATTGAAAGCATTGAAAGCACAGGAGATGACATTCTGAACAGAACATCAATACTGCAGGCAATAAGATCAATAATTAATACATGGGACCTAATAAAACTATAAAGCAGACCACACTATCATCCAGACAAAAAAGCAACCTACGGAATGAGAAAAGGTTTTTCCGAACCTCATATATGAGTAACATACAAAATATATAAGGAAATTAAGAAGCAAGATATAAAAAAAATCAAATAATCCAATTTTTAAAAAGTAGAACAGATCTAAACAGTAGATTCTCTATAGAGGAATCTCAAATGAAACACTTGAAGAAATATTCAACATCCTTCACCATCAGGGAAATGTAAAATCAAAATTACTTTAAGACTTCATCTTACACCTGTCAGAATGGTTAAGATCAGTAACTCAAGTGACAGCTCATGCTGGTGAAGATGTGGAGCAAGGGGAACACATATTCATTGCTGGTGGGAATGCAAACTTGTACAGACAATATGGAAATCAATATGGCAGTTCCTCAGAAAATTAGGAATCAATCAGCCACAAGACCCAGCTATGTTACTCTGGGGCATCCAATAGGATGCTCCATCCAACTACAGGGAAACTTGTTCAACCATGTTCATTGCAACTTTTTAAATTGAAATTGAAAACAACCTAGGTGTTAACCCAACTGAAGAACGTATAAAGAAAAGTTATTAAAAACAATGACGTCATGAATTTTGCAGGCAAATCAATGGAACTAAAAACAAGAAAATAATCTTACAGACTGAGGTAACCAAGACCCAGAAAGATAAATATAGAAAATATTGTCTTACAAGAGGATATTAGCCATTACATATATGATAACTAAACTACAACCCATAGACCCAGAGAGGTTAGGTAAAGAAGAGTGGTCTAAGTAGGACACATGGACCTTCCTGGGAAGGGTAAATAGAGTAGGGTTTTTACAGGCAGAGTGAGAGTGGATGAGGGTGGAAGCAGGGTGATTAGGTATGGTAGGAAATGAAAGGAAGGAGAGATGGCCGTAATTGGTAGAGTATTTGGGAGAGGTTGTCGAAATCCAGCATATTAGAAACTTCCTGGAGTCTATGAAGATGATTCTATTGAGGACTCCTAGTAATGGGGGATACAGAATCTCAACTGGCCATTTATTATAGCAAGAAAAGGCTCTTTGGTGCAGGAAGGTATTATGCAGGCTACTTAGAGAGAAACATGAACACTAAACCATCCTCAAAACCTTTGACCTAAAGTATGTTCAGCCTAAAAAATATGCTAGAGCAATAGAGCACAGAACTTGTGGGAGTGGCCAACCAAAGTCTAACTTGACTTAAGGTGCACTCCACAAGGAGGAAGGCATACCTGACTCTGCTTGGGTAAACAAGAACCCAACACTCAATAGGTCAGAGACCTAGGATAAAACCAAACTAACTGTTCTAAAAGAAATCAATAAATTTATAGATCATTGCATTATCCAGTCATCATTTAGAAAGAGGCTCCTTCTGGCAGCAGATGGGGACAGAGGCAAAGACTCACAGCCAGACATTATGCAGGAAATGTCTAAATTGGAAGTCTCCAGCAAATCTCTCCCCCAGGAAAAGAAGAAAGGCTTAAGAGCCAGAGTGGATACAGGACACCAGGAGAACAAGGCCTTCCGAATCAACTAAGCAAGGTGCATATGAACTCACAGAGACTGAAGAAGCAAGCACTGGGTCTAAATTGGTCTGTGACAGATCCTCTGTGTATGTATTATAGCTACTAGCTTAGTATTTTTATGGGACTCCTAACTGTGAGAACGAGTGGGTCTTTGACTCTCGTGTATGCTCTGGGCACTTTTCTCCTCCTGCTGGGTGGCTGTGTCTAACTCTGATATGATAGCTTTGGTTTCATTTTATTATACTTATTTATGATGTTTGGTTGTTATCTCTTAGAAGCCTGTCATTTTCTAATGAGAGTTTAAAAGGGAGTGGGCAGAAGGTGTGGAAGCAACTGGGAGGAGTAAAGAAAAGGGAATCTATAATAAGGACATATTTCATGAGCAAAGAATCTATTTTCTTTTCTTTTCTTTTCTTTTTTCCCCAGAGCTAAGGACTGAACCCAGGACCTTGTGCTTGCTAGGTAAGTGCTCTACCACTGAACTAAATCCCCAATGCCAAAGAATCTGTTTTCAAAAAAGAAAAATATGAAAACAAAATCTCTAAAAATTTTCCTCATTGTTAATACAAACCGATGAAACATTCTGGGGACAATAGCGTTGTCTTAGTAGTTATGAGTCCTTGTTAAATATTCATGAGGTCTGAAGTTCAGATCCCAGTACCCAAGCGATCAGTCAAGCATCCTATAGATGCCTTTAGTTCCATCTGTGGGAGACATGACATATTTTTCTGTATTGTATGTCTATTGGTGTGTACAGCCCTAAAAACCTGTATATATACACAGTGTAAAGATGCAGACACATAAGAAATAAACAGATAGATAGATGATAGATAGATGGATAGAAAGATGATAGATGATTGACAAATAGATTGATTGATAGATAGATAGACAGAGAGATAGACACACAGATAAGTAAATGTGTAAATACATAAAATAATCTTAAAATAAATAAAAACATGATTGGACTACTTGTATTTTACATTCTCCACTCTGCTTCATATTTATGATGCATTATTTAGATTTTTTTATTTCACTAATTCAATATTCCTTAAAAATCTCTCAAATACTAAAGCAACAACATAGCATGACTGCTATGTCAATTTGCATATGAGAAAAGTGAGACAGAGAATTTGAGTGAGTTTTCTAATGTAACCCAGTAAGGTAAGGTTATTCCAGCACACACAATTGTGTTTCTATTAGCTCATTACACAATGGCATTATAATTATTTTACCAGTTGTCTTGGTAAGTTATAGTCACTATAAAATTGATTTATTTATTTCCTCCAATCAATTTTTGCCTATTAAACTCGATCTTGTTTTTATTCCAGGCCATCCTCCAATTCATGATCCTCAGGCCTTTAAGCCTGTAATATAGGTAATGTCTTCAACATTCACATTCTATGTAATGAACTAATAGCCCATACATTCAGTATAAATATATGGAGGCAATTTTGAGGCAGCAAATCATAAAAAGTTAAAAGACAAAATATCTGACTCTCACACGAACTCTGGTGCCCCTTTTCTGACCACGTCCCCGGGATGGGGAGGCCTGGCGGCACTCAGAGGAAGGATAGCAAGTTACCAAGAAGAGACTCGATATCCTAAGAGCATATATAGGGGGAGGAAGTCTCCTTCAATCACAGACATAGGGGAGGGCAGAAGGGGGGAAGTGGGAGGGAGGGAAGAATGGGAGGAAACGGGAAGGGCTAGCAATCGAGATGTAATATGAATAAATTAATTAAAAAATGCATTTTCAAAGCAAAAAAATACAAACTATAAATACAAGACTGATGTTAAAACAAAAATCACTTATATGAAACTAAGTTGGTGACTTTACTGTTAATATTTAAGTTTAATTACCTCTTTTGATATGAATCTAGAGGGAAAGTCATTTGAAAAACTTTATAAGCGAATAGCAAAGTGCAGCTGCAATTAAGGGGAAATGTATAGAAATGTATATAATTAATAATGTTTAGAAATGTATAGAATTAATAAGATTCATTTGGGTAGTTCAAATATGCATTTTTATACAAATGTGATTGATACCATGGTTGTAACAGGTATATCACTTTCTAATTTATACTCCATCCTTTTTTAAAAATGTATAGTTTCTAAATACATATGAAAACATACATTTTATAAAGTAGACACAATAGTTAATCATGTAATTGATCAAGGTGTACAGTTTTAACACTGTATCAAGTTAACACATTTTTTTTCTTTCCAGGTTATTGACTTTTAATTAAATAAAAAGTAGAATCCAGAATAATTAAGCAGTTACAAGTGAACAAGTGGCACCGAGTTTCTTCATCTGACTCTTTAGTACGCATGTTTAAGATTATTTAATTAAACTTTCATTGGCGTCACAATTGCTAACCACATACCCTGAGAGCTTAATGGAAATGGAATTATCTTCAATAACAGTAGTGAGGCTGAAAATAATCTCTCCTTGCAGAAGTTTCATGAAGGGCTTCTATTAAAGGCTTCTCCTGACACCTTGGTGTTTGGAAATGCATAGCTTAAATAAGTAATATACTATCTAGAAATATTTTAAATGTATATATTCATTGAATGTACTTTAATAATTCTCTGAGAATCAAAAATGCATAGCATTCGAAGGTACGTTTCTTTCTTTACATGATAGAACCATTGTGTGTGGCTGGAATATCTGAAAGGACCTATATAATTGTCCTCTGAATATAAACCCCACTGTGCCTATGATAAGAAAAGCAAAATAAACAAGCAACAGAGCCTTTTTAGAATAATGGCTGTGCTCTGTCTAGGAGGGATTTCTAAAGAACAATGAAAGTATATGAAAGTAATTTGTGTAGACTCCCATTCCTGCTTAGGCACCAGATGATTTCCAGTGTGCAAACAGGTACCTTGTTCTACATTTGAATTATTGACCAACCTGCATCTTCTCTGGAGCATCAAGCGCCAACATTCCATTTCATTCTACTTGTGGAAAATGTGTATATATGACCTGAATACAAATTCTTGTTCACTGTGTAAGTCTCTTTAGGTCCTGCTTTTTCACACACATTCTTAGGAATATAACTAAAACTTCAAATGGGCAGGGAGACCTCAGTAATACCACATGTCATTTGGACTGGCCTATCTCAGACTTTGTTTGTTCATTAACAAGGTATCGATCCTAGGTCATATTTTTTATTCAGACGATCAAGCTTTTAAGCATGTTACTGTATGGCCAATATTTAAGTCCTATTTTGAAGAAGTAATACATTTAGGTCCTCAGTCTGAATTTTAACTAAAAGTCTCCAGACAAAATAAAAGCTCAAGAGGCTTTTTTGTTTGTTGGTTGGTTTTTCCCTGTGTTGCCCTGGCTATCCTAGAACTCACTCTCTAGTCCAGACTGGCCTCAAACTCAGAGATCTCTCAGTTTCACCTCTGGAGTGATAGCATTGAAGGTATGTGTACCACTGCCTAACAAGATCAAGAAACTTAAGTAACTAACATTTGACTATTGATATTTGTTTTGCTGTTATTACTTTTTATTAACAACTAATGGATTTTGTCAATTTTATGTGTATAAGTTGTCTGATTATTCTCAGACTAATGCTCGCTCATCTCTTTCTCATTTCTGTCAACCCATGCTCCTCCCTACAAGTCTCTTTCTCAAGTTCATCTCTTTTGTTTGTGTCAAGACCAGTGAGTTTCTCTGGGGCCTTATGTGTTACAATGGATTTGGAACTATCCAATGGAGCCAGGTGGGATCACCAGTGAGTATACAACTGAAGAGAGTAGTTCCTTTTCTTTCTGAAATCATCAGTAGCCAACAGTTCAGTGGCAGGGGTGGAATGGGGTGGCACCACATGAGGCCATCTTCAACTTGTAACTGATTATTTAAAATCCAAGTATTATGCAAGCCCAGGCTAGGTAAATGTGAGCTCATGTTCATGGGTTCAGTGATTGTATCAAACCCAAGACTAGCATTTTCCAGCCTTTTCCCCTTCCTTTGTTCTCTTACATTTTTCCTCCCATCTTAAAAAAACAAAAAACAAAAAACAAACAAACAAAAACAAACAAACAAAAAAAAACAAACAAACATTCCCTGAGACCTCAGTCATCTCCAAAAGAAAAACATTTACATGGATATAAATTGTATTAGATTTTTAAAAAGGAACTACATCAATGCTTCTCAAATTATTCCCTAAATGTAAATAAATAAAACACATCCAAGTAGCTTTTACAAAGTAAATATTGCTCTAATAAGTAAAACAAATAAGGTACAACACTAAAATAAAACATTGGTCAATATTCAAGATTAAAATGGATAAAATAAATTCTTGTCAAAATTCTTGCAAAAATAATACTGAATACATAAAATAAGTCAATCGCCATGAATAAGTTGTTCAGTACAATGATGCAGGGATGTTTCAATATAAACAAATTTATAAATGTAATAATTCTTTAATTGAACTTAAAAACAAAAATCAAACTCTCATCTCAACAAATGCAGAAAAAGACATTGTCACAATCCAACATTCCTTAATGAAATAGTCCTTGAGAGAATAATAATGAAGAAAGACATTCAACATAATAGAAGCATATATGACAACTCCACAGACAGCATCATGAAGAAGAATAAAGAAGAAAAAGAAGAAGAAGAAGAAGAAGAAGAAGAAGAAGAAGAAGAAGAAGAAGAAGAAGAAGAAGAAGAAGGAGTAAAGTAAACTCATTAAAAGATTAAACAAAGCACGCAGGTACTGTTACAATATAACTGAAGTGTTCTATTGTTACTCTCCTGCCCTTCAGAAAGCATTTGAAACATTGCTAACTTTGCATTGGTTGTACCATAATAATGAAGAGATGCTTGGTTTCAAATATTCTTTAAATGAAGAAACAGAAAGAAAGATGGAACAAGTCAAAGCTCTCCAGTCTTCTTATATTTAGTATAGTGTTTAAAGTATTAGCTGTACAAGAGAAGAAAGCACACACAAATAGGGAAAGAAAAACAAAACATCCCTGGTTGCAGATGATTATATTCCACATATAATAGACACTCAATATTCCAACAGATTATTCACACAACAGAATTTTTTTCAGAAAAACATCAATAAACAATAACTAGAAACCCAGTAGCCTTTCCATATACAAATGGCTAATACATTCAGAGAGAGAGATCAAGGCAATAATCCAAGACATAGTAGTTGGTGTGCATCCATGCTTGTGTGTGTGTGTGTGCATGCATATGTGTGTGCGTGTGTGTGTGTGTGTGTGTGTGTGTGTGTTTCCACCCATGTGCCATAGAACTCCAATAAGAATCAGAAGATAGCATGTGGGAGTTGGCTCTCCTCCTCCACCATTTGTGTCCTTGGATTTTGAGAACCAAACTCAGGTTTTGTGGGCTGCCAGAAAGTACCTTCACCCACTGAGCCTGCTTCCTATCCCTAAATGATGAACATGATTAAACTCTGAAGAAAGAAATCAAGGAAGACACCAGAAGGTGAAAAGATTGCCCATTCTTTTATGGATTGAAAGAATTAACATTATGAACATGAGCACATTACAAGAACAAGCCTATAGATTATGGATTTAATATAGTGTTGATCAAAATCTTCTGCAAAATTTTCATAGAAGCAACAAAACTACTATTAAGATTCATATGGAAGCACAAAAAGTATGTTGCTGGAGACATTAACTCACCTGATCTTGGGTTATACTACAGAGCCCTGGTAAGAAACACAGCATAGAAGTGGAGTAAAAGAGACAGACCACTAGATGGAAGAAAATACAGGGGTTAGCTCACACAATTACAGATAAATGATGTTGGGGAACTGCAGAAACCAGTTGAAGCCTTTTCCCTGCACACTAGCTTCCACACTGCTGCAAAGTGCTCTCCAAGCCAACGATGGACTAGAGGCATAGAGAGGTTTCCCCTGCTGTCATCCCTAGGAGTTACAGAAGCAAGCTGTCATATTCCCACCTCTGGAATTTTGGCTTGGCTTTTTATAGGGGTGCCAGCTTCTCTTGCTTAGATGTTAGTTCCAAACCACAAGAGACAATTCATGCTTTCTACTGTAAATCTATTCAAGAAAACCCACATCTGAGGAGGTAATAGGTGAGAGAAGAGAATGTACCAGTGTTGTTTAACTCAGATTACAGAGTGTCAATCCACGTTTCAAACAGTTAGGCTTGTGTTCACAGACAATTTTACTCTCAGAGGTAATCAAGAATCTTCTCTTCTAGGGACAGTAGTGACTGGAGAGGCTTAGCTACTCAGGGTGCTGAGAATAAGGGTGATTGAATGCTCAGCCCTAAACAAGATATTTTAGTACCATGCACTAATTTGTACAAAGTAAAGGATTACAGCATTTCGTTACATGCATAATATTCTCTAGTCATATTCTATCAACTTTTCTTCTTTTTTTCTATCAACTTTTCTTATTTCCCTATTCTCTTCTATTTTTCATATCTGTAATTGTTTCTGTTTACTTTAATGTTCTATCTTGATTTTCCACACTTTCCATAGGTCAGGGAAATGGTACTTATTTGTTAAACTGAATTATTCTGTTTTATAAGGCATTCTCAAGTTTGATCTTATTTCCCCCAAATCCAATAATTTGTTCTTTATGGTGAAATATTATATCCCTTGTATCAATCTAGGAGAGGCATTCGTAGCTAGAATTCCAAGTAAGAGTCTATGGCCCTCTACAGAAAGTGTCAATAGCTTTGTTACAATTACTATAGCCTTGACTACTCCTTCCTTGTTCTTCTGTAGTCTCCATGACAATATATAAGATGTCATCTTGTGAGGATACATTATATTTCCTTAACACATTAATGTATTGGCTTATTTAAAGGCTAATTCCATAAACTGGATATTTTGTTGGTTTGAATGGATTGCAGGTGCACCAGGAGGCAAAACTTTATTTAAATTAAAAAATCGTTTTATATCCCTTTATGTATACTGTTAAGTACATATAAAATAACATTCCCTGTGGCGTTTTCAGATATCTATGGTGAAATTTATCCCTCATTATTCCTCTCCTGCTAAGTCTGTGCTGTATTGCTTGTGTAGATATGACTTCAAGGTGTTAGATAGTCATACAGGAGAACTCATTCCTGCTAGAGATTAATTCTGTCTCTCTGAACAAATATTAGCTGCCTGTAGGTCTTCGTCTAGGAGAAGGACCCTATCAGATCTCCCCCTTCTTATTTGTTAGGAGGTGTGTTGCTATTGTCATTGTTTAGATATGGTTTAGGAAGCCATATCCTTGAGATATCATGAGTGTAACTTCATTCTCATTTCTAGAATATATTACCATGACTTACTGGTCCAATGGTTTTTAAACTCTTATGGTGCCTCTTCCAAGATGTTCTCTTAGCAATAAGTGCAGAAATCAGGTTGGAGATATATTTATTGGGACTGGATTCCAAGATCACTCGATCTCTGCATTATGACTAGTTGTCATTTTCTGTAGTAGACCTCGATATTGGCAAAGACAGGCTTCTTTGATGTGGAATGAGAGCTGTATTCCTCGTGGATACAAAGATGAGTTTTAAAATGTAGTTAGAGACGATGATGGTCTTGTAAACTGTAAGTAGTATGTTACTCCCTAACATCCGTGAGCTCACTAACCATGAACATTTGACTAGGTTTTTAATCAAGCATGATTTCTCTCCTGTTGAACAGGGTTTAGTGTTAATTGGGAGCTGTTGAACACTGCCCCCAATGGAAGCTGTATAAACACATCTGAAGGCAGATCATCTTCCTTCTAACCTTTCCCTTGTCAGCTCCTTCTCCAGCATGAAGTACATACATGAATACAGTTTTCAACCCTATTTTGAGACAGTTGAACGCTGGGTACTGTTTCCGTCAGCTGCCTGGGAAATGAGAGCTTCCCGAGATGGGCTCTGATAAGTTCTTTAAAGGGTCACAGATGAAAGCTGCTCTCTGAGAGTGAAGTAGCCTTGCACTGTAGAAGCCTATTCTCTACCCTCCTTAAATTTCACCCCAAGAAGCTGATGTTAGTTTTTCTACCTGACTCTACCAGGCTAAGTCTGTGGCTTTTCAGACACATCTAACACCTATGACTTCTTATGTCTGTCTTGGTGAAGTGGAGAAAAAAAGCACAAACACTATTATTATAAATGGCCCTTGTGTGTCATCACTTTAAGAAGTTTCAGGTCAGTACCATTTAAGAAGAAAAGTTACTATTGGTTGTGAGGGATCTAAATGCCACCAGAACTGCTTCATGTAATGTGTGGGATACAAAAGCCTTAGGTTCAGCAACAAAACTATCTTCTGATGATGACAGGAAACACTTATTTTTCAAATCTTTGTCTCATACCTGGACAGTCTGCTGAGAAAGCAAGTTGTGAATTATGACTTCGCTAAGTTTCCCTTGTGACTTCTCTCTAAGCAATCGAGTCCAGCAGAACAACTGAATCAACACAACAGTGTGGCTCTTCAGTTTTCCAAGAGGGCAATAGCTTCCAAAGCGTGGGAAGCAAAATCACCTTCACAGATCTAACCCCATTAGTCTGATATTGTAAAATGTAATTAAATTCCACAAACATTCTATTTAGCCTGCTCTGGTCTTTACCTTACTCTTGAATAAATACTGTTAGTATTGTTACAATAGGTTTTAGTGTCTATTAAATGAATGAATGCACCTTTCACCTCTTCTGTCACTCCCAGCTAAACCTGTGCTATGTTGTGACGATTATGTATCCTATTTTATGCCTTTAAAGGCTAATTTGATTGTACCTGACCACATGTGTCAAACCTGGAGTAATAATAAACTTTATATCCTCAATTAAAACAAGCAGGGTTGTTTACTATCTTAATCTTTGATTAATCATGAGTAACTAGATTTAAAATTATTTCTCCATATTTAATCTATATCTTATGACTCACTTAACTTCTTTACTTAAAATGGATATCAAAACATGGAAAAGAGACATGCTGTACGCTTCCATTATATTTTTTCCCTTTATCTCAATGTTGTAACTTATGAAACTGTTGAAATTCACTCCTCAGTCACATTGTTTTCCTTTCCTTCCATATTGGATTCTGCTAACTCACAAGCACAGAAAAACTAAAAATTTCAAGCAAAGGCAGTGAAATGGCCACATGGCCAAAGAAAGGTGAAAGTTAGGGAAACTGATTCCTGATGAAGCAGAAATTAGCTTTTTTTATATAATTCAATGTTAAAATGGAGAATAACTGCACCTTAAAAGTGAATATCCCTTTCTATTTTTACCACAATGTCTCTGAGAATTGTGTTTTCTTTTCTCTTAGGAAAATCAAACAGGCCACTCATAAATATTGTTTAGGTTATTTAAGGGTGACTATTCTGAAGTACTGTAGACACATGGAAGAATTTCAGAACTGTCAGAGTGTTTAAAAAAAAAATACACATCTGGTGAACAACCCATGCAGGCAGAGATGCTTCTATCTCATATCTCTGTCTGGAAAGACATTTTCTCAGGAAGAATAGACTGTAGGTCTGACACCTGGTCCAGACAGTGGTGACCAGAGGTGGTTGTCTGATGTCTGATACCTGGCAGCCTTGATCTGCTAAACAGATAATTTCATTTGATGTTTTCACTGCACTCTTCCATTGTAACCTACACATGTAGTATCAGGATCCTTTTCTCTCTCTGGGACAAACACAATTTAAGCTTGAACAACTAGACTCTTTTGTCATACACTTGGTGTATGGGTCCTATGTTTCTGTTATGTCAATATTTCCCCCTTAATGTTTTCTGTAACTAGTTATTCCAGAGACAACAATGATCGACCGTTCACAGGAATCAAGACAGTTTAAATTTTTCCTACAGTTATTAGAAGTGTATCAGAACTGCTTCTCTTGCATGTGCATGTTTGTCATGAGTACATGTCACCTCGAGACACAGCACCTTGGCAGTCAGAAGAGCAGGAGTCAGTAGACAGAGGCAGTCATGGTCCCCTCCTCCTTCTTTCCCCTGAAGCAAATTGTGAAGCCTGGAAAGAGAAGACTTACTTTTCCTTTGCCCTGAAGCAAATGTTAGGCTAATGTCCCAGGAAGTCTCTTTTCAGAGTGCAGGAAGAGAAACATCTCTGTCTTGGAAGACAAGGGGATGAAAAAACAAAGGAGGGGGTCAGCGCAAACAGAAATCACTGTTTTCTCATTTATTACTATTGGATACATTCTGTTATGCAGATATACATCCCCACAGCTGTCTATTTTTCATCAGCCAAAGCATAAATCCTACTGGTTTCCCTATTTGCTGATGCCCAATTTCATGGCAAGAATTCTCATGTCACATAAAACTTAAAAGAGATGATATTATATATTTTTTATGCTTTGATATAGGTCCTCACTAGTGGGAACAGGATTTTGTTTAATTTAATTTTGCTTTGTTTCTCCTCACATGCCCCATGGGCACTCCGGCAGCTGCTCCCCCATGCTATGATAGCTGTGAGAGAGGCCTGATGCTGAGACTTGTATGAAGAGAGCCGGATCCAGAATTATTCCCCTTACTTCTGGTCATATAGGTCAAAGTCGGGCAGCGGGGTGTAAAAAGGCAATTGTTACAACAAGTCTTAAAATTTAAATAACGATATTTTAACATCCATTATGTACAGGGTGGTGCAGAGTGAGGGAGTGGGGCTGCTTTAGGGACAGCCACTCAGTGATGGCTAGGTGTTTTATAGTGCAAGAGATTTCCATTTTTGAGCATGAAGCCTAGGCAGGTTTCAGTGTGATATTCAGAACTCTTCACTTGCAATGGATGACGTGATTTTCGTAAAATGAGTTTCATATTTAAACACAAACTGAATAAGTTTTACAGAAAGGAAGGATCTGTGCTGTAGCTTGCCCTCAATATGGAATACTCTTGGTGATAAGAAAACTGTAGGAAGACAAGTTCTCACTCTGACTTTAACAACATAATCTATGGCTTTAGCATGTTTGTCAGAAACCGGAATCTGAGGTGATTGCTTACACTAATTGAAAGGATCTTAGGATGTGCAATACTTCTTGCTTAGGATGTGCAATACTTCCTCCTTCTACCACTGCTCGTAGAATACAGTGTGGCTCCCAACATTTAAAAATGATTTGTAACTGAGGAGGACTTCTTCCCTCTGTATATGCTCGTAGGGTATCAAGTCTCTTCTTGGTAGCCTGCTATCCTTCCTCTGAGTGCCACCAGGAGAGTAAGGCGAAAATGGGAGGGAGGGAAGAATGGGAGGATACAAGGGAGGGGATAACCATTGAGATGTAATATGAGTAAATTAATAAAATAAATTAAAAAAAATAAAAAATTAAAAAAAAAACAAAAAAAATAAAAAAATAAAAAAGATTTGTAGAAAAATGGCAAGGTACAGACAGCATGACTACAAAAGAAGAAACTGTCCAAGGTTTCAGTCCCCTGTCTCCTTTTCTCGACCCATCTTCCACCACGCCCTCACAACCATGTGGTTCTTTATCTCATCTTCAGTAGCTAACTCTAGAGAAGAGACACATATGTAGGAAGGAGTCTTCCCAACAGACAGAACCACGGTGATTTCACTTTTAACTCTAAAGTTGTATTACTTTATGCAAAGGAGAACATGAGTGCTTATGTGTGTGTGTGTCACTTATGCTGTATGTATGTTGTGTACATGTTGTATCTTTCTGTGTTACATGTGTATTGTGTATGTATGTGTTGTATACAGGTTGTAAGTGTGAGTGCTATGTGCATGCATATGTGTGTACTATGTGTGTGTGGTGGGTGTCTGTGTTTGTATTCATTTCACTCTGCCAAATCAAATATCTAAGAGCAAAGCAAAATAATTTTATCATTAGATCATATTTTGTACATTCCCAGACTATCCCAAATAAAAATTAGGAACAGCATTAAAAGTATGTTCTAACTTGAAATATATAATCACCTCAATTTAAAATATCCCTCTGGAGCTATATATAGAGTTGCCTCAGCATTCAGGAATGCTCACTCTCTTACAAAGAATCTGGGCTGGTTTCCCAGCACCCATATGGTGGCTTACCACCATGCGTTACTACAGTGATGCAGGATCAGATGCCTTTTTCCGGCTTCAGTGGACACCAAATTCTCATATATGCTACACATACATGCATGCATGCAAACATGCATACACATAAACTTAGAAATAGATGATTTAAAATAAAAAGTAGTGCTGTATACCAAATACATTCCACATAAAATGGGAAGTTATTTTTAATGTTAAGTCATTGATTTATAAGGGAAGACTGTACTTTCTTACATGTTATTCATTCACTAAAGAAAATGTTCAACTAAGTAAAGCATTAATTGTCTGAAACTATATATGTAAAGCTGAGGGATTACTTTCAAACAGAACTGTGGAACAAGTTACAAGAATCACTCACCTTGATATTATTAGTTTTACATTTTCTAAAAAGTTGTTAAAATATGAGAGTGAGTTTTTATTTGAAAGTTCAAATATCATATGCGTTATTTACAGACTATAGCTAGTGTAAGATTTCATGGTAGTAAAACTACTAAAAATGTTTTGATGTAATTGATTTGATTAGATTTAAATTAATATTAAAAACCTTTTTCACCTTTTAAAGTACAATTCCTCATGCCTTCTCTATTTAGCAATATATTTTATACATGATGTACAACTCTTTCTGTGAACAAATATAGCAGTAAGTATTACAAATAAAGAAAATGAAAACAAATCATTTTTCTGGTATGATGTATTAAAATGGGATGTAATGAAGTAATCCCTCTCAGATTCTATAATTGCAAACATGACCATTATATCGTCTAGAAAAATATGTACCTTCTCTCACTTCCCACTGGATCTATATTTCCACTGCGGTATGCTGAAGTTTATTTAATTATAGTAACCATTAAATGCTACTTCATGGAGAAAGTTACAAAACATTGGCAGATTCTGATGGCACATACTTGTATTAGCAATGGGAATATTTTACATTAATTTTTCATTTTGTATCTAGCCCCAAGAGTAGTCTTTTCCCCAAAAGCCATATGAATACAATTAGCATATTTATTAACTTTGATCTCCTGTTAGCGTCTTCAATAATATTTTATGCTAATATACCTTGTATTCTGACACAAATCTATAGCTTTATAAAAATCAAATTTATGTATGTTTCACAAAGATTAGTATAGTCCAGGTTAGTTTTGCTTTTTACAAATTTCATGTCTAACTAATAATCAAAATGATTCATAAAGATCACATATCTTTGGATATATCACATATCTTTTAAGATTTATTTATTTATTATCTATACACTGTTCTGCATGCATGTAACACCTGCACACCAGAAGAGGACACCAGATCTCATTATAGATGATTGTGATTCATCATGTGTTTGCTGGGAATTGAACTCATGACATTTGGAAGAGCAGGCAATACTTTTGACTTCTGAGCCATCTCTCCAGTCCCCACAATTGTCTTTTGAAAAAGATAATGAGATGATTCTGTGGTCTTACCTTTGATTTATTTCTAATTTATTGTTACTGACTTTTGAGTCAATAGTAGATACACTAATAAAAAAAACTAAATATGAAAAATGTGTAAACCACCAAAATTCCGTATTTTACAAATGACTCATGCTGGCTATGTTGTCCTGGAATTAATATCACTATAAATCTATATATAGCTGGGGATATTCTTGACCTTAATATCCTCATGACTCTATGCCTACATACTAAAATTACAGAAGTGTATCACCATGCCTATTTTATGTTTTTTCAAGACCTGTACTCAAGATTTTGTGCTTAGCAGTCAAAAGAATGTACCCACCAACTACAGCTTTAGCCCTTTCTGCCCATACTCTTAAAATTAAAGCATCAAATCAAGTAATTCCGTCAAAGGCTTTCCTTAGGCTAAAACTAATGGCCAGGTTATAATGTATTTCTTCCATCTTTTGAGAAATGCCAGAGTACTCAAGTGGAAGATGCATCTGTAGATGCATTGATTAACTTATGTAATTTTGTGGAATTCCCAAATCACTGTAAGCCATGTTTATGGTTCTGTCTTTGCAGAAAGGATTTAGAGATGACCAAAGGGATTACTTTTGATAGCTGTTACTTATAATTGAATAAAAGGCAAGAATTTATATTTTTAAAATATAATGCTACAAATTCAGATTGCTGCTATTCTGAATCTAATCTGGCTTGTGAATTATTAAACCAACCTATCCAACGAAATCATTCAAAAATGAAGACTTCAGATCCTTAATGTGCCCTGGCCTTGCTATAGAAGACTATACCACTGGAACATACTTGCCTCCGAGCAATTATGGACTAAAATGATACCCGACTCTTAGGAAGTGGTGCATTGATACAAGTTGATAATGGTATATGATAATCAAAGGATGGCACTGAACATTCAGGAAGTTTACTTATAGCAATACATATTTTGTGATGCTATTAAAGGGATCATAGACAAAATTCACTTTTGAAGGCATCATAAAGCATTGCAGATAAAGAAATCAGCACACATAAAAAGAACAGTGAACAACATGGAACACTTTGAAAGGAAATTGCATACATGTCCTAAATGATGTGCAATGGGAAGTCCTTGTTGTCATTAACAGGTCACACTAATATATTGTTCTCATAAAACTATAATAGGGTTGACAACTTCTAATCACTGAATGATATAACAAGCACTGTAGCTTCATGGTATATGCTGTCATCCACGTGTGCTGATTCAGATGTAAACTGACTAGCTCAGTGTGGTATATAAGTTAGACTTATTCACACACGGACAACCAGTGTCACTTGGTAATGATAACACACAACTATGACAGCATCTGTGTATTATGCTATACTTCTCATTATTTTAGGGTGTGCTTACCATGGTTTTTTGAACACTTACTCTAAAACAGTGTGGTACCTAAGTAACAAATTACTATAGCTCAAACTTGCTCCAAATTTTGTGGATACCATGAAGTCACGTGGAATGAGGGACTTATGTAATCCAGTATACATACACTCTGATGCTCAAAGAAATAGAAAATAAATAAGACATGTCTTAGTTTGTATTCCTGTTCTTAGTTAATATATAATAGCCTAGCTCATTGTGTGTGTCTGGCAGGAAGATGCACTCACAAAGATAAATCCGAACATAATATCAAGGCCTTAAAGTAACACAGTGTCTTATGTCATAACAAAGAAAGTTATTGAAATCTACAAACTATATGAAATATGATATAATAGCTGTAAATGTAAGATTTCATGGAAACATTTTCCTTCATTAATGCAGTGCCTATTTATGCTATTAGCTAAGTATTTTGTGTTTCTTGGAAAATAATATAGTATAGCCACAAATAATATAAGAAAAAAATGTATTTAAATGCAAGCCACACATTTGGTGAATCTGAAATAGACCATTCTGGTGTGAGGGTTCATAGACTTGAAATTCAAATTGATTCTTTCATTTACTAGAAATATAAATTTGTACACAATATTCATATTATTTTCTACCTAATGAGACTATTTTGACATACATGGCAAACTGCTTAGCATCTGCCTAATAGTCTGAACTGAGAACATAGATTTAATACTAGTGACATTTGTAACACCTATAATGACCTTATGGTGCATTAATATTAATGCTATTAACATTAAACTGATACAGATAAAAAAATAAACAGTGTGATAAGAGTCATAGCAAAGACAGAGTAAAGAAAATGAAAAACTAGCTAATATTAATGGAAAATCCATAATATTTTGTGATGCACTATTGTCTTCCCTATATCTAGAGTAGCACTCAATAATTTCTCATGGATGATGAGCTTAAAAAACATAAGATTAAAAGGGGCTAATTGGTCAAATAAGGGACACCAGAGTTCATGTCAGAGGCCACCCTCGTTCTCCACACAACTGTGGAGAATGCACTGTCCACTGGCTAGATCTGAATAGGGGGGTCTAGATTTACTGTATGCACTGTCCTTGGTTGGTACAGTAGTTTATGTTGGCCCCTCTGGGTCCAGATCTGCCACCTTGATGGTCTTCTTGTAGGGTTCCAGGACCCTCTAGGTCCTTCTATTTCCCCATTCTCCCATACCTCTTTCAATGGTGGGGAGCCCTGGGGGCACTCAGAGGAAGAATAAGCAGGCTTCCCAAATGAGACCTGATAGGCTGTGATCATATGGTAGGGGAGGAGGTCCCCTTCTGTCACAGGCCTATAGGAGGGGAATAGGGTGAAAGAAGGGGAAATGGGAAGTTACAAGTGAGGGGCTAACACTCGAGGTGTAACCTGAATAAATTATTTAAATAAAAAATTTAAATAAAAAAATTTAAAAGGCTAATTGCTAGCCCAATTAGTCTCTTTGTCTGTTTTCATCTACCTTACTTTCCAAGTGACCAGATAAGCCTATTTTCTCATATCTAGTTCCCCACCACATGTGCCACAAACAACTTCAGACTTTATCTAGCAATCTCTCTACCTATCCCCCAACTGACAGACCACTCCCATACCACACAAAACCTTTCCACTAAGTCATATTTATATTCCAGGAATAGATAATGATGCATATCCTGCACTAGCACAATTCCCTATGACCACGTGACTCACTCCATCCAAGTCATTTCCAACCTCTAGGACCAACCTACCCACAAAGCCATGCTTCTTCCCCAAGTTGCTTTGTCTCTCTCTCTCTCTCTCTTTTTTTTTTATTAATTTATTCTTGTTACATCTCAATGGTTATCCCATCCCTTGTATCCTCCCATTCTTCCCTCCCTCCCATTTTCCCCTTATTCCCCTCCCCTATGACTGTTCCTGAGAGGGATTACCTCCCCCTATATATGTTCATAAGGTATCAAGTCTCTTCTCAGTGACCTGCTATCCTTCCTCTGAGTGCCACCAGGTCTCCCCCTCCAGGAGACATAGTCAAATGTGAGGCACCAGAGTACCTGAGAAAGTCATATCCCACTCTCCACTCAAGTATGGAGACTGTTCTGACCATTGGCTAGATTTGGGTAGGGGTTTAAAGGTTACCGCCTGTATTGTCCTTGGCTGGTGCCTTAGTTTGAGCGGGACCCCTTGACCCAAATCTGCCTATCATAATGTTCTACTTGTAGGTTTCTAGGACCCACTGGATCCTTCTACATTGCTCTTAAAACTAAAACAAATGAACAACAACAACAACAAAAAAACAAAAAACAAATAAACAAAAGAGTCCACATGCCCTAACCTCTTTACAAAAATTCAGACACTTTGAAAGATCAAGAGTATCTTCTTTCCAAATGCTGCCAGTCTTATAGAAATGTTTGCCAACGAGAATTATATAGATGAACCTCAGGAAATAGAATATAAAAGAACTATAAGCTTCACCCAAGAATTCAAGGAGTTGAGAGAGACAAATCAAATGGCTTGGTAAAATTAAAAAGAAAAATAGATCTGTAGGACATGCACAATCTTAAGAAGCCACCATGGGGAGACCCTTTAAAAAAGAAACTAACAAGTATTTGATGTAAAGACTCATAAAGAAAGTGACAGATCATTCAGTGTCCAAATATAACTAATTTGAGGCACAAAAATAACTACATGTTAACAAATGGCTCAAATTATGATATAGTAACCATAAGCAACCGCACTTACAAGCACAAAGTCACCTGATATGGCCATGAGACTAGTCGGAGAATCCACAGCAAAAATTTAAACTGTGGTAATTTTATTGAGCACAATCAGACGCTTTATACCTTTATCAGAGACACAATATAGGGGAAATTGCCAGTGTCAATACAGTTTTAGTTGTCAGGTTACAACTAAGTGTGCAAGCTACACGGAATAGAAGATTGATGTCTAAAACTTATTTTCTTGTCAAGGTTCAGGATTCCTTGACTACTAAAAGACCACACAAAGACACACAAAGCAGTCTGAATGCTCCACTATCCGAGGGAGTGTATCAGTCTCTCAAAACTGGAAGGCAAATTGCGTTCTGGTGCCATGTACTGTAATGCCTATTACACATTCCTCTCAAGGAAGCTAGTTCAAGTCAACTCCATGGTTCTCTGCAAGTAACAATAGGTTTTTGTTGCTATAATTGCATAAATATGTTATTGTTGATATGTGCATGTGTGTGTCTATGTGTTTAAACATATGATTAAGTAGAGGGGTAGACAAACATACTCTTGTAGTTTTAATGGGAAGGGCTTTCATAGACCCATTGAATGCTAGGCCCCTAATTTATGAAACTGGTTTTGGAAAGGATTAATTGGTTTAGCTTTATTGGAAGAAGTTTATTACTGTGGGTATAGGGTCTTGAGGCTTCCAAATCCATATCCAAGACAGGCACATCCCTCTTTATATGCTTGTGGATCAGATATAAGATCTCAGAGATAGTTCCAGTGTTATGCCTACCTACCTGCTACCTTGCTTCAAGCCATGATGGCCATAAACTCACTCTTGAAAGTTGTAAGCAAATCCTCAATTAAATAAATTTTTAATGAGTTGCCTTGGTCATGCTGTCTCTTCATAACATTAGAAATATAAAGACAGAAGTTAGTATTGCTGATGTATTGCTGTTACAGTATTGACTTTTGCAGAGATAGAGAAAACATTGGAACTTTGTAATAGAAAGGTGGTTGAATGTTATCACCAATGCTTACTGGGCCATCCTTGTAGGAGCATGGAAGACAATAGTGCCAAGGGCAATGTGAACCATAGAGTCCCAGATCAAGAAGTTTAATAGGGAAACAGTGGTAGCAACTGGATTGAAGAATATTCTGGAGATATTTTGACCAAGAATGTTGATTCTTTCTGCCTTAGTCCTATTAATAATGCTCAGCATCAATGGAAGAGTTTAGCATTAATATTGGCAGATAGGATTTCAAGACATTCCAATATTGACTGTGTCATGTGGCTACCAGGGATTACTCTTATTCAGATCTATAATTAAAAAATGGAACATAGCAAATAGAAATTTAAAATACACATTTTGAAAAAAAGCACCAAGAAATTTAGTGCTGAAGCCCAGTCTTCTGTGCAAAGTGAAGAAAAGATTAAAGGCTTGATACAAAATAGAATGAAAGGAATAGAGACTTCAGGATAATACGCCACCAAGCTAAACTTCTAACATATAAGGAAATCCAAACTTCACTTTTACAACTTTATACACTCGCCTTTTCAGGTCTTTCCACAGGTACTCACTGTCCCATGTTTAGTCTCAGGAACTTTCCTTAACTAGGAAGGACAATTCCATAATCACTTTATTCCTGCATGCTTCATGACTCTTGGCAGATCAATGATATTTTTGTTTTGATTTCACTAATTCACATTTATTTTATATTATATCTTTTTTACTTTTTTACATATACATTTATATTACTATACATAAATGCAATAAACTACCTACAGGAAGAAGAACCATGAAACAAACAGGAATTATATAAATGTTACATTCATAGTGTTTTGGCTATTTGTATTTGTATTTGGCAGTCTATCTTGGTGCATCTTAAATTCTGAATGTAAATCAATATCTATTATATCTCATCTTTATCAACTTAAGACATCTATCTAGACCTAAAAACATATTAACCCCTAAATAACTAAGCTTAATTGTAAAACTAAACTGCCTGGTCTTCTACCCCATCAGAGACTTGAGAAAGAATAAGATTAAATACCTGAGTATACAGGGAGTGCATGTTAGCAGATTTCCAAATGAGAAGATGACAGAGAAAGTTTTCTGCCTGAACAGTTACCCAAAACTTTCTATAACGTTAGAGCATCATCTTCAACCTCCGGCCCAATATATCTGAGAGACAGAAGATAGAAAACTGGAGCATGTTGGTTAGCTTTTCCCCTCACCAAATTTCAAGCCAAAATATGATATAATACTTGTACCATTTTGGTATATATATTGAAAATAGAATTATTTTTTCTGTAGTCTGACTACAGTTTCTCCTCCTTAAACTCCTCTGTTATCCTTCTCACTTCCCCTTTCATCAGAATCCACATCCTTTTTGTCTCTCCTTCGAAAACAAACTGGAATCTAAATGATAATGTCAAAATAAAATTAGATAAAAAGAAAACATTCAAAATTCAATAGGACAGAAGAACATCCACACAAAAGAAAAGAAGCCAACCCCCCCCCCCACACACACACAAGAAATACATATACATGCAGAAACACTTGCAGTCATAAGTGTGACGTCTGCATGAATTCTCTTTCCTCAGGATGCAGAGAACTCTACAAGAAAGGTATAAATGTGCTAAGAGCCAAAGCGAGTGAGCACACAAAGTCTTCTAAACACATCAGGACTGACACACACAGGAACGTGCAGAGACGGTGGCAAGATGCACTATCTTCATGAGTCTCTGCCAGATCAGGACCAGTACTGGGCAAGTGGTCAAAATCCTCTAGTGATTTCCAAATGACAATTGCTCACAAATGAAAAACTAATTTTCTCCAAGAAAGTAACACAGGAGATAGAAACCACTGTTTAAGGGTAAGCCCATGCCATGTAATAGATGGAACTGTTTGAAAAGATCATAAGGGTCAGGAGGTGTGGCCTGGTTGGAGGAAGTTTGTGGCTTTGGATGGGCTATGAGGTTTCAAAAGCCCCTTCAAAGATCAGAGTGAGTCTCTCTCTGACTACAGATCAGGGTGTAGCTCTCAGCTACTGCTACTAACTGCCTGCATGCTGCCCTGCTTATTCCATGGTGATACTGCACTAAACCTCTGAAACTATAAGCAAGCCTCTAATAAAACATTTTCTCTTATAATAGTTACTTTGATCGTGCTGCCTTTTCATGTCAATAGAACAGTGACTAAGATATTCTAGTTACATAAGATAAATATGGGAAATTGTGTAATTGATGAACTAAGAATAGCCAGCTACCTTCATAAGGCTTCATAAATTTAAAACTTGTTTCATCTGAAAATATTTCATATGCCTCAGAATTTTGCCTCATTAAGTACATGATTTAAAAGAAGAGGTGTACCTGCACAAGAGGAATATTTTTAAAAACTTATCCATCAGAGGACTTGTACTGAAATTGTTAAATATTTCCTGAAACTTAACAGTGAGAACACAAATATTTCTATATAAAAGGAAAAAATATGTGGTTTGTTCAATGAAATATGTGGGTGTCAGATAAGCACATGAGAAGATGTTTGATAGCATCAACCACTAGGAACATGCAAAACAAAGCTTCACCAGCACATCTTTTAGGATGATTAAACTTAATAATCCTGACATTGCGAAGGATTGAAAGGTTGCAAAGCATTAAGAATTCCTATAATTTGCTGGAGGGTAAGCAAGATAGAATGAAAATAAATCAAGTTCATACTCATTTCTCTGTTTCTTCTGAAATTCAGTCCACGTGTATTTAAAATATTACTGAGAATCTGACTCCTGGTTATTACACTGGTACTCGTGCTAAACCCTGTGCATAAATTCCTATAGCATCCTTACTATCAAGAGAATATGGAAATAGACACGTCTTTCACTGGGATAGACTAAAGGTTGTGACATGGCATTCTATAAAATATTACAAAATAGAATGCAGCAAGGATGCATGCAGAAATATAGGTGACTCTGAGAGGCTTTGGTCTTAATAAGAGGTTAGACACGAAGTCTGGTGCTAACTCCACTCATATAGTATTTTCAAGCAGATAAAATCACAGCACTGAAGAGAACAATCATAGTAGAGTAGAAGCCACAGTGATGATTCAACACTGGCAGTGACGAATTATCGTATTGTGATGGAACCATTGTCTAAGAAATGTTTTTAGTTAGAATTCAGTGATGAAGAATTGTTTTTGGGAAAAAGGAGTGAGATCCGGAAACATATGGAAATTTAATGAAAGTATGAAGATTAAAAAAAATTAAAAAAAAACAAAGAAAACCAGCATATTTGTAACTTAGATAGAAATGATAAAAAAAAAAAAGAAAAGAAAAAGTGATAATGGGGTTAAAATGTTAAAAGGCAGCCAGTCCCTGAAGAGTCTGTGACCGTGGAATAGGATGTGAAGTTGTTGGTAAGTAAAGCTATTTTCTGAAAGGTTAACAAACTAGCGTGGTGATGTATCTTACTCTTGTAAGACATTACTTAAGCAGAAATGCCCATTGGGCTTAATTTATAAGGAAGTGAAGTGCCGCCAAGCAGGTTTATGCCAGTTTATATGAGACGCACTAGATATGGTTTTATTACCAAACACTGTTACAGGGGAAACCATACTCAGACCTAAAAATAAATCACCAATTTTACATATGCCATACATAATTATGATCATAAATATGAGAGCATGAATACATAAACTGTACAAATAAAAATGCATATGTAATGCAAAATTTCAGAAACCATGAAATCCAATAGCTGGAAGGAAATGGCATGGTCATGTGTCTCAAACTGGAGTGTTATTTCTCAAGGCTGTGGTAGGAGATAATTTAGGATGTACAGATGGATATTAAAATTTTAATATCTGTTAGTTTCTTTAATATATAGTAGAAAAAATAAGCGACCACAAGCACATCAATGCTTGGATTTTATGAATATATATTTAATTTAAATAAATCTTTTACTTATAAGTACAATTGCAATTAATATTTTAAAAGTATTGATATATTAATAGAAGCAACAGAATGTCAGTGTATAAAGAGGGAGATTGTACATAAAGATAGAAGGTAAGCTGTCTTCCTTTCTAAAATAGCCCAAAACATGTATTAAGCATTTAGTTGAAGGCATTTCCGGAAGCATGGCATCTCTACCAAGAACTCTCTGTTCTCCCAAACTTCAGCTGGTTAGCCTTTTTCTTTGAAAGGGCAAGTGTGTCTACCTATTATTGCTTCTGTTGGTTAAATGTCCCTTAGGCACTAGAGTGAACTGTGTATCTCACTTCAGTCAGCATAAGCTGAAACATGGATCAAGGGCCATGTTCTCGGCCTTGCTACTGGAGACCAAAGTGTAGAGTCAGCATCACTCTACTCATTCTAGCCTAATAGGGGAATGAATGTCATATAAGACTCATGTTGTAACATCCTTCACATTTAAAAGCATCAGAGGAGTGCTGACCAACTTTCTCCGCGGGTGGACAGTGGCATTCTAGGAGGAGCAAGACATTCAGAGAGAGAGAGAGAGTGAAAATTTAAAGGGTTTATAGAGATGTTATTTCTCATCCAAACTGTGGCTATCATAGCAATACTCTACCATTTTCTCTTTGATTCTATCATGAGAGTAAATGGATTCTCATTTATTTTGGAGACCAAGACTCTTTACATCTAAATATTTTCATATGTATATATGTTTCCTAGAATTATTTCTAGTCCTTATTTGGCTTCTCACAACAACCTGAAAAATGAAGTTTCTTGCAACATGACTTATTAATGTTTTTTTCCCCATTTCTAACTAAGACACAGGTTGAACATCTAGAAATCACACAAATACTGGTTTCTTGTTTTTTGCTTCTACAAATATTTTGTTGATTCTTTAAGAAGTTTATGCTATACATTTTTTATTTATTTGTGTTTTTTATTTTAAAAAATTAAAGGAATTAAGGTATACAGACGATCCAACTGATGAGTTTCTTCCAATCACATTTAGATTTTATTAACTCATACAGTGTATAACTCCAAACAATACATTTTATTGTAACATATAATGTCAACGGTGTTTTATATTTAGATTGGAGACAAATTGGATAATGTATGAGTTAAATTACATTTGGCATTAATAGCCATTGTATTACTCCCAATTGAAATAAATTTAATAATTGAGAAATAACACTTGATACCATTAAGAGTACTGGAATATTGCAGCAAGGAGTTAATTAGATACATGCTAATATTTAACTAAACAAAACATGAGGCAAAGAAAAAGATTCTGTGAAATAACAAGAATTCATCTTGGTTGACATTGCAAACTTCTCTACTATTTTGAAACCTCTTATTATTTAATAAAGCTATAGTCAGTGATTGGCTTCTGTATAGATGAAAACTGAAAATCAAAGAAAGATTTTGAACTTTTACTATTCAGACACTTTATCTGTCCCTGAATTCTTCACATTTTCAATTCAGTTTTCTTACGCTGAAACCTGGATGTCAAATATAACGGGGTATTTGGGCTGATGTCTACCATGCCTATAAAATCAAGAAACAGTAATCATTTTGGTAAAATGTCAGCATTATGGTATCAAAATCACATTAAAACCCCACTTTGAGAAGAAGAACTTTAGACAATTAATGGGTGTTAACAAGGAAAAACAGTTTTCTTCGTGATTAAAACACTCTCATAGGTTATCCAATCTCAAGTGGTCAGCCCTAAACATGGACATGCAAGCAACCCTAAATGGACTTAGGTGTGTGTGTGTGTGTGTGAGAGAGAGAGAGAGAGAAAGAGAGAGAGAAACAGAGACAGAGACAGACAGAGACAGAGACAGAGAGACAGAGACAGAGACAGAGACAGAGATAAACAGAGAGATTGAGAGAAAGAGTATCGGTACTAACTGATACTGATACTGACCATGAGTGGTGGGAAACACTGGAGTATTTTGTGATGAAAAGGAAAAATGATATAAGTACTATATTATGAAATTCTCAAAAAATTAAATAATCAAAAACCAGATTATAAAGTTAATACACAACATCTTTGAGAGAGTTTAGAGATAATAATCTAGTGATGCAATACATTTTTATCATGTCCATTCCCACTTCTCCTACAAACTCTTCCCATGTACGCCTCACTTTCCAACTCCACAGACCATATGCACTCCTTAAAAAAAAAAAAAATGTTGCTTCCTGTTTGGTCGGCCTGAATACTTCTGAGTATAGAGCCGTACACTGGACAAGCATGGCCCACTTTCAGAAGTCACATCCTTGAAACCAGTTGACTTTGCTTTCTCAGAACGCATCAACTCTCCACAGCTCCTCAATTATCTGTGGGGCCTGTCCACTCCATCCTAGAATGTTGGTTTTCTCACCTAAATTTCCAACAGACCCTTCCACAGATTACCAATAGTGAAACCATGACAGTATTTGGGTCTTGTGACCAACTCTTTTCTTAGACTGCGTAACATTTTTAACCTCTTAAACTGAAGTTCTTGCTTTGGTTTTTATTTCTTATGAACAAATACAGCCATGAAACAGAAAGTGAATTTTAAACACTCCATACTTTCTCGATCCATAAAGAAATCACCCCCTTGTTCATCTGTGCTCACCCTGCTGTTTCTACAATGGAATGGAGGAAGGGTAGGGAAGCAGGGGCTAAGGGAGAGACAGGAGAAGGACAGAAGGTTGGGTCATACCCCTTCATCCATATCTCTACTGCACATGTGTAGCCTCAAGGAAACAAGAACAGTATGCTTGGCATGGAAAAATACTTTTAAACAAAATTGCAGTATCTCTCTCTTATCAAAAGAGGTAGTCTAAATCACTGAAATTCAGTTAAATTGATGACAAATACTGACCAGTTTTGTTAGACTTTTGCAGTTACCAAATGAGCGTGTTTATCTTCTAGGTATATCCAGATCACAATGTAATGAAGGTTAGACCGTAATCAGTTCCTGCCAGCGCATGTTTCTACCGTCCTAAGCATTTACTATGCTAATGATAGTTGGTGCTTGTCTCTACCCTTGCTAGTTACTGACTAGATCTTACCAATGAGCAGTCAAACAGAACTATCAAACATATTTAGTGAGTCCAGAAATCTGTATGCATACTCATCCAGCTTGAAATGGAAAACCCAGACGTATGTCAGAGGAATAAAAAAAAAGGCCAACACTGTTAAATATTGCAGATCCAATATTTGGTTTTGTCAGCTTTAATTTGTCTATCTTTGAAAGTGCACTGTTGTGATAGGGATCTTACTTCTTTCATTGTTAAAACATAATTATGCCAAGATAAAAATAACATTTGTTTAAATTTTATGTAAAATTTCAAATTGCTATTACTTATGTTTTAGAAGAATAAACTGTATTCTCTTGGGTATCTAATATGGAAACTCTCAATTCTAAGGTTGAAGAGGAATGAACATTTATTTATGAGAAACAAAGTACAAAAACAGCAACAACAGCTATGATAACAAAACTGAGGTTCATCCTACAAACTCAAGTTTAGAGACTTAATAGTATGAAATTTATGAAATGTAAAAATAACATGTGTTATCCAACAGTGGTTATTTCCCTCACTATTTCCCAAATAAACGTTGGTGTCATCTAGAGCCTCTATCTTTTAATCAGACAAAAAACTTTTGTCAGTTTCCCTCTTTTCACAGTGAGGAGTTGTAAAGTGATGGCTTTTCATGAGACACATACAATTCAAGTCTTACTAATGTTTTTATTAATTCTTAACAATTTCATACAACGCATTTTGATCATAGTCATCATTGAACTCTTCCCAATATTCTCGTTCTGTCTGTCTTTCCCTCCCTACCCACTCAACTCTCAACTTCTCCTTCTCCTTCTTCTTCTTCTTCTTCTTCTTCTTCTTCTTCTTCTTCTTCTTCTTC
>OU015743.1:10537022-10588432 GCA_907169655.1 Acomys percivali | reverse complement strand
CTTCTTCTTCTTCTTCTTCTTCTTCTTCTTCTTTTATTCCATCACATTCAGTTTGTAGTGACCTACTACTTTTGGAATGAGCCTGCCATAGAGTTTGGTTCACCTGCCTGAAATAACATCATCAAAGGAAACAGTCTTTCTCTCTCCTGGAAGCTATCATATGTCATCAGTTCCTCAACTATTTTATTTCTTATATTTGTATTTTGTTTCTTAAATTATTTCATAAATGTGTGTGTGTGTGTGTGTGTGTGTGTGTGTCACAGTTAGTTCAACTTCTTATTTTTCCAAACATCACTTCTGGGGGGAAAAAAAAACAAACTATTCTCTAAGCAGAAGTAAAGTCTGTATGAAGACACTTAGCGTATTTAGGACTCACTGTGTGGAAACGTGCTTCTTTCTCATCTCATTTTCGTCTAATGATGCTGCCTCTTTAAACATCAACATAGCATTAATCACACTGTGGAACACAGACTCGAAGGGAAAGGAAGTCTGCTAGTCCTCTGAATTCACATAAAGGATGTTACTCTCATCCGAGTAATTCCGAAGGTGACAAATATTACAGATGCTGAATTTATGGGAGTGCTTGCTCCCTGTTTATTAACTCATCCATCTTGTGAGAAATAAAAGGCCCAAACAGTGAGACAAGTGGGCTTTTCTTATCCTGTCAGCTCAATGATGTTTTAAAGTAATCAATATCTATAATTACTGAATTCTGCCAAGGCTCTTTAACCCTTCACTGCCTCACTGTTGCCCACTCACTTCCTATGGCAACAGTAAATTCAAGGTTAATTACAAGCACTTAGCTATAATTGTGAAGCGTTTCTCTTATCAAGCTCATATTAATTTATGATCATCACACACCATCTTTCTGGCTGTGGTCTTCCATATTAGGAAGTTATGAGGTGGGATATGGTGTCAAGTAGAGATCTCTGTGGTTTGTTAGATATGGGCTTATCATGTTCAGCTACTGGAGGCTTCTTAGCAGTCCAGAGACCTCAGATTCTATGCCTAGTAGATTCACAACATGGAGGTCTGATAGAGTGAAGTTCATCTTAGAAGAGAGTAGAGGAGTATATTCCAAAAAATAATCTAACAACATAAAATGAATAGTATGCCACGGTCAACCAAAACTTATCCCTGAATCAATGAATTTACATTTGAAAATCAAGCAATGAAGTAAGTCATATTAAAAGAATTAAAATCAGAGCAATATTACCAATTCAGTAATACAGAAAAACATGTAACTACTCTAAAACCTTTTCAACCTTCTCAGCCACTTAGGAAAAAGAGGAACACTCTAAGTCTGAGTCTCTAAAGGTTATGACAGTGTAATGAATCCTATTCTCCTTTGATTGAATCCAGGATGTACACACTTCACAATTTTTTTTTCAGTATTTTACTGTTTTTTTTTTTTTTTTTTTTTTTCCAAGACAGTGTTTCTCTGTCTAGTCCTGGCTGTCTTGACCCTCCCTTTGTAGATAAAGCTGGCCTTGAATTCACAGAGGACAACCTGCCTCTGGGATTAAAGGTATGCAGTACCACACCCAGCCCAACATTCTACTGTTATCTATTTACATGAATCAAGATAATGATCCAAAAGGTGAAAAGCAAGAATGTATTTGTCCCCATCAACCTGAGAGTATAGGAGAAAGCTAAAATAAAACTATTGTCAAAACAATAAAATTTGTCTGCTATTAGGACTAATGTGCCAATTTAAACAGTTTCAAAAACGATGCATAAATTTAGCATACAAAGCAATAATTTTAAACTGGCAACAATTAGAGAACAAAATGAAAATCCCAAGTTATGTTCAAAATAAGTAAATGTAACAAAATTTTGCACACATACTCAAACTGACAATTGTTTCATATTTTACAACACTTTTCAGATAATAAGTCAAGTTTTTCAAGTCCTGAGAGATAAGAAACTCTTGCATAAGAGAAGAGGGACTTTACTCCTCTTGGTAATAGTAGAAGTCAAGGTAACCATATTAAAACTGGGCTCTCTCCTATAGTAAAACACAAGTAGGGTTGAATTGCATGGGTAATAAAAATAATCTGAAGTTCATAGAAACCCTATTCTTATTACAGCCATTAAACCTTTACTGTTTACATTAGGCATCACAATGAAATTCTTACCTAGAGATGAGAAGGATATTTCAGACTTCCAAAGAGCTTATTCATTGATTATTATTGAAAGTATTGTCCAGGGTACAGTCTCTTTTTGTAGACACACAGAACTTAAGACCTATGAAGAAATAGCCCCAAAAGAACAGCTTTATTACCTAAAAACTAGAAAATGTTTTAGCCATTTTAATGTACAAATATAAAAATCGCCTTGATCGTGGATGGCAGTGCTTATATGTTTCAGTCAGTAAATGCCTAACCAACAACATTAACATGGTAAAATGTGAAAAACTACAAATCCAAAACAATACATTTTTTAAAAGTAAATTGTACAGTGACATTAAAAGGATAAAAATAAGATTTTGTAACAAATTGTAAGGTGTTGAACTTCAAAAATAGATAAATGTAGACAAAAATCATTGACATTCATAATTACCAAGCCATACAAAAAATAATAGATTGTTTTCAATAGCATAAGATCTAATAAAACATTAGATTTACAGCAATATTTCCTCTTAAATTGAGTCATAGAATAAAATCCCCATAATTGTTTTGAAAGTTTTTTTTAAAAACAATAAAACTGTTAGTTGATTCAGAAATGAATATAGATATGCAAAGAATGTAGAAAACTATTAGTTTCAGTGTTGTAAGACATTATCATGGATTTGATGACTTGTGACTGTACAGATTTGATGACTTGTGACTGTACAGATTTAGGTTCTTATACCTTGAAGGACAAACATACAAAAGTATCTTACAAGGCAGAATGCAGGGAACAGATGTGAGAATTTTCTTTTTTTTTTTTTTTTTCTTTTTTCAGAATGAAGGAAAGAATATATTCTTCACTTCTGTCAATGTCTGAGATCACCATGCTCTGACTGCTATAACTGCTGACATAGATTCTTGCTCTGGCTATCCTTGATCATAAATAATCCACTTTATGGTTCCTTTGAAAATGTTCAAAAAGAGAAATAATCTCCCTATTAAGTTACTTAACATACTCATGTCTGAATTCTCCTTTTGTCGCACAGACAACTAACTGAGTCAGGAGAATACGATGAAAGCAGAGGTACCTCATGATTCTGGCTACAAGAGTCACTGTTTCAGACAGACCAATTCACTTCCAGTCTTATGTAACTTTTTTTTTTTTACTTTATTCAGAATTTCTTCAAAAATTCAGTAAGATACAGTATAAACTCAAAGTCTAGAGGTGTTTTATAAATCTCATCTACTCAAAAGTTCTAACTCTTCTTATAAATCATCTACGTCAACTAGAGACAACGCTGTTAGTGTCAATTATCCAAGACACTCCTTCTATCTACAAACACATCAAATCAAAAATAAAAAAAATCAAAGAAAGAAAGAAGGAAGGAAAGAAAGAAAGAACAAAATAAAGAAAGAAAAGGAAAGAAGAAAGAAAATTCTGAAACAGAATACAATAGCAGTATGGGTAAAGGAAATCTGTTATAAATAATTTCACTTTAAGGGAAAAAATCATGAGGAAAGGAACTACTGGTTTCACATAATTTCATATTCTTGCCAGATTAATAATATTGCTTTCAAGGGCTATGAATAGTAAACTAAACTTATATCTCTGCACATCTGGTCAAAATATGTGTGGTGTGTGTCTCTGTGTGTGTGCGCGCACGTGTGTGTGTGTGTGTGTGTGTGTGTGTGTGTGTGTGTGTGTGTGTAAGAGAGAAAGAGAGAGAGAAGAGAAAGAAGAGGAAGAAGAAGAAAGAAGAGAAATATATTCTTATATATTCACTTTTCTAATTGAGTAATTTTATGGCTTATCTGTCTAAATAAACTTTAAGGAGACCAATAATCATTTACCAATGTCGAACTGTTCAGTCATGTTGACGGTATATATTGTAATATGAAATCTTAGTAAACTTGTGGGTCGCCCATGTATGTTAATAATTCAGCTCATTAAATATGAGACTCTTCTCTGCGTCTTTTCTCTGAGGTATCTCATTTTTGTATTTGATACCCATTAATGCAAATTAGATGACTTATAGATCAAATACTTAATATTTTTAAAAAAAAAATTTGTGTTGCTAAATGTTTGTCCTTTACTCTCTGAAGTAATAAATTTTCACTCTTCATAGATGAACACGAATAACACTGTGGCAGAGCTTTAAACCGTAATGAGAATTACTGTCTGTAAGATGTGTCAAAATCTATGATCTATATGCAGAAAGAACACTGCCTGATAAAATCCTTGTAAAATCCACATGGCTTTTCATGGTAGACAAAATGCTGAAGATACAAGAAAAATCTCTCCATCCTTCAAAATGAGAAGTTAGAAAATGACACTGTGACCAAGAAAATAAAAGAAAGATGAGTTAGTAGACCCCCTACACATTTGTAGCAGAGATGCAGCTTGGTCATAATGTGGCTCTCCTAATAATGGGCATATGGGCTGTCTCTGACTCTATTACCTGGCTTTAGATCCCTTTCCCTAGCTGGGATGTCTTGTTTTGTCTCAGTGGGAGAGGATGTGCTTAGCCCTGATGGGATTTGAGGTGTCAAGGTAGGTGGTTACCCCTCAGGGGCCCCCCTTTCTCTGAGAAGAAGGACAAGGGGAAATGGGGAAAGGAGAGGGAGGGGGCTAGGATCAGGCTATAAAGTGATTAAATAAGTAAACGAATGAAAATAAAAACATTTCATTATGAATGGTGGGAGGAATGTTCAGCAGTTAAGAGCACAGTCTGTTCTTCTAAAGGACCTGAGTTCAATTCCTAGCACCTACATGGCAGCTCACAATTGCCTGTAATTCCAGGGCATCTGGAACCTTCACACAGACAAACATGCAAGCAAAACACCAATGCATGTAAAATTAATTAATCTTTTTTAAAGTAAAAAAGGAAAGATGAATTACTATATATATAATTTTATCATATAAACAAATTAATTAAATTTCATGACATAAATAAAACCAATATAAAATGACAAATTCAGAAATAAAGTATATAAAACTAGAAACATTAAATATGTTGAAAAAGACAGTAAAATAGATTTTACAGAAGCTATCTGTAGTCAATTCAAAGATAGAAAATACTAGGCCTTAGTCTCACAAAATAAAGGAAAAGCGTTGAATTAAAAGTGGACAAATATTCAAGAAACAGAAAAAGATGATGCCTGTGTAATACAGCCTCAGCAAGAGAGAGCTGTAAAAGGTAAATTACAGAATATTAGAAAACTGGAGGACTAGAGCATCCTTGGTTTGGTAACAGGTTTTAAATGATGAAACATAGTTAACAGATAAAATATAAAAACCAACATATAAAAATTTATTTCTCCAATAATCACTTACATAAAATAACAATTAGAATGACAGTGAAATGCTTTCTAAAAAATATTGGTATCAAAGAAATGAATTTTTAGAGAGTGAAACAAATAATTGTCAAAAGAAGGCTATAAAAGAAAAATATCTGAGAAAACTGGACTTCAAAGACAATGTGACATAAAAGTGTCCTTTCAGGACAGAGTGTGTACCTCTTCCTGGGCCCTTTTGGCTTTAAAGGGTTCTGTCCAGTCATCCTGTGTTATTCTAATAGTTCTGCCTTTGTAGGAAGCTTGACCTTTATCTCTTGCAGATTCGATACCCTTTCTTTATTCTATGTTTTTTGAAGTTTTGCATTGGTATGTCTTGGAGAATTTCTTTGTGATTGTTGCACAGCAGTTTCCTAGAAGTAAAATCTTGCATCTTGGAGGTAAACTCCATAAGTCACAGAATGTTAGAAAAGACAGCCTAATGCTATGAGGTGAGGTGACACATTCCCTCCTACAGGGACAATCTTCAGGGTCAGGACATTAAATCTGGAACTGAATTGTCCTTGAAAGGGGCTAGATGCACAAAGCCGGTCCCTCTAAGCATATAAAGCTTGGTTTACTGGAAGAAGCACAAGTCAGCCAAGCAATCAGAAGTTGCCCAGAACACCTGTGATACTAGAAAGACACAGTCTCCACCCTCTTGAGAGACCTGTGAGTTTTGCAATGACCTCAGGTTTCCAGCTTTTCTGAGTTGTCACCGTGCTGTGACAGGCCTTCAGTGATGTAGGCCTGTGAAGCATTCATGTTCCTGTAAGTGATCCCGCACTCATACTTATGTAACACTAATAAGATTCTTTGATTCACCAAGTTGGCTCCTGACAGTATCAGCACATTGATCTGTTGTTAGTCTTAATTGGAGTGAGTGTACATTTTTTGCTTTTTTCATCTCTAAGAATTGTGACACACAACACATTGTTTCTCTTGTATGACTCTTGTACATAAATGGGCATCTCCGTTTTTAGATTTGGAAATTCTCCTTTTAATATATTATTGAAGATATGCTCTCTGTTTCCACTATTGAATTCACACCCTTTTCCTAAAGTCTATAATTTGGACGTTAGGAATTTTCATGTTATTCCCAAATTCTCCATGTTATGCTCATGTATTTTTTTTTTAATTTCTCATTAACTTGTGTTGAGTGATCTAATTCCTGTATGCATCTCTCATCCCTGGACCCAAGTCTTCAAAATTATTTATTCTGCTTATGAGAATGTCCACTTTATTTTATTTTATTTAGGGGAATTAATTAAAATATGTTTATCTCTTATCTCCTTCTCTTTCCTGTATCTCCCCCCATGCCCACTTCCTGCTAGCTCTCTAACTAGTGGCCTTTTTTCTTTAATTATTGCTTCAATATATACAAATAAGTATGCAAATGAAATATTCTATACAAAAACTGAAACAATGCAAGCACATATGTACATATAACAACATTTAATAAAACAGAGACTGAATTTTAAAGAAAGCATAGGGTGGGGGTCGTTTGAAAGGTTTGGATATAGTAACAGTAAGCAAGATGTGTAGTAAATAAAATTATGTATAATCCCAATATATAATTATATATAAGCTCAAAATATCAACAATTAAAATCTTATGTATAAATATACATTCAGATGAAGAGATTCCAGGGTACAAAAAGCATGCATTATGAATATCTTGACTGAGAATGTGGAACATCATGAGCTATCATTGTAGTAGATAGAAAACAAATTTAAAATACTATTTGTTAGTTTTAAATGTGAGCTCAGTTTTATTATTTCATCCATACTACTGCTTAAGGGTTACCCTTAAACATTCACAAACATGCTTTTAGTTGCATGATACAAGGTTTGTTTGTATTTGGAAAAGACTGAGACAATTGATACCTTTTCTTTTCGAGATTTATTTACTTTTACTTATGCAGTGTTTTGACTCTCCAGCACCTGTATGCAATGCCTTCAGAGGCTAGAAAAGGGCCTTAGAGCCCAGGGAAAAGGAAAACAGATGGAACCATTATAGGGGTGATAGGAGTCAAACATGGGTCTCTGTAAGAACAGCTGCTGCTTTCAGGTACATATATACATATAGGATACATAGGTGTGATGATAACTTTAATGTAATGAAGGGAGTAAGTAGTCCTATTCTACAACATGAACAGATTTTATAAAAAAAAAAAAAAAAAACAATTGCAACAGTCATTAGGAGCTTATTGACCAGGAATTCAAAATGAGGTATTAGTGTCCTAGAAATGAAATTCTTAAATACGTACTGCCATAATACTATATATCAGATATTAGTATGTTACTATAATTAAAGAGGATTTAGAGACTTATAACTATGTTGGTAGCATGGTATGGTGATATAGCCATTTTGCATATCATCATCAATGTTCTGTAGTGTATTAAAATATAGTTAGCATATAATCTAGCAATTCTACTCCTGACTATGTCCCCAAGAAAATTGAAAACACATGTCTAGGCAAGCACTTGTATGTGAATGTTTCTAGAAGCATTATTCCTAATAGCAAAAAAATAGAGACATATGCTCAATCACCTAAAATGAGTGAATAAAATGTAGGACACAAAAGTGAATATTATTCCAGCATAAAAACAAACGAACTACCATGACATCCTGGAACGTAGATGAACCTTGAAAACACCATGAAAAACGAAACAACTACTATGAATTACCAATGTGTTGTAGAATTCACCTTATATAAAATTTCCAGATTAAAAATATCCACAGAGACAAAAAAGTATTTACAGACCTGTTTTATGATGATTTTAGATGTGTGAGAATGGAATGCTCAATGACAGTTTAGTAGTATAGTATTCCTTTTAGCGTGATGAAAACATGCGCAAAAGTACATAATGACAAATGACTGCAAATCTTTGTGAGTTAATAAACAGGATCTATCGTTTCTCTAAGAAACTTGTATCAATACATATATCATTATATATATATATATATGATATGATATGATATGATATGATATATGATATGAATGAAAATGGCCTGAATGGCCTCATAGTCTCATATACTTGAATACTTGTTCTTCAGAGAATGTTAGAGTAAGTATGCCCATTTCAGAGAAAATGAGTCTTTGGAGATGGGTTTTTTGGTTTAAAAAGCCTAAGCTAGTACTAATGTCTCGCACTTCCTATTGCAAGCAGATCTGTATGTAGAACTCACAGCCACTTTCTAAGCGCCATGTCTGCCTGCATGCTGCCAAGCTCCCTGCTATAATGAGAATGACTAAACCTCTGAAACTATAAGAAAATCCCAGTTAAATGTTTTCCTTATAAGAATTGTGGTGGCCATTGTGTCTCTTCACAGCAATAGAATATTGACTAAGATTTTATAATGTTCAAATATGGGGCACCAGAGTTTGTGTAAAATCCAGTCCCCACTCTCCACTCAACTGTGGAGAATGTCTTGTACACTGGCTAGATCTGGGTAGGGGTTAGAAGTTTACTGCACGTATTGTCCTTGGCTGGTGCCATAGTTAGCAGGACCCCTGGGCCCAGATCTGCCCATCATAATGTTCTACTTGTAGGTTTCTAGGACCTTCTGGGTCCCTTTATTTCCCCATTCTCCCTTGCTTCTCTTACCTAGAGTCCCAATAGGAAATCTTCCCCCTCTGTCCCACTTTCTGGTAAGGAAGGGTAGCAGGCTACCAAGAAGAGACTTGATACCCCATGAGCATATACAGGAGGAGGAGGCCCCCTCAGTCACAGACATAGGGGAGGGGAGTAAGGGGAAAATGGGAGGGAGGGAGGAATGGGAGGATACAAGGGATGGGATAACCATTGAGATGTAATATGAATAAATTTATAAAATATATTTTTAAAAAGATTTTATAATGTTGTTCTAGCTCCAATCAAATCAATTTCAATCTAAAATTAGTCAGAAAAGTCACTTTCTAGTATCTTATGGAACACTTTATTTAAAAGACATTGCTTTATTACAAATTCTATACATATACTAATTAATGAAATACTCATGATCCTAATTATATAAAACAAGCATTAATAAATGTAAATCTTCTCAATGACCTCAACATAATAATAATATTGAATTGTTTGACACTCCACAGGTCATTATTAGAAAACTTCACAAAGAAGTAAATGAATTAAATGATGTCTTTTGTATACACAAATAACATGCAAAATTAATCTATAAAATAGTCTCAATAAAAATCGTATCAAAAAATTTCCTAACAAATAAAGCTAAATATTTGTATAATGAAACATGTAAAAAATCTAAGGAAAGAAATTGTAAAAATCCAATAAAATTGGAAAATACTTCTATAACAATAGGTGGGTAGAATTATTGTAAAAAGCCAAAACTTCAAATAATTATCTGTAGAGTAAATGTCATTTCCATCTAAATATAGTGAAAGAAAATGGCTCAGCAGTTATCCAGGTTCAGTTTCAAAGACCCATATGGAAGCTCGCAAGAGTCCATTAATGTAATTTCAGGGCATTTAATGTCCTCTAGTGCTCCCCATGAACACCAGGCACATACATGGTACACACACACACACACACACACACACACACACACACACACACACACACGAGAGAGAGAGAGAGAGAGACAGAGAGACAGAGAGACAGAGACAGAAAGACAGAGAGACAGAGAGACAGAGATAGAGACAGAGGCAGAGACAGAGACAGAGAGACAGAGACAGAGAGACAGAGACAGAGAGACAGAGAACTCATACACATAAAATAAGAAATAAATAAATCTTTAAAAAAGAAACTGCAATGAAAATCTGTTTCATCAGAGGGAAAAGAAAGCCTGAATCAATAGGCCTTAACAACTGTTGCCTTGGTAATGTATCCTATACAACAAAATGTACTAAATGGACATCAAGCCAGCTCTACAGAGGAAACTGAAAGAATACTTCAGAGTAAAAAGAAAATTAGCACATCTGAGAGGCTGTAGTAGAAAAATAAATTATGCCAGGATACTAAATCAGAAATGATCTAAAAAACAGTCCAAAAATCAACTAAACAAGAGGAATAAACACATATCTATAAATACTAAGTCTTAATGTCAGTAATCTCACTAGATCAATAAGAGACACAGTCGAGCAGACTAGGAAGGAAAGCCATGCCCAATGCTTTCCTTACGCCAAGAAGCACACTTGTCAAGGAAGGAACCTAAAATACCACCAGATATTGATAGAAAACCAGTTACAAAACCTACCAATTATGTGAAACCCAGACCTCACTGTCTTCATTATCTAAAGCACATTAGAAATGATTTATAATTTCTCCTACAAGAGATTCCCTCTGCATCTCAGAACCTGCAAAACTAGCAATTATCTCTGTGTGTTTACCTCCGTGGCAGGAGTCTAAAATCAAGTTGTCCCTGTGGATGTGATTGGTTCTGTCTGATTGCTTGCAAATGGACTTGCAAGGGAGCTCTTTTTGTGTTGGTGAAAGGCAGGAAAACATTCCGTTGCAAAGTGAAAGAGCGGTTCCTGGGCAGAAATTTCACACTTCTTAGGGAGAGACCCCTCTCGCCAACAGAGCTGTGTAAAACAATGTTCCAAGAGAGTTAGGGTTTTCGTTGGAATTTTTGTGGTCTGAAGTTGTCTCTGCAGCCCTGCGGTTGCAATTAGAGCCCCACCTTCATCTGTGAGCACTGACCACCTGAACTATTGACTGATCTGAGTAAGAATGAGTGTTGTAACTTTTTCTGCTCACATGTGATTAGGAAAAGTTCCTTTCAGGGGCTCTCTAAAAACCTACAAAGAACAATTAACCCCCATCATGGATTCTTGTATTTCCTGGTCACTCATCTTGGAGCTCTGTTTGTGGCTTCACTCTGAGGTAGCACACACCCTATGCGTGTCTCTTCTTAGTCTTTTCCCATGTGTCTCAGACCTGCTTCTTACTATACACATATCTATTGTGTCTCTGTGCCTCCAGTTATGTTTATAATTTTCTGTAATGATAGCAATGGGTTAGAAGCCATCTAAGTTAGTAATTTTAACAAGTGGCAGTGTAACAACCCTACTTCCAAATATAGTAAAAATCTGTGGTACAAAGTGTAAAGGCAAACGATATCAATAGCAAGACTCTAAATTCATGTATGTAATGTAAGTGACAAAATTTTACTAAGGTTTCTAAAAAACAGCATAATAGTATATATTCCTCAGCATTTGTTAGGAAATCAGCAGATAAGACAGAAGGGATAGGAATAAAAACAAAACACAAAACCACATTTAGTTGATAACTTCAGATTGATGGTAGAAAAGCTAAAAGGTTTATGTTAAGATTGACTCCTCTATTGATATGTAACATTTCAGAAATTTAAGTAAATTCTAGAACAATATATAAATGAGAGTGCATTATATACCATACATACAGAAATAATGTTCACACCAGTCATGTCTGATATTGCTTTTGATGAACAACATTCCTGAAGAAGTACTCACAGGAGGACTAGTGAACAAATCCTAACGGCATCATTGAAAATCATCAGAAGTAATTTTGGGAATGGCAAGTGCATTCACTATTTCAGAATTTCTCTATTTTTTTTTTCATAATGACTCTATGTTTTAGTTTTCTAATTCTTATTTGAGATGTCAAGTGATTCTTACTGTTCCTCATTGTTTTTTTTTTACATTTTCAGACAAAACAGTACTTTATAAAATACATGTTTTGAAAGTCCTTCTTCAGTATACTGAAGTTAAACACATAAACAAATAAATTTATATAACTTCAAAATAATATATTTATCATTATGTAGGAGAATATACAGCTTTGAAATGATATACAATTCAACACATAAATACTTAAACATAACAATAAATGAACTTATTCCAGGGGAATGAAATACTTGTCACAATATATAAAATGAGCATGAATGTGTCTGTCATAGACATACACTGAAATAAATTTGTTGTTTTGCACTCCAATATTTACCCAGTGGTAAATATTTAAGAGTAAGTTGCTAATAAAAGAAAGTCTAATTCATAAATTGTGCCCACTATTTGTATTTTTCAATATTTTGTTGTGTATTAATATGCTAAAATATTGTTTTGTAAATACAAACAGGTTTTGCATCTTTAATATTTTGAGGACAATACTACCTTCTAAGAATTCCTGAGTAGTTTCAAAACAAGCTAATGGAAAGCCCTGGTATTGCATTGAAGAACGTTGCCACTGGAATTTCCCAGTGATGCCTTGACTATTGACATTTATTCTCCGTATAAAGCTGAACATGGATGGAATGGGCATCTGTGAATTTACTGAGAATTTCATGTGCTTCAGATTCTTACTTCAATCACAGACCCACTTTTGAAACCCTCATCACTTTCTGCACAAGTGTCATGTAGCCCGATGATTCAGAAGGGCAGTGCAAAGGATTAATGCTTATCTGTCTAGGCTACGTTATTTATGCCACCTTAAGAATTCAACAATTTGTCATGATAGTTTTTCATTAAATTTATCAACTTTGTAAATTCTTAAGATGATGAAATAGTTAAAAAATGTATAGTGTGTATAGCCACAAGAGTTTAACTGTTCATGAGTGTCTATCTGTTCAAAGGCCAAAGATGTTAACTTTCATTATTGTCATTGTAGAAGCTAATTTATGTCCTATGGTCTGAAAGATGTTGACAAGCCAAGATATCACTTGTAGATACTGCCAACCACAGCTTTTGTTATTGCACTTGTCAGAATGACTCAGTGGGATGGAAGATTTATTAGAATTTTCTTTCCAGATAAATCCCTGTTGCGAATCAAATTATTCACTTTGAACTGAACAATATTTTAGCAATAATTTTGGATTCATCTAAAAGTTATCAATAAGACACATATCATATATTTTGATATTAAATTAAAATGTCCAGAAATTCAAATAAGTGGAAAATATATTTTATAAGTTGTCTTTTCACTATATAGTCCTGTTATAATTTTACTGTAGCATTACATCATATTTATTTCAAGGACAAAAAAAATCTTATTTATGATCTCATAATAAGTATCACTTTGGGCTACGGAAAATTGCTAAGGATCTCAAGTGGAGAGTCAGTTGTGTAGTGATGAGAGGCCGAAAGGATTTTGAATTGTAGTTTGGCCGCTGGATGTACATGTAAATTCTACAACCAGAAAAGTAGACCAGGAAGGTTTAAGCAATGTTTGTTGTCTATTTGTCATTGGGCTTGAGACGATTTCCAAACGTGATAAATGTGGAGGATAGCAAAAAAAGACGCCTTTGGTTCTCAGGAGGAATATTATCTCAGTAGCTAAGTAGTTTTCCCCCTCACCAAGGGGGTGGGGGCTTCTCTGGGAGTGAAGCATAGAATCACAGTAACATTTCATTAGAAACAGAGCAGATAACCAGAGGGACTTTGTCTAGTGAAGTACAAAATGGGTGCACTTTGGATTCTCTGATTTAGATTCAAATGAGCCACAGTGGTTTAAATAGGTGCACATGGACATATAAGCATAAATCTGAGGCATTTTGAGGTTTATAAAATACGAAGTCTCATACTTAAAATGAAATTTGATGATAGGGGTTTAAGACACATTTCTGAATTAAAACACAGTTGTAGTATGACCATCTTTATCTGTGATCCAGCAAAGAACCTAACAGAAACCAAAACCCATAGTTTTTATCCCATGCCAGCAGTGAAAATAGAGGTAGAAATATAATCTCAGAAGTTCTATTGACCTTACACATATCCAAAAGTTTCCCTAAAGCAAACATATGTTTCTTAACTCCTAAGGAAATCTTCCTGACACTCTATTTGCTTTACTAATTTTAAAAACATACGTTACAACGTTACAATTCATCATATCTGTGACTGCTTAACATGAAGGACATCTGGGAGTGGGTTCAGGTCACATCTGGGATGTACTACCTCGTTAGTCAAGAGAAAATTTTGATGCATCCCTGAGAGCTAAATGTACTCGGACTTCAGAGACCTATAGATGACTGAAAAGCTGATAGCATATATAATGCACACATGGGCATATGTACAGAATTAAGATTGAAAAAGAAAAGTAGACATTTTACCCTTTATGCCCACAACCTAGAATGCAGTAGACATTAAGTAAATTCTGTGAATGTATGAATCACTTACATATTTGTCTTAGAAATCATAGCTACATTATGTTGACATTCCTTGTTTTATGCCATTGAAATAAAATTTGTTCAAACTCAGCCATGTTTCATAAATCCTAGAGGAATGACTCAACATTTCCCAAATTTTGCAGGATTCTAAACATCATTAGGTCTTCACAGACCCCAATGTATCCTTATATTAAATGATGACACTAATGGGCTCTTCTATCTTGTCTTTGTCTTGAACTATATATTTTCATCCATTTCAAAAATTTAAGGCCTATTAGGGTTATTTTGCTACCATAGAATAAAGGAGAATTTGAGTCTTTTAATTCAGCCTCAGTCTCTTAGGAAAGCAGAAATAAGACCTTCTTTAAGTAATTGATGCAAAGATTATTTTTCCTAAGCAAGAGACATCGTTTCCTGCATCAATACTTTGTAATTCACTTGGAAAATACAAGGACTCTCAAAAACTAAATAATTTGGACTTGATAGGATGAAAATCTAACAAAGCAGAACAATAGCAAAACGTTGGACACCTCAGCCAACCAGGAGAGAGAGCTGGATGGACTCTGCTTCCTGCTCTCTTTCTGTCCATGAAGAAATTTATTGGACCCTCATAGGGACAGGCTGGCTATTCTCTCTCTAGTCACATACGAAAAGCAAAATTAAGCATAAAAAAGAAGCAACACCCCCCCAAAAAAAACAAATAAATGGCACAGAAGAATTGCTCATAATCTTACTCACATCTGACTAAACCACAATTATTTCAAGTACAAATTTACTCTACAACACTGATCTGCTTGAAAGTAGCCATTCAGACATGTAGGTGTCAGTACATTGAACCCAACAAATTCATCAAGTTCCCACTTCTGGTTCTAAGACTAACTTGCCAATGTAAATTTATTTATTTTTGATAGTTTGTGTTTCCCATTATTCTATTAAAAACTAAAAATATATATTACAAAGATGCATTTTACACATTGGAGCACAGGAATGTGTTATGCCACCATCTTTCTTCTCTTCTTTCTCTTTCTTCGCTTCCTCTCTTCCTTCATTCTTTCTTCTTTACTTTTCATTTTTTTCACAGAGCACATCAGATGATAATTAATTCTCAAGGTCTAATATCATCACTATTAACATTGTTTTAACCATAAAAATAAAGTTATCTATCTGTTCTAGTTCTTTAATAAATACTGTATAGGAAGTTGTGTGTGTGTGTGTGTGTTCCAGAGAGAGTCTATATTGAATGATATACAAGAGATTTTTAAAGAAACAAATATTACATTTCATACAAAAAGTGAAACAGGATATAGAAGTGTAAACAGCTTTAATTATCTTCAGTTCTGTTATTCTTTGACGGGCTTGTGTGGCGCCCGCGCCACCGTGGTACCGAGTCGAGGGCAAGGGACTGCGGATTTAACTCTCTCTCTCTCTCTCTCTCTCTCTCTCTCTCTCTCTCTCTCTCTCTCTCTCTCTCTCTCACACACACACACACACACACTAACACAGCGGGTCCTTCGTGCTAAGAGAGCAGCAGCCGCAGCAGCAATTTATTCTCGTTCCCCATCAGAGTTCCAAAGAGAGCCTACTTATAGGCAGCAAAACAGGAATCCTCCTCCCAGGTGAAATCCCTCAAGGGGTGATTTCACACAGGAGGAAAAGTCTCGAGGAAGGGAGGGGTGCGTTCTCAGAGCAGTAAACATGACTAGTTAACCAAGATAAACACAGACATGGAAGCTGCTAGAAAGAGGACATGAAACAGCAAGACAGGCAGGAAGCCCAGTCAGGCCTGGTTCCTACAGGCTTCTTCTTCTTCTTTTTAATCGTAGTCTTTAGCCAGTTGCTCCTACTAAAACACACACAGAAACTATATACTTTGGTTGCGCCTCATGCTCATGGTAGTTTCTACTTGCCTCCAGTGTACTTTCCAGAGTATAGGCATATTCCATTCAGTGAAACTGCCTGTGTTCTTTTACTTTGTTGCCATAGAAAACACTGCCTTTTTAAATGCCAAGACATTACTGTGGTATGCACTAATGGATAGATTTTGTGTTTAAAACTAACTGCTAAATAAAGTATTTTTTACTCACTCATTTCTACCTAGGAGAAAATAGTTGAAAAAAATCTTTACCTATAAAATTGTTAATGTGTGTACATCATTTTATATAGTATAATACTGATGATGTCTTATCTTCTGTCATATATAAACACTAAAACCACTGGATTATTCTGCCATGCCAAAAAAAAAATTGTATCTTAAGGAAGATATTTGCAGAGACAGTGATATAAACGGAAACAATAGAGGCATAATTATAATATTTTACAATGGTTTGAAACAATAATGTTACAATTAGTTTCCACATGCTGATTTGTATTATAAATATAGCACAGTTACATTAATTGTATTAGAGAAAGTATAGAAAAATGAATCCCAACATAGCTACAATTTATCCTTTATCTGTAGTTATTCTCCTCTTACACTTCCATTGGGTTAAAACAGTAATCATGTATAAAATACAATAAATGAGAATTCAAATGTTTTTTCAACTGCTTAAGAATACATAATAAGGTATATAATCAAGTAGTTTACTGTATCATATTTAGAAGCAACAGCATGTAACATTAAATGAGTAATAAGTTGATTATTATAATTCAAGTTTCATCCATTATTATTAAGCTATTTTATTAAATGTAGTCATTTTATTTCTGGTTTGTAAATTTTGTCAAAATATTAACAAAAAGATTTTTATCTAATCTGCCCCATCATAGACAATGGAATTAAAATTCCATATTGTTGCTGAAGGTAATATAGAATTTTTTTCATGAGAGAAAGAGGAAACATGGTCTATTTACTGTAAGCACATGAAAGGTGGAGAAATTAAAATAGTAAGCTGGAAATGTAAGAAGTCACTAAATAACAGAGAGTGCTCTAATGCGGACGATTTGATGATAAGCACTGAAAACCGCAAACTTAACCAAGTCCTTAAAGCACGATCAGGCTGACTTCTTATTCTGTGACATAGTGCCCACAATTACAGCCTACTCATCTATTTTCTCCTCCGGGTTCCTTGTTTCTGCTTTTCCAAGTGTCTCTGAACTACAGTATTGAAGTGTGTGCTCGATGTCAGTAGGGACCCTTGTTCAGGGACTTCTAATTTTTCTGTGAATCCAGAGACACACCAGCAAAAGCAAAGAAGACAGGGCAAGAGAGATATACCATCACTCTCCTTAGTCCCTCCCCTATAGACATCTGGGGTGACCCGTGTTCATACTTCCCTGCTGATGATGGTAGCACACCTTCCGTTCTTGCACTTTCCTAAACACTACTAGACATTGCCTATGCTCGGGAGGCACCGTCTCATCCCTGATTTTTTTGGAGGTAGTGTAACCACAAGTTCTCTCTATTGCTATGTCTACTGTGGTCCACAATTCCCTCTTTGCTTCCATTTAATTAGGCCACAGCTCACACCCCCTATTATCAGATTGTTGTGCAAACATATTGCTTCTGATCAGTAAAACCAATTGCTAATGATTTAGTGTTCCAAATAAACCAACTATGACTCCAAATCCTACCTCTCCATCCAGCCAGACCCTTTATCACAGTCTAGCACACTGAGCCTACCTGACTCTACTCTCCACACGCTCTTTACCCAAACAAGATTACGCATGGACCCAAAGACATTTAGCATGTGAAAAATATCCAAAAATCAAATGCTAGTCGGAAGAAAAACATTTTTTTTCCATTTAATTTTTTATTTATTCACTTTACATTCTGATCATAGCCACCGCCTCCTCTCCTTCTGGTCACACCCTCCTTCTCTCTTCCTTCATACTCCTCCCATATTTATCAGAAAAGGGCAGGTCCACCCACCCACCCACCGCAGAGCTTCACATTGTATCAAGAGCTGAGCACACCCTCTTCTCCTGTGGCCTGGAAAAGCAGCCCCACTAGAGAGGAGTGATCAAACATCAGGCAACTATGTCTATATCTGAGACAGCCCCCACTCCTCTTACTAGGGGACCCACGTGAAGCCTGAGCTGCCCATCTGCTACATCTGTGTAGGTGGCCTAGGGCCAGTCTATTCATGGTCCTTAGTGCGTCTGTCTCCACAAGCCCCTCTGGGCCCTGGCTAGTGGGCTCTGTTGGTATTGTGGAGCTCCTGTCAACTCCAGGCCATTCTATCCGCCCGCCCCAACCCACACACATACTTTCCCATAAGACTCCCTACACCAACCCACCCACAAAAACTTGGATCCAAAATTTACCCTGCCTACAAGAAGGTATGCAGGGATAAATATAGAGCAGAGATTGAAGGAATGACCAACAAATGCCTAGCCCAACCTGAGAGCCACCCCATGGAAGAGAACCAACCCCTGACACTATTAACAATACTCTGCTATGCTTGCAGAGAGGAGACCAGCATAGCTGTTCTTTGAGAGGCTACAACCACCTGTGGATCCAAACATATGTGGAGACTTATATCCAAAAGAAAGATTTTTCTACAATGGTATTTGATGTCGACGTGAATATCTATCACCATTCACAAAAACTAACTATAAGTTCATCAAAACTCTAAATGTGAAACCTCAAACAGAAACTACTAGAAGAAAATATAGGCAGAGGACTCCATTTGGCCCAGATTTAAGGTCGATAATTAACAGGTAGAACTTGATAAGACTAAAAGACTTCTGCAGGGTTATAGAAACAATCAACTGGGTGATGAGGAACCCCACAGTATGAAAGACAATTTTTGCCAGGTTAACATCTGTCATGGATTAATAGCTAATACTATAAATGCAATTAAAATCCAAGATTTTAATACAATTAATATCAAATTAATATCTCATATTCAGAACACAAAACAATTTCAAAAAGGAAACAAAACAATACAAAAACAATAGGCTCATCCAAAAAAAAAAGTGTCATCGACCAGAACACAGAGGTTTTAATGGAAGGAGGAAAATGTTAAGAAATTACTTTTTTTTTTTTTAACCCATAACCCACCAATTAGGGAAATGCAAATGAAAATTCCTTTGAGGTTTCATCTTATCTAAGTCAGATGTCAAAAAACAACAAAACATTGTCTAAATAACACAATTTCTTTATCCAGTCTTCGGATGAGGGACATTTAGGTTGTTTTCAGATTCTGGCTGTTACAAATAAAGCTGCTACAAACATAGTTAAGCAAATGTTCATGAGCATCCTCGCCAGCATGTGCTGTCATTGAGGGTTTGATCTTAGGCATTCTGATGGGTGTAAGATGGAATCTCAGAGTTGTTTTGATTTGTGTTTCCCTGATGACTAAGATGTATTCTCTTATAACTAATTTTCATACCAACTCACTTTTTATCCCCTTTTCTCCCTGCAAACATCATTCTCTACTAATATTTGATGCAGGTCGTTTACAGTATAAAACATAAGTGGGTCATGTGCATGCATTAAAAATGTCAAAAGTAGCTTTTTAAGTAAAAAAAAAAAAGAATAAAGAAATCAAGAATGTAAAGTGTAAAAGAGCACAGGTTTCCAAAGGCATTTTCTGTGTCTATGCTGCCCACTCAAGCAACCCTATCTGTCCACTTCCATTGGTACACTTACCTAATATTAAGACTAGTCCCTGGTTATAAAGGTCACTTCCTGTCTGAGAACTAACATTAATTTAAAAGTTTTTAGCTGCTCTTGAGTAGAAAAAAACTTCGCTCTGTGTGTGAGATGAAGCATAACCTAAGAGCATAATCAATAGCTCTAAAATAGCTCCTGCTCTTAAATCTGTCTATAACACAAAAAGGATGAAGAAAGAGGATCTATATAGATAAATATGCCTTATTTAATTATTTTTCAACTAGAGAACATAAAGTTGATGACTATGCACTTCTCTTCTCCTTTTTTTTTTTCCCACTAGTGCTTTATCCTACTTTTTCAGCATCGGGAGAAGGTTGAGACTAATAGAAAAATTTATCCTTGGCCTTATAATAAACAATTAAGTTGGGCATAGGTAATATCAGAATATTCATGTGAAATTTTAGTACCCAGGAAATATTAGAAATAAAAGAAAACCATTTCTATTTATAGATAGATTGATAGATAGACAGACAGACAGACAGATAGATATGTATATGCATGAAACATTATAGCTAGCATATCCATCACAACCCTGAAAGGAAAATATCTGGGTACTAATCCTCTACATTAGTGAAGAGTTTTACTTACCTAGCCCTTAGCAGGAGCTAATATAAATGTCCCCTCCATGAAGATAAGCTTCAGAGTACAAGAAGGTATGTGGTTTCTTAAAGTAGATCAAAATGTTATACATTGCATGCTTATATAAATATGTAAACTAATATGCATATATATAGGTGTTTATATATGCATGTAATAACAACTACTGAATTTGAAAGACTTAGGGAGTATATGGGAGGATATGAAGGAAGGAAAGGGAAGGGAGAGTGTGGTAATTACGTTATATTCTGAGAAAAACAAATACAAAATAGAAAAAATAAAACAAAACCATAAACAAACACAAAACCACATTTCCACTACTATTTCCTTATTTCACGTTTCTGTTATTTAGGACCCAGTAAGTTGCATTGACTTCTGCTTCTTGTTTCTATTGAATGGCCTTAGATGCTCATATGATGACTGATCTTCAGAGGCAGGGGTCTTGAAAAGTGCTGTATTGGCAAATCTCTAACGTCATGAAACTATTATCCATAGGAAGGGTTCTGAATCTCGTGGGCTATTGGAAAGTGTTGGGAAATAGAAGCTGTGACCTCACAAACAACAGTGGATCACTTGAATCCTGCATTGGAGTTCGTAGATTATCTGTGCGTCTGCTCCACCATACCATCTGCACTCTGGTGTTCAGAATCACCACAGGTCCAGAAGCAACATGACAAAGGGTCATCTTCTGAAAGTTCAGAGGCACTAACAAGATACCGGCTGTCTCCTGAGGGATGTCCTCGGGTATGCTGTTCCACAGATTAAGAGTGAATATATCTCCCTAATTCATTTCTGCTCCTTAATCTTTTTTTTTCCTTCAAGGCATAAAAGGTCCCAATGTCTCATGCACCTTTTGTCATGAATATTATCTCTAGCCTAAATTTCTGGCACATTAACCCTTCCTTACATTAAAAAAAAAAAGTGTTGTGCAAATATATCATTTTTAGCCTCCCTTGTTATTACATAGATTTCTTTCTTTGATATGCTATTTTTGTTATATCTTTCCTTCAATGTCTGTAAATTTCTAAGAATTCTATTATTATTGACTTTTCAGTATTGCTTTAGTCTTTGTTAAAAAAAGGCTATGTTAGTTTGCAACTATGACAAACTATATTGACTGAATTATATTTCTTCTATAACAGCCTTTAAAAGGCTTTTTTTTTAAAGCATGATGACATCCTTCTAAAAGTGTATCAATGTCATTTAGCAGAGTGGCTTGGTATATACTTAATCCACAGTGATTGAAATGAATAACTTAATGAATTCAGATTTTGCTACTCTGACAAGACACATGTATTTAACATTCTAGGCCAATGGATCATGAGATTTTAGGAAACCAGTCCCAGTAAGAGTTTCTCCCTTTTATTCTTATCCTTGGTCTTTTTGATTAAATATTAATAATTCAATTTAGAACATGCTAATTACAATCTCTGTGCATAGCATATGATGATGTATGGTTGCAAAGAAACCCTGTTCGCCCTTAGTGCAACCAAACTCATTTACATGATCCAAAATGAGACCGAGTAGTACAAGGACATATTAAATCAAAACATTTATTTCTTTAAGCCCTTTTCCATCTTTAGAATCATCCACCTAGGCAATGCTTTCTGTTTGAAATACTATTTTAGACTTTCTTTTAATAGCAATAGTAATATTTAAATTGGTTGTCTCCAGGGAACATGAAAATTATAAATACACACATTCGTGTGTGTTTGTATGTGTATCTCTCTGTGTGTGCACATGTGTCTTAAATGGCAAGTAAGCTCATTTTTTGGCAGTTCTATATTTTGATTTTGATTATGTATAAATTTGATTTCCGTCAACAACCATTCATTGTATTCTTGTATGTCTCTGGGGCGTAAGTATTGTGAAGTTCTATGACAGACAAGGAATATTGGTAGGTTGAGTAACAGAATAGGTATGCAAAAATTATAATCACAGAGTATTTTAAAAGTTCAATCTATTCAGTGCTTCCATATTTGAGTTCTATTCTCTTTGTACAAAGCTTCGGTTACTGGATTGTGCAGCTTATCAGTATTTTATGATTTGTATAATTTTGTACATCTTCATAATTGTGCAGTATATTTACTTTAAAGAAAATTTGAGTAACCTTGTGGTCTCCACAGAATACTAGATGTTTAATTTAAGCAAGTGGCTAGAATTGACTCACAGTAACTGCGATTATCTACCCCAGCTCAAGTAAATTGAAATTCCAACATTTGTGGGGAAGGACCCCTGAGATCCCATCCCTATTGATGCACTACTGGTAGCTGATGGTTGCTGAGGGAAAGAGAGCGATTATTCTTGGTGATATGGTGGTTGCTGGTAGGTTGCTCATGTCCCCTTATATGACTACATGTGCATTTCGAGAGCATTAATTGGCCCCATGGGTTATTGATAACAGTGAAAACAGAGGATTTTAAGGAGAGAGTGAGTCAAAGTGAGGAAACATAGGGGCAGTTAGATGGTGAGTAGATATCATCAGTAATAACGTATAAATATCTGAGAGTTTTGAAAGGATAAAAATATATTGTTAAAAATATGAGTGGATGGGCTAAACAGTTGACTTACTGAGTAGCAATTATTTTACCATTATGCTATATTCAACTATATAATCAACAGTATACACTGGTACAACAATTATCGTTGTATAAACCATTCAGAATGGGGTTCAAATAGTGATAAATTAATTCTTATAAGTCTAAATTTATGAAGTGAATTTAAAATTGGTCACCTAGAAGGCATTCTGTAGAGATGAAAACAGGACATTCTAAAGAAGAAGCAGATGGTTAATAAATGTGTTATCTTCAAGTTGTTAACATCCTTAGCACTGAGAGAAATTAAAATTAATATAATTTTGTGATCCAAATCCTCCTTGTAAGAATCGTTATCATCTGGGAGACAAATGGCCACAAACGCTGACAAGTGTGTATAGAGTGGGAACTCTAATGTTAGAGTGGCCATATAATAATGCAACCAGTCTGTGAACCATTATAGATTTTTCTCAAAAAAGGCTAAAAACAGAACTGCTGTGTAACCAGACCCTATCACTGCTGGGCAAGTAACAAAAGGACTCTACATTCTCCTGTGGAGATGCTTGCTTAAAGATTTTCACTGGTCCTGTCTTCATAAATAACTACAAAATGCAATCAACCTAGATGTCCATCAACTGAAGAATGAATAATGAAAATGTGTTCCATAGACACAATGCAATTTTACTCTGCTGAGCAAGGTAACTCATGACTCAAATTTTGATGGCCTTACGTTTTCTCTCCTGGGTAAATTTTGTATTTGTATGTTTAAGTTTGAAGGTCAGGAGGGACCTTGAAACTATAGAGATGCTATGAAAAAGTGGGAGAACTGACTTCAAAGGAAGGTTAGTGAAGGAAGGAGTATACAGGAGCTGAAATTTGCTTAGGTAGAGACTGATGGGTGGGAGATAAAGGCCAGGCAGGGGATGGTGGGGGTGAGGTTAAACACAGCTAAGGAAATAGGAAGAATCTCTCTAAGAAAACCTCCTCTTTCATAAGCTAACTGATACCATTTTAATATTGGGAATGAGTGGACGTACTCTCTATGATCAGATGACGTTGTTTCCAGATTGGTTATTAAAATGTAAAACCCCAGTGCCAGATGTGAGATGCTTCTTATAGCTGGTCGGGAGATGCACACAGGTCACTGACGCAGTACAGTTTATTGCTGTTGCCCTTGCTTCTCCCATGGAAGGAGATGCCAAGACCCTATTGCTGGAGAAATCACATACTTCAAGTGTACAACACAGAATTTAAACTGGACCTAACAGCTTTATCCCTGCCAGGTAGTTTACATAGTGCTAGGGAATATTATTACAAGCTGCTGGGTGCAAAAAAATGCTATCAGTACTATCAACCAACCATAGGCTCTGCATTCAAAAATACTAACCTTCCAGGTTATGGCCCATTGACATACTAACAGTAGCCTGACTCCTATGGAATTAATCACGGTTTGATGGTATTTATGGCCTGCCCTGCTCCACAAGAAGAATCCTTGCCTTATACTGTAACCATGGTATAAATCCCATGGGTTGGGGCATCATAGGATCTAGTGGCAAGTCTACTGTTTAATTTTGCTAAGTGCATGTGCTGCCTAATTGTCTTCTACGTACTTGCATCTGTATCCACACGTTGCGTAAGGTCAGCACTGGCCTTTTTTTTTTTTTCAGAGGGTTACATTGAATTTACCTTTCTAACAGTTCGCAGGGTGATTACTGAGTATTCAGTACTAAATAGCACATCTAATCCAACCCCTCAAGATTCAGCAAACAAGGTAGAGGTGGAATTTTAGGGTCAGGAGGTGGTGAACAGTCTTCTATGTACAAGGCTCCTTGGGTGCCATGACTACTGCATCTGTAGCTGCTGACACAACACCCGCATAATATTGGTTTTGTTAACATCCTGTCACCAACAGAGGAAAGGGTTGAGAGGCTAACGCTTCCCCCCAGGAACTGCTGGCAGTTGATGACTAAGAAGGAAGGGGGTAATGTATTTTGGCTGTGAGGACACTATTTTCCCCCCATGCTTCAGTTAATGACTCCCCATTCACGCTCACACGAGCAACTGTAACTAAACTCAAGTGGGTCACAGTGAAAAACCAAAGGTTTAAGTGTAGGAGAGGCGTAGGTTCTAAAGGAGCAGTGGTTTGTCCAGAGTGGGATAGGGAAGGGCAGTGGAGCGCACAGACAATAAAAGCACATTTAGGTGATGTGTGATATTGACACGCAATAAAAAACATAGACTAAGTAGCACAGACACAGCACTCAATTTCAGCCTGCCCTCAGTTCTTCATGCATGTGTTTCATGATCCTGCTAGTTACTGTCTATGCCATGGGCACATGTCATCAGTTTAAGCCATACGTACAGTGTGTGTGTGCGTCTCTTTGTGAATGTATATGTGGGAATTTTATTCCACAATTTCCAAGATATGGGTTCGGCACCCTCTCTGTGAACCTTCTTTATCCATCATTAACTTTAGTTTATTCATTCTTCTGTATGACTTCTATGGTTATTTCTGTTTGCTTCAATTGACATACATAATTCAGAGTTACTTCTTATGGCGTCCCATACATAGTAAAATTTCTACCTATGTCTAAAGCTGCCTGCTCAAGCAATGACTCTGTATCAATGTTCGGATCCTTCAGGTGGATGAAAATTGATTGGTGTGGCTTTCCAGCATTCAGGGTCAAATGTTTTCCCCAGTATATAAGACAGCACTAAATATAATGAGTTGAAACATGAAAGTGTGAGCTCATAGCTACAGTAGGTTTAACAGTTAGTTGCACAGATTATCTAGGAGTAAGCTTTTCTAGAAATGTGATGAACTGTGGAACGTGGCACATTTTAAAGATAATAGAAATTATTTTAGACTATTACGTACTGTTTTAAATAAATTATTTTATTAGTCTGAATTAAATGACACATTTACAAAATTTCTTTTCTCTGTGTTATTATAAGTCTTCTGCCATGTAGATACTTTTTCTGTATTTTTAATTTCATAGAGTAAAACTGCAATGGCAATATTCTTGCAGAGTTTTTTCTTTAGGTCAAAAAATATTCTGGTCAAATATTTAATTTAATTAACATTTGATTTAAGTTGCTGAGTTGAGAATTTCAGGATATAAAATCATGAAAAATGCCATTTTTCATATTACATCATAGCTTAATTTCATAGAAAGAAAATAATGTGTTTGTGAAATACACAAACATTTAAAACACTCAAATATAATTTCTAATTATTTGCAATATCTAGTAAAAGTCAAGAAATGATAGAATTTTTAAAGATTTATTTATTATGTATACAATGCTCTGCTTGCATGTGTGCCTGCAGGCCAGAAGAGGGCACAAGATCTCATTATAGTTGGTTATGAGCCACCATGTGGTTGCTGGGAATTGAACTCAGGACCTTTGGAAGAGCAGCAGGTGCTCTTAACATCTGTACCACCTCTCCAGCCCACAGTAGTATACTTAATCAGAGAAAACTTAAGTATCTCTCAAAATCTTGGAAACAATCTAAAAGTTAATACGCAAGTGAAATGTAGTTGAGGTTTCTGAATACTAACTGGGATTCTAGGGATTAATAAAGTGCCTCTGATGAGGTTGATGGTTTTATTATAAGATTAAAAAAATCTTGGAAAGGGGTGCTACATGACTCACAAATGTAGTGTTCACTGCCATTTTATTACTTGAGAAGTCCTTTACAAGAGGCTAGCACCTACGTAGTATACTGGCCAGCTTCCACAGCTCTGAGAATTAAGCTTTGGTTTATTTTGTTATTTTATTTTTTATTAATATGCATTCACATTAGATTCCAATTGTAATCCTCTAGCTCTTTCTTCTGTTCCCACCCTCCCTCCCCTTTCTGTCCTATTCCCTTCCCCTAGGCCTTTGACAGGTGAGGTCCTCCTACCCCACCATCTGACCACAGCCTATCACGTCTCACCTGGATAGCCTGCATCCCCTTATTCTGTGTTCTCACAGGGCCTCTCTGCCAAGGGGCAGGGATCAAATGGTGGGCACCAGAGTTTGTGTCAGAGGCAGACCCCACTCCCCCCACCCTCAAATCCTTTCCCCGTTTTTAAAACATAATGTGACAAAGCGTAATCTATCCAACACATAACCTACTCAGTTTTTAGTTCTTAGTTGAAGCAGCTGTAAACTCCCTGAAAAACAAATAAACACCCAGACACACACACAACATCTTCTACATCTGTTAATAACTCTGTCACCTCTTCTCCAGTGGACCTGCCTTATTAGATAAGGCTACTTCTTCAATGTCCGTTGCCTCCGTCTGTCTCATGTTCATGCTGCAGGCCTGAGCCTTTGCCGAAACAGCCGTCTCAGGACACCACTGTGACATCTTGCTGTAGCTCGTCCACAGATGAAAGAATGTTACTACTTTTCTTTCTCTTCCCACTCCTGTCATTCCCTTCTACTCACAACATTCCCATGGTATATTTTTATGGACAGAGTTCATTTTTCAGGATTTGTTTCAAGGGACAATTATTGAACATAAATTCTTAGCACAAACATAAAGATAGTGTTATGCCTATACCTATTGCAGAGAAATCCAGTCACGCTGTCCAGGCAAATGACCTAGTCATACAGGCTTAAAACCCATACTATTCAAAATAGAATCATGTTTTAGGAATTATTTTAGGTATTTAAAAATACTTTTAAAGAAATAGTTCCTCTAAAGACTAAATATTTTCTTAAAGGAACAGACAGACACCTAAGTACCACGGTTTATCATTTTTTTTTTCTAATTTGGACTTAGTGAAAAAGATAATATGACCTTCATTTAGCACTTAAATATCAGCTCTCTTGAATATCCCTTTCCCCAACTCTTTAATTTTTACTTATGTAACTGTGTCAAACATTTTGTTATGAACTAATTATAGGTAAATAGTCATGCCATTGTTAATGTTTAAAACATGAGATCACTCAAAATACAACTTAAGCTAAATGTATTTTTAAAATGCAGAATTAAAAATAAAAAAATATTGGAACCTCAGCTAGAGTTGGGCCTGAAAACATGGTAATTGTATCTACTAAAGTAAAATAAGTTGATAGTCTTTGGGAATTCTTTGTTTTGTTCTTTTATCTATATTTTGGTACAGTATTGAAAAATAAGTAAATTTATTTTATTAGCTTGAAATTCTAATTCTGTAGTGAGCAAAATTAGGAGGATTCTAATTATTCAAGCACAACTGTGAGTGCTTTGTGCTGATATCTGATCTTATTTTATTCACTGCATTTCCCACATCTTCCATAGACATTTTTCTGCTGATATATGAAGAAATAAAATTTCAGTAAAAATTTATAATATCACATCATGAATGTAACATAAATATAATTCCTAATTGTTTTGTGGTTCTTCTTGCTATATGTAATTTATTTTATATATGTGTAATAATATAAATATATACATAAAAAATAAAAAATTAAAATATCTGTATTATGCATCAGTAAGATATAACATTTTTGTGTTAGAAAATGTTTTATGCACTAATACTAAATTAGGTGGCATAATATTACTTTTCCTCACTAGCTAATTAACACATCTGTTAAACTTGTATAATTTTAAGGTAACAAGGAAAACCTAATGGAGTTCCATTGAATTTTTCCCATTAAGTTAACATTATAGGCCTTTAATGAATGCTTAATTGGATAGTGATATTAAGAAAGTTGATGCACAAATGAAAATAAGTCCCAATATCTGCAATATGCCTCATTGGCATTCACTGCAGGACACTGACCAAAACCTTAATTAAAAATATGGCTGATTCTCCTATGTATAATTGCCCATTCAACAAACAGCCCTATTAAGAGAATGTAGACATAGCATTTGAATTTAATTACTAAAAAATGTACTTAAGCGATAACGGCTTTTTCTTATATTTTCCAACTTTTCATTTTATTGGCTTATCACATTTAGGATACAATACCTAAGTTTGTACCTGGGTTTACTATAGCATTTCCACTTAGTTTTATGGCTGCTAACATATTCTTTCCATTTGTTCATTTCTCTTTCTCACCATTATTTTCAGTTCTACCTACCCATTTCAATGAATATTCAAGTATGGCCACCTCTGATCTTTGGTAGTCAGGTCATGGGAAGCTTATTGTTCAATATGTACATGACATTTTGCTATTCCTGGCTTAGAACACTCATTTCCTCTATCCTTTGTTTGAATGCAGTGGTTGAGCCATCTCAGATGAAACATGCCGACATAAAGGAGAGCTTACAGTGAAAATTAGGCATGTGTGAAGCATCCCCCACATTAAGCTCTGTTGTGGCAGCAAGAATGGGTAAGAGAAAGAATGAGCTGAGGGCTGGTGGGCATGCAGAGGTATAAGGAAAAGCTCATAGTATGTCAAAGCTACACCAAGCCAGAGTTCTCAGAAATATCTACATGCTGTACTTGAGAGTCTTGGAAAGCATTAAATCATGAGCAGGTGTTCATTAAATAAGAATTTTAAAACTTTTACATATAAAATAGGAGATAAGCACTTCAAAGAGCAAAACTTTAATAAAGCATTATGGAGCACCATTTAGGGACTCTACAGGAGGGGAAACTGTGGCCTGATCAAATAATTAGTAATAATATTAATTAATATTCATATTTTTAAAAGAAATAATGAGTCAATTTCCCAAACTTGAGTAATCAATCGGGTAAAATTAATATTTGCAAATAAACTGAAGTTTTATAGACTAAAACCAGTTGAAAAAAAAATAGACCCATAAGAATTTCCAAGGGAAATAATAATAATGATAGCCATTCTAAAAATAATTAAGGTGAGGCAGAGAACATCCGTTCTGAAGAGACGCATGAGAAGTCACAGATTTCAGGACTCAGCATTTCTAAAAGGTCTGAAAGAGCCAATAACTGCTGAAATTAAGGTGAGCATTCCTCAAAATAATAGACAGCACTAACTGTCAGAATAAGAGAGATAAACAAATCCACCCAGATAAAACTGAAAGCAATTGCAGAATCCTTGCCTTCCTCCCAACCCTCGCCTCTTGTCACCTGTGGAAGGCTGGAGAGCTGGCCCATGGTCCTAAGAGTGAGGTACCAGTCCCTGTCCCTCACAAAAGGCAACACTGGGGTCCTGCCCCTTTTCTGGGCAACAGGATAGAGCTGGCCCTGGTTGCCTGGGTTGTTGGGTGAGCAGTCTCAGGACATGAAAGTGAGAGAGATGCCCAGCCCTTATCCTACCGCAACACAGTAGAACAGGCCCTAATGGCATTGGCATGAGAGCCAGAAAGCTGGCTCTACCCATTGCTGGGTTTAGGATTGGTTGGGCCAGCCAGGGCAGAGAGGGAGAGCCTGTCTCAGTCATGTTGGAGCTGGAGAGCTGGCAGGCTGACCACCTCGGAAACCTCTGTCCCAGATCTAGGGCTTTGAATGAGCCCAGCCTAACATCTACCCCATTGAAGAACTGCTGGAATGCATGAAGGGGTCGGTCTTCCATATGCAAAGTTACAGGATCTCCATGACAACAAAAGGATATCAGAGAGAAACCCCAGTGAAGTTCCAGTATTGACAGTGCAGTAGAAGTCAGAAGCCTCAGTCAGAGTCCAGTGAGTCATTTTAATGAACATTTGCAAGCAAAGAAGTGTGGTCAAAAGGGTACAGTGTGGGACACACTTGGGCACACTGTAGCTTCTACAAACATTCTTTTTCTCTTTTGTCAGGAAGGTTGCAAGGGTGGAGAGCAGGTATGAGGGGGAGAGGGAGAGAAGATTGGGACTGGAGTGCATGCTGTGAAAATCACGAAGAACAAAAACGTTTTCAAAATAAAGTTGAAAAATATCAAGAAGGATAAAAGGGCGACTGGACAAAGTGAAGGAAAGGTAGGAAAAGAACTGCTAAAAGAGACAACTCTAACCAGGCCTGGCAAGTCACTGCCCACTGGAGTGGCCTGAAGTTGCTAAGTGAGGTTCGAACCAATATAAACATTATGTCCTGCAGCTTCTTTCATCTGTGAGTTTCTTCCAGGAGGCGGTTATTCCTAGGTAGAGGTCTGATATACTGGGACACAACATGAAGCTAATTAAATTGCAAATATCAATCATAATCGCTTAAAAGTATTTTAACAAATAGAGATCACCAGTGCATATGTTTCTGGCACACAGCATGAGGCCACTGACACCATGAGAAACCAGTAGAGCTCTGTTTTGTTCTATGGAACAATATGATTGAACCTTTCTCCTCTCCAGGAGCCAAAGCCTGACTGTTTTCCAAGTGGACTCAAACTTAAATACCCTATATGTTCTAACACTAAGATTACAGTCTGCTACTCCAAAGCATTAGCTCACATATTGAATGAAGAATAAAATTTCAAAAATTAGTTGATTAACAATTGAAAATCTCAAGGAATCCAACAGAAGAAGTTTTTGAAGTATATTTAATTTTCCACTTCACTACAATAAGTAATTAATAGTAATTCCTAGAAGCTCACAATAGGAAGATAAAACATTATAGAATATATAAATGTATTCTGAAATCTGTCCATGGTCAATGCATATGACAAACATCAGTTATGCCAATAGATAGTTAAGTGTGATAATGGCATATAGTTATATATGGCTATCCATGTTTATCAGATGTGACAGAGAATGATCTATGTATTTGATTGATAACTCAGAATAATAAAGAAATCTCAAGCAAAAACATGCACTGTGCTCATAATTTATTTTAAGATTTGCAACAATAATTCCATTATTATACGATAATAACTCCCAGAGGTGAACTGGGTGGGATAATAAATTAACTTTCTTTTTTTTACATGACAAGTTTGTAAGTGAAAGCAATCTAATTAGATCAACTTTAATTATCTTTAGTGAGAAGGTGTTGTTATTGATTAGTTTGTGAAAGAAAGGTAAGATAACTCATTTAAAGTTGCTTTCTTATTTGTAACTTTAAATAGAGAATTTAACAAGTACCTTCCCTTTCTCTAGGACTACAGTCTATCTACTTCTACAAAGAAAATTTTCTTTATATTTTATGTTTTCAAAGTTATATATGGCTTCTGTAGCACCCAGTTATTTTGCTTAAAGATATAGATCACATTGCCTTCATTTTCACCTCAGTTTGTAACTTGGATCTGAGTGCACCAATGAATTTCAAATTTAAGAGTGATTTTGTATTTTAAAATGGTATAAAGGCAAAAAAAAAAAAAAACCCAGATATGCAAATTTAAAGTAGCGCTATTGATTATGGCCTGCCTCGGTTGTTTTTCAAAGCAATATGAATATCTACAGTACAAGTAGTTTCATTTTTAAAATTACTTCATCTCATCACTTCTTATTATTTTGTTATTCATTATGAGTCAAACACCTGCAATCTTTGAGATAATCCATATTAAGTTTGTCCTACGTGTGTTTAATATCCCAATCTAGTTACTAGGTCAGTCACAGAATGAAGATCTCTTCATATACTTCCACATCTTTATTGTTCCATAATCATGATGTAAAATGTCGTGGCAAAAGAGAAACCATGTTGGGAAGTTCAAGGAGAAAGAACTAGTAATCAAAAAAGGTCATCACAGAATAATCACTCAGACTAGTTCAATGAGTGCACTACAGATTTAGAGCCCTCATTAACATGTTCAGAAAGTTACTCTTAATCTCATCTGTTTTAATGAGTATTAATTAAGAAAGGAAATTTATGCATTAACTACGAAACTGAACTGGAAACTTATCTCCTTTAATTCAGGGATTTAAAAAATATAATAACAAATTCCACCTACAGTATAGCAATCTTTCTTAGTTACTGTTCTATTGATATGAAGAAACACAAAGAAAAAGGTAAGTCTTACTAGATAAAGCATTTAACTGGGGGCTTACTTACAATTTCAGCAGGTCAGACCAATATAACCATGGTTGGGAGCATGGCATCAGGCAAGGAGGCATGGTGCTGCAGAAGTAGCTCAGAGCTCATATCTGTTCTGCAATTGCAGGGAGAGAAAGACAGACAGACAGACAGACAGACAGACAGACAGACAGACACAGAGAAAGAGACAGACAGAGACAGAGAGAAACACAGATGGACAGACAGACATGAACACACACAACACAGATAGAGGAGGAGGAGGAGGAGGGAGAGAGAGAGAGAGAGAGAGAGAGAGTTGCATAGACTTTTGAAACCTCAAAGATCATCTCTAGTGTGATTCTTCCTCCTATAAGGCCATGCTGCCTCTAACATATCTCTTAATCCTTCTTAAACAGTTGATTTACCTGGGGACTAAGCATCCAAACATATGAGTCTGCGGATCGTCCTTATTCAAACCACTACATTTACTCATTATGTTTAGTATCAGTGAAAAGTCTTCAGAGAACTTATTTTTCAACATTTCATAATACAAACATGTTCCTTTCCCAATGCTGGTAACCTTCCATGATGAGAGAACTCATGTGATTTCAGCAAATTTTTTTTCAACAATAAATGTTGAGACCTCTGTGATTATGGTAACATGAAAATTTTTGTTTTGATAATTAAAATGAAAAAAAGAACTTGCTTTGAAATTTTGGTTCCAAGAATGTTTGCATAAATTCCTAGTTATGAAAGAAAGATAAAGGAAAATGTTTGAAGCAACGTACCTAGTTTCCTCTTTATACCAAAGTTATACAGCAAGTCAATATCTGTGATTAATATTTGCCTGTTCTAGAAAACACTGACTAGGGTTTATAATGGTTTGTATCTCACTACTATACCTAGCACTGGTTGCCTTTCCCTTGTTTTCCACATTCATGTTATGAATTTCCTTTCTCTATGTCTTCCCTCATACCTCTCTGCTCTAAGCAAAGTTTTCTTTTATTACTTTCCCTTCACGAAAAAGATATCTTTCATCAGTTAATAATTAATGGTATAATTAGCTATCCCTTGGAAAGGGAACCAAAACAATACATACCGTAACTTTTCTAGGTACTAATTTTCCTTTTTTCATACCAAGATCTCCCTACAGATAGAGGCACCCTAATCAACAAAAGGCATACCACGGCAAATGTTCTAGACCTCACCTGTCAACTCTGCCCCACTGTGTGAGCTTTCAGTCTACAACACCTAGGCAGATAGACTTTATTGGAAAAAAGAACACCATCCTCTCTGTTTTACTGCCTTTTCTAAAATTTTCCTTGAATGATTCTTACCTAGTAAGTAACTTCTGCTTCAAGTTACAAACATATTAATGATTTCTATAAGAATTGTGTGAGTGTTTTACATATGTAAAAGAGCTACTATTTCCATCTCACAAAGTTATTCATCCTATCTTCTAAAATATTCTATATTATAAAACAAGAAAAATAAAATTACCAAAGCTTCAAGGACAACAGAAGAATAAATGTCTAGAAATTCTTCATATTAGACTCATAGCACAGAAAATGAATTGTCAGTTAAGACAGAATTTATCATTGAATAGAAGTCTTCTGAGGCTAAAAAATATATATCATTTAAATAGTTTTTTAACACAGACACTGTAAAAAGAGACTAATTCACACCAAGGTAGATGGGACAAGTTTCAGAGGAATAGACCATACTACAATCCAAGACACGCATTTGCTTCTACTCATTTGCTCACCTATGTTCAAAGCAGCCTTATTCATGTTAGCCAAAATCTGGAAACAGCTTAGATGTCCCTCAACTGAAGAAGGGGTAAAGAAACTGTGGTACGTTAACACAGCAGAATACTACTCAGCTATTAAAAGCAAGGAAATCTTAAAATTTGCAGGCGAATGGATGGAATTAGAAATGATCATCCTGAGTGAGATAACCCAGACCCTGAAAGACACATATGGTATATACTCACTTATAAGTGGATATTAGCCCAACGTGGATGCCTCTGAGTGTTCTTACTCAGTGGAGAATTGGGACAGATACTGGGACTCACTATTAGACTCTGGGAAAGAGGGGTATGGAAGAATGAGGAGATGGAAAGACTCAGAGGGTCCAAGAGCCCCAAAAGAAGACCATCCAAGGCTGGCTGATCTGGACCCAGGGCGCCTGCAACCAAGGACAATGCATGCAGTAAAACTAGACTCCTACACAGATCTAGCCAATGGACAACTCATTCACCATGGTTGTAGGAAGGGCAGGGACTACCTCTGATATGAACTCTGGTATCCCCTATTTGACAACTTCCTCTTGGTGGGGAGACCCAGTGGCACTCAGAGGAAGGGGAAGCTGGCTATCCAGATGAGACCCGATAGGCTGTGGTCATATGGTGGGGGACGAGGTCCCCTTCTGTCAGAGGTCTACGAGAGAGGATAGGGGGAAAGAGGGGGAGAGGGGAGAATGGGATAACAATTGGGATGCGATTTGAATAAATTACTTTAGAGAAAAGAAAGTACTAAGTCCTCCCTACCAGCTTAGAAGGAAGAGTTGCTAGAAGAGAGTGTGTGAGTTAACCTCAAACACTCATTGCCTCAGAGAAGAGACATCAGTATTACAGAGCTGACAGGCCCATCACAGTTTAGCTATCAGGATCTAGCACAAATCCTTTTTTGAAAAGACAAAGTTAAGCATCTAAATCAATATTTCTGATGGCAGTGATGCAATTCATGATATGGGATAGAGTGAAACAAATAGAAATTTTAATCCATAAATAAATAATATAAATGTGCGTATGAAGATTGTTTCTATGTCAAGATTTTGCAATATGAGTCTTTATAATCACTTATAAAATTTACCCATTTTAATGATATTAAGAATGTGCACAAAATTATATGGCATATATACTTCATATATATCAAGAATTAGCTTACATATTCAGAAAGGGTTGTGTATTCTGTCCTTCACTGAAAATATCTGTAGTGGTAGCTAAGGAAAACATAGCCACAGGAGAAATCTCAGTGAGAGAGAAGACTGATATTATAATAATGAACAGCAGATCAGTATTTCAGACAAAAAAAGAGAGATGTCCAAAGGATCAAAACATATACAAATTATGCCTTTATTTATGACTGCAAATTCATGTCATAAGCATTTCGGTGAATGACAAGGAAATCTCCACTTAAATGAGTCAGTTCTGCCCCGATACATCTTTCCATAAGATGTAGAGCATATCTATTTCCTAACAAAATGTTATTTATATGTACCAAATTTTAATTTCCTAAAAGTTTATATGGAAACTTGTACTTTTCTGAATGTTTGCAGTCCCTATATAGAATCATTCTGTGCTTCTCTGATGTTCTAAAAAAAAGGCTAGAAAGTATTTGGTTCACAGAATATTATTTGCCAACAATGTATTGAAACCAAATGCTTGACTAAATAACAAAAAAAAATTGATCAGATACTTGATTTTAATTAAAAGTGAAACTAAATAGAAAATAGTACTCTGAAGGCCCATTAAGTATATGCTATTATACTGATATTCTCTATGAGAAAATTAGAGACTTGCTTTATAGGAATAGTGTAAAAATAGAATTATCGTTGCAGCGACTTGACAGGATTCCACCCTCTTTCCTAGAAATTGTTCCACCCACACTTCTCCAAGAATTCCCATTTGCGGTTATTATATAATATAGTGCTTGAGGACTGTCCAGTATTCTGACTTAAGAGTTTTAGATAAAGTATCAGAATGCTGTGGATGGAGCACATGCTTTTGGTCCTGTGAGTGATTCTGTTACTAGGCTGCTACTTAAGACCTTTCCTCATTGAAGGATCCTAGTGTTAAAGGTTGTTTGTTTGTTTGCTTTTACTTATTTCTCCAAATTCTGAAACTTTTGAAGTGCTCCTGAAAGTGTAAATCCTGTCCTTTATTGTGGTTTTTTTTTCCTTAGGGCTCTAATTTTCTTAGCTAATAGCTAAGATATTTTCAGTGAAACATGGGCTCTAAGCCCCTTAATTTGTGAGTTAATTCTTGCTTAGTTAAAATATTGAACATTTTTCTAAGGGGAAGATATTAATCCTTTTGAGTTCAGTTGTTTTGTCAACTGTTCACTCAATGAGCATAATCATCAAGTTACAGAGGACAATTTTCTAATTAAATAAAAAACACTAAAATATTGCTAATTTATATAAAAAATTTTATACTTTCTATCTTAGTAAAATCTCTTAAAAGAACAATTATTTATTTTTATTGCTAATAGGAAACCATATTTAATATAACACATTTTGGCTGTGGTACTACATACAGTATACTGCATTTGTAGAAATTTAAAATGATGGCATAAACTGTAATGATTTAAAAAAACAGAATAAAAGCAAATACAAAAGTGTCTATATCTAAATAGTTTCTCCTGCACAAAATTTCAGACATGAATGAATTTACACTCTGCAATGTATGAGGAAGTTCAGGGAATATATGATAAAATATATCTAATAAAATTTACTAAATGAATGACAAACTCCAACTTTATGGCTATATTAATGATAATTCAAAACTAAAATTGGAACTAAGGAATATATTATCAATAATAACCTGAAAACTAAACTAGTATAGATGAAAAGACATCAAGGACTGAATAGGCCACTGCCATGTGGGAAGGAAACGTAAGCAGTGAATGCTTTCAAGTTTAACAATGCCAATGTTAACCTCTGTGTAGTTTTCCTTTCATATGCTGAAATACTGTAATACATTTAAAGGGACGTTGGTTTAGATTCAACTCCTGAACATGGTAAATAAAAAATTAAGCAAAGAAAGAATAATAATTTTAAAACCTACAGCTAAATGAATAAAGGCAAATCTTATTCATTTGGCTCGCTACAACTCCCCAACTTAGAACACACATCATACTAAATGGTGAAGTTAGACTCACAAAACAGGCTCATCATCAGGAGTAGACAAAGGCATATGAAGACTTTGATGTGTGTGTCTTTAAAAATGAATGGTTCTCTGTAAAGATAGATATTTCTTTATAAAGAGGTACAGCTTGTTTGTCAGTTCTCTTCCAAAGACGTCTTAATGCACAATAAAATTTTACTGTGGAGTCAAAGTGTTAAGAAATATACAGTTTATAAAATACTGCAGAGTGACAGAAAAATAAAGTAATGGAATAGAATAACTAGCCAAAAAAAAAAAACCCAAACCAAAAAACATGTAAATATGTCTACTTGCTATAAAATTATGTTAGCTTTAACAATTAATGCACCAAGAACTTAGTAAGAGCTCAGGATTTCAAATTCAAGAATTTTACTATGTGGAGACAGGTCAGGTCACTATAAAGAGTAAAGAATGATTGTAACAGAAAGTATTATAACTACATAATTGACATGAGTAAGATTCTTGTGAAGTGAGAAAATAGTCCTTGCATTCCAGGCTATATATAGACACACATCTACAAAAGCTACGCCAACCAAGTGATGACTAAGGTAAATGCCTGGAAATTTTAGTCTACATGCTTCATGCAGTTCTCTTTTATGGTCCTTTTTTTTTTTTAACTGAAAAAATTTATACAGTATATTCTAATTATGTTTTTGCCTCCCTCAACTTTCCTCAGTCTGCTTATCTCTCAACCACCCACACCCTTTCCAAGCAAACCAAATGAATAAAGGAAAAAATCCCATAATAAACAAACAGAAACAAAGAGAGACAACCATAAAGCACAAAACAGTGCCTTCTTTTAGAGATTTGTTTTCCACAAAGTTAACTACATCACATGATCTATTTACTTGTAAGTACAATTGGAGGGAGACCAAAGCACCAATCCAGACAACAGTGCCATTGTTAAGAACAGGCTGGCAATTTGTCAATGGGATTACTTTTGAGCTCGATAATGACAAGTTAAAGAACTCAGACTCATTCTGTTCCTTATCTCTACTGAAGATGTCTTCAGCAAGTTCTAACAGTGTACACAGAGACACAGCGGAGCTGAATTCCCATGTCAAGGAGACTGGAAATTACAAGCAACATAAAACAGAAAGTGCATAACCGTAATTTTGTTGCTTCACTTTGGAAAGAGTCTAAACACTGTCTTGCAAGGTGACCTGGGTTGATGACTAGGAATCCAGGACGTAGAATATTCAGCTTTTTAATGTGACTTTCTTAGAGGACAATAATAGGGAGGAACTTTTCAGTAAATATGACTGAACACAAAAACGAGAAACCTTACACAAAAATCGCTTTCATCAAATCTATAAATGTATCAGAAAAAGATTCTCCGTAGACTGACAGCGAATAATACAAAAGAGAAAATAATGAATTAAAAATGAAAAATCAATACTCTTAGAATCTAAAATATTTATAACATTCATTTCTTTAGATACAGAAATATCTATTTAGATAAGAGAGATTCAATAAAATGTAATTCATATTAATAAGAAATTTTGTTAAATAATATCAATTCCGCTCAACTTAGGGTTAGAGCTATAAAAACTTAATGCCTTTAGTAACTGAAAAAAGTCTACAGATAAAAATATTTTTAAAAAGCTCTTCAACTTTACCTATAACCAAAGGTTTGAATACAAAATACTCAGGCCACATTTTCCCCTAAATGTTTACATATCCACTATAAATATATTAAGTAGGATAGCTATGAAAGACCTTTACTCATTTAAGTGTCTTCCAAATATTCTACTGTACGGACTCTGTCTCTACAACATTTGAGTCATGCCATTTAGGAGCTCATACTTTAATAAATCTCAGAAAATTCTAAATATAATTGATGGTTCATTGCCGTATTGTTTTTGGGTATATTGGATATGTTGTTCCAGGAGAAAAATGTGTTAAAATTCTCGATCCAGTGGTATAACAATGACACCAAATAGTGAGTTTAGTAGACAGTAAAGTAATAAACTACATTGCGACTACTACAAATTAATGCATTTAAAAATAAATTTACTTTGATTAAAAAATCTATTTAATATTTGTATCAATCTCTGAGAGCTCCTACACAAAAATATTATGACTGTGTCTGTTAGCTAATGGAAATGTTAAGGCTATTGGAGGGATTGTAAATAGCATCTCAGTGTAAAGGTTTCCATGAGGTAAGTAGAGTTTCTGCATCTTGCAGATCACTGAAGCAATTTGTGACATATAGGGGAATATGGTTACTAAAAAATATGAATAAATAATATTGTTTTTAGATTTAGGCATACACTATAAAATACCCCTGGGGTTGGATAATAACTATATAGATTTGTTTTTTTGTGTGTGTCAAACTATATGTGTCCTCAACCATAATTTCAGTATTCCAATTTCTTCAGAAACATTGCAACAAAATGTCAAATCATTGCTGTTTCAGCGTACCACTCCAAATGGTGGCATTATGTTCCAATGACCTTTTCTAATGCTTAGTGGGTCCTATAGAAATTCCCATTTCTTTATCCCAGTTTACCCTTCACCAAATTTTCATCCTTTTGAATAAACTAGATCTCTACTTTGTATGACCTTGAAGTCATCTTCAGAGTTTAACTTGCTCTGTCTGAACATTCTCATCTATAAAATATAAACAGAACCAAACATCTGGCAGGTACTTTCCCAATGATACTGCTGTTTTCATGAAGGCTGCTGTGTGATCAGATGCAAACTTGACATAATCATTTTGAGTTACTCGAAAAGAGTAAACAATACCACTATAGCTGTTACACTTCTTTTAATGTTTAATTCTTAATTGTTGCTTATTGCCAAACACCATTTAAAATTAATTCTCATTTTTTAGACAATGGGCATTCATAGTGATGGGAAACAAGACTGTATTTATTTGTACAGTTGAGACTTGATTTCCTGATCCTCAGATGATTAATCTTTCTACTGAGGTGCAGCATCCATGTTCTTTTTATCCAAAGCAGTTTTGTGTTTTCTGATGCCACACAAAAAGAGATACTTGTATTTCCTTAACATATGGGTGGTTATCCTGCTAATTTTTTCACTGACGATTTTAACTTTCATAAAATGTGTAAACAGAAAAATGTTTTACTATAATTTTCTAGCCAATAAGATCTGATCGATGGAAAATAATGGCACCTATTGCAAACAGATGCTGCGGAGGAATAAGAAGAATTTGATGGATGTTACAAAGTGGCAATTGCTTTGTTCCATCATAGGAAATAACTTGGTATAAACATATTATTTAATAGAGAAAGTTGCTCTCTGAGTTACAGTTTTCTTTAACAAGAAAATGAACAAATATTTTTCCACTAAATCTCTATGTTGATTTGATTTATACTTAAATGAATCACTGAATCATATCAATACTGATAAGCCTCTTTTTCTCTTTTATTTATTACTTACCATTGCATATTCTTATCTTACTTTGAAAGTTTGCTCAGAGCTTTATTGCTTCCTCAATTTATTTGATTATTTTCTTTATGGTTAACTGTATTCTAAATTAGTTTTATGAGTGAATTTATCATAACATATATTGAGCTATTGGTGTTCCATTGTTCTGATAGTATCACTTATCACTGTACATAACTTGATATATGTCCAGAGATACTTAATCAATACCAAAAATATATATTTAATTTTTCTTATGTATATTGATAAAGAGAAGACTAAATAAAAATTTACCAATTTTATGGTACATGTAAACTAAATACATATAGATTTAATTCAAAGGGATGTCAATAAATATATGTATAGCGCAAATAAGAGATTGATGGTATAGATTATTTATTTAAATATATAGCTTGGGTGTTAAGGTGATCTGGTTGTGATATCTATCGCCTTATTAATCACAATGGTTGATTTGGCTGATATTGTTGGCTTGATGGGTTTCTCCTTTCTTCCTCATCAATCTATATGACTGACACCCACAAAATGGATCTGTGTGCTGCATAGAAGCAAATGTCCTTCCCCAATAGAGGGGGCGCAGTTCTCCATCAAGGGTGAAAGAGTCACTATTCTCCTCCACTAGATTAACACTCCAAATTGGTCTTTAGGGTCCTTACTAATGACCCTAAATTAAGAGGGTTTATATAGGGCAAAACTCAACTGGTATAGAAATTAATCTAATAAATGTGAATATATAACTTCAACAGTTTGATATAGGTACAATGATCAAAACTCTTGACAAATTATTATGATCAGAACAGTCTCCACACTTGAGTGGAGAGTGGGATATGACTTTCTCACGTACTCTGATGCCTCGCATTTGACCATGTCTCCTGGAGGGGGAGACCTGGTGGCATTTAGAGGAAGGACAGCAGGTCACCGAGAAGAGACTTGATACCCTATGAGCATATACAGGGGGAGGTAATCCCTCTGAGGAACAGTCATAGGGGAGGGGAATAAGGGGAAAATGGGAGGGAGGGGAGAATGGGAGGATACAAGGGATGGGATAACCATTGAGATGTAACAAGAATAAATTAATAAATTAAATAAAAAAATCAAAAAAATTGTATTAATTACAAAATATTTCTATAAAAGTAAATAACAATGTAACAAAAGAGAGGAAATAAAAATAGTTCCACAAAAGAATGTGTAGTTTCTACCATTTGACAAAAAGCAAATCAATGGCTGAGGAAGTATTTTCAGCAAATGTTCGGGTGGGTTTGTTAGTTTAGAAAAAAAGAATAACTTTGAAGCTAGGATTGTATCTCACTGGCAGCACACTTATCTACTATCCATTGCTTTGAGTCTGATGCTCAAAGCCACAATAAAATAAAATAATTGATATTTTGTTACTTTTCCAATCCTTGCTATAGAATACGTGACAAAAATGAACTGAAGAAGAAGGGATATTTTTGCCTCATGGTTCCAAGGTACAGTTTATCAGAGTGGTGAAGCCTTGGTGGCAGGAATTCGATACAGTTGGTCACTCTGTAGTCACTGGGAATAGTGGGGGATGAATGATCAGTTGTATTCAGCTCAGTTCTCTCTTTAGGTCAATTCAGGTCACGTGTGTTACTTTGTGTTTTCTCATTCCATTACCACAATCTTCATAATACCTCCTAGAGGTTTGTCTCCACAATTATTCCAAAAACCTATCAGCTTAACAGTATTAAACATAACATATATAAGCCTCATTATATATAAATATTATATATTATATAAAGTTAAAACTCAAAATATGGTATAGAATCAAATATATATACAGGAAACTAATCTATAGAGCGGACAGAGTGGTAAATCTTTGTGATTATGGGTTTAATGCAGCGTTGTTAGACATCTAATCAAAAGAATAATACATTAAAGGAAAGTTAACAAAGTGAGAGATTTTTATCAAACTTTAAAAAAAATCTCCTCTATAACAGAACCTATAAGAAAGACTATGAAAGAAGGCAACCAAAATGTGTTGTAGCTAAAAAAAAAATTAAATGTTATTAAATGTATCCTGTCTTACAGAGCTACTGCGGGTGCTTTTTATAGCAAGGTAAACCGAGTCTGCGATGCGTACCTGCAATCCCAGCTACTCTGCAAACTGCAGCCGACTAGTATCGCAACCTCAAAGCTTGTCAGAGTGCTGGGACAAATAAGCACAGGACGTAGTTCTTATCTGGATTGCACAAGTCCCTGTTAGTGGCAAAAAGAGTAAAAATAAAATAAAAATCTTACTGAAAAATTAAAGCAATAATGCAGTTGTACAGAAATTTCAGTGCTAGTATCTTCAAAGGACCTATGTTTTCATTGCTGGTCTCAGTCTATTATCTGAAGATGCATTGATATATGCATATAATAAGAGACACTTAATTATATATAATTAAAGTCAAATATAAGATTTTACATAATTATATGCTGGTATAGGAATATTAATCTGTATAGTTCAGTACATTTATTTTTCTTCATATTTTAAAATTCTTAGTCTCCATGCATGATGTATGAGGTTGAAGATAAGAACTACAATTACGCTCCACTCTATTATTTTCTTTACTATCTTCAGTGAACAGTGAGGATGATGAAGGAGCTGTGGGACAGAGCTAGCAAAGGCCTGTGTGTTTTGACTTTTTTATGTGAGGAGCTTATCAACTTATGATTCCTTTTCTTTTCTTTCTTTCTTTTCTTTTTTAACTGTTCTAACATATACATTGGGATGATTTGTGTTCTGAAGATAAACTAAAAACCAATATAACTACTTGTTGACGGAGCTTGGATATAAGACATTCAGGTTCAGTAAGATCAACATAAATAGATATGGCCCAGTATAGTAGACTTTTTGCCCTTAAAATGAAGAAATAGAGAGAACTCTCTATTGGTCTTGTGAGGTGACAGTAGGAAGACAGCCATCAATGAGTCAAAAGATGTGTTTTACCAAAAATTGAATCACCCTATTCAGGTTTCACAACTATGAGAAAGTAGAATGCTGAGCTTTGAACACACAGTTATGGAATTTTGCTATTACCACACAGGCTGCCCTATTTTACTCAACTTGAACATGATACATATTTTCTGAATCTAATTCAATACTGAATAACTGACATTTATTTACAAATTTAATTTTTTTGAGATTTTATACCAAATTTGCTTTCTTTGAATATTATTACAATACAACTTTGGCCAGTTTTACTTGCATGAGACCTTGTTTCAGAAAACAAAAGAAAATGTTTGAGGAAGGGAAACAAAGTTCAGTAGCTAAGAGTGTCTCTTGCTCTTGAAAAAGGACCCCAGTCACTCTCCAGAACCCGGTCCTTCAGCTCACAGGACTGGTATCACCAGATCCAGTGGCTCCAACACCATCTGCTCACTACATGGACACCTACACACACATGGCAAACACACACGCGTGCATGTACATGCATGCACAAACATACACACACACGGCAACACACTCACACACACACACACACACACACACACAAATAAAATTAATCTCTTTTTCTTAATATCTATTTTAAAGAGCAAATTAGAACTTTTTCACTCCGAGACACAGAAAGTCTCAAATTAACAATTATTTCACTTATGATCAAGTCTTTATAAAACTAGAAGAGTAAAATAAATTGAGTAGAATTTAGTTATGTTCAGTTAAAGAGGGAGCAGTTCTGTGAGACATGGCATCAGAGCAGTGCACAGATGACACCTCAGTGTGGTGATGGTGCTGTTTGTGGAGATTGTAGGTGGTTAAATTCTTGCTGGAAAATACCTTGGAGGTGGTGGTGGTGGGTGTGCTCTTGAAAATTTCCTAATCTTGACACCCATCTAGATTGCTATCTCTACTTTATTTTTTTCAGCTGTGATCTCTCAGTTTCCCGCACCTCACTCTATTATAGGCTCTCTCTCTAAAACAGAGAGCGTAAATTAAATATTTCTGTCATAAGGGTCTTTTAGTCACAGCGTTTTATCACAGTCTCAGAAAAGTAATTACTACAGTGCCCAAATTGTTTCACAATCTCAACACTGTTTAAATAAATTCTAGAGTGTTTTTCTCCTCAGAGACTCAAGGTGATCTCTTAAGAACAAACCCCTATAATATCAAAAAGCAAATGACTTATTTCTGACATACAGTAGCACAGAATGCAGATTGCCATTTTAGAAGGAAGGGACACATTCTTAGTGGGAAAATGTTGTGGCAAGTCAAGATGAAACCTGGCCAGAAAAGTCCCAAATCCTGAAGTTCCCTATCTACTGTCAAAGGATTTAGATAACTCTAATCTTTCATCTCTGTTGACAAGAACATACATCCCTCTCTTCATAGAATTTTCTCTTTTTCTTTCTTCGTTGCCATTTTCATTTCTTCTTTGCTTGTTTGTTGACAACATCTCTTTGTATGTAGGTCAGTCTAACCCACAATTCAGAGCAATTCTCTTTAACTCAGCTCCTAAGTTCGGCATTGATAGACTGGGAGTCTGTTTCCTTCAAACTGTCTAGCTTTAATGTATTTATTTATGTGATGGTAATATTCAAATTGCATAATATAAAAACCAAAAGAGTTAACATGAACCACTGTGCATTTTCTAGAGAAGATATTTACTGTTTTTGACATAATAATTTCCCATTTTGGCAAAAATCTTGCACTTTTAAATTTATGTGTTTTATTTTGTTTAATTGACTCTGTAAATTTCTTAACATTTGTAGATACTGTTTGTATCCATTACAAAATATCTTTTCCCTATCTGGGAGTCAACTACCCAAGCAGTAATTTTGCTTACAATGTTTTTCTCTAATTATAATTTTGAAAACCTGACGTATTTTAATTCTGTGATAGTTAAGGTGGTAAGGTCAGATGCTGGCATCTCTTTTCAGGTAGTAGGGCTGGTTTTGATTACATTCCCCAGTGACTTACAACTGACATTAATGTTTCTCCAGAAAACATTTATAATTACCTTCACTCTCTTCAGAGTCAGGATATAGCAGCTGTTATATATATAAGGGTTCAGGACTGTACCCAGGGTGGGCCACCAAATTTGGTAAAGTGTAAGATTTCCTGAGGTTACCGGTTTTAAAGGCATGAAGGGATCATGAGAAGCAGCTGGAGTTTGGTGCTGTCAGAGTCCAGGAAGGGCTATAGGTGAAAGTGCAGCTCTGTAAGAGCAGAGAGCCAGTGTATGGATGATGGGATGTTCCAAGGGTCATCACCAAGAGCAACAGCATAACAGCTGTGAAGGAAAAGCCAGTTCAAGCCGAGGGGCAAGCTGCGTATGCTGTGGATGGCAGAGACCATGATGGAGGACTACTTTGGCGTTCTGGAGTCAAGAAGACCATGAGTATCCAACAGTGGATACTGAGCTTCTTGTACTGTTGTACTGTGGTTTTGCTCTGCTTTGAATGTAGCTATTCCACAGCTCTTCCCTCTCAAACACTGTTCTCGCAGTAAGAGAGCATTTAACTTGCTTTAGGGATTGTACAGGAATCTAGAGAGAGACTTTTCATATGTGAGAGAAATTTTTGAACCTTAAAAGAGACACTGGACATTTTAAAGAGACTGATATTTTAAAGTGTTTCGTTTTTAAAATATTGTAAAATTGATAAAAGTTGGACTGTGTTTTATATTGGGATATTGATGTTAATAAGAGATCGTTAAAAACTTCTTAAATCTCCCCACAACTGCCTGGCTCTGGTAAATACATTTCTAGACATTCGCATTGGGCATTTTTGAAAATACTACTGTAGTACTAGTAGTACCTATGGAAGATGTCAAAAGGATAACACACGTGAATTTATTTTAGTTTCAATTTAATCACAGGAATATTTCTGTACAGCTCGAAATGGTAGCCATGAGCCTAATGTGGTTATGTTCCTGGCACAGCTGAGATTAAAATTTCACATAATTCCCCTTATACTGAAGACAACACTTTTATAGGAATGCATGTTTTCTTTTATGAAGTGCCACTGCAATAAAAAAACATCGAGAAATAAAGAAATACACATTTTTCAAGGCAACTAAATGGGGACGGGAACCTCTGTTTTGATTTATAAGCCTATATGAGCAAATCAAAGACAGAAGATGGCAGAGCTGGGCTCAACATGAAGAGCTCAAAAAAAAAAAAAAAAAACCCACGTATTTCTTAGAAAATTAAACATCCTGGCCCACAAAATGTCCTGAAGCTCAGAGGCTGAACTGGGCCAGTAGACAGTATAACACATGAATGTTTAACGATTCAACGTCAGTACTTGCACAAATGTTATAAAACACTGTGAAGTCCTTTGTATCCTTAGAACTGAACGTTCACAAGATGCAAGTCCGTGAAATGTGAGGTTTCGCGATGCTTGTGATGTGTGAGGTAAGTGTGTTCTCTCCTTGAGATGTCTATGTAAAGCCCCGCTACACAGATTAAACCGAAAATCTAGGAAAATGAAGCATTGTTTCTCGATGAACATGTGGATCTAGGAGCAATATTCAGAACTTGGTACTTTTGGAGAATATAATTATGTTGCTCTTCAACATCACAAATTTAATGAAGTATTTATATGAATAATGAAACCTTGAAAGAAGTGAGACTTGTGGAATAAACAAGAATGATAGTTATTGTTTAATAACAAGAGTATTATTATTTAATAAGCCGTGTTTATGTGTCAAGCTCTCTATCAAAGTGGTGTTCCCTTGGCCGTAGGTGCAAGAGTTGTGTTGTATATGTTTGCATTCTAGCCAGGCACCCCACAGTCAACTGATCTCTGCATCCTGACCACTGGTACCATCACAATGTAGTGCGTTTCAGAAACCTTTCAGTAGTTCTGTAGATCAAACCCAGGGCTTTGCACCTACTACTAAATATGTGCTCCATCACCAAACTGTATCTGAAGCTTGTCATATAGTAAGTTATGTTTGTCAATGACTCTCTGTTCCAACACTAAAGGACTATCCCCAAATTCCCAATGTGTGATCTGCATTGCGTTACATGCTCTCTCTCCATTGTGATCAATAATGAGAGTTTCCTCATTAATTGCTTTGATCACAGTTTTACGCCGTGAATAATGAGCATTTAATTTCTTCCTTTCAAATGGTGATCCCATCTATCTCTTTTAATCTTGTTATCATTTTGACTAAATACCCAATGCAATATTGAGCAGAATGGTTCTAGAAATATCTTTCTCTTGTTCTTATTCTTGTCAAAAATATTTGAAAATTAGGTTTTACTTTGATAGTTCTCTCAGCAATTCATTTTAGATCTGAGTAGCTCTATCATCATCATTATTGTCACTATTTAACACAGATTTTGAATTATATATATATGTAAAATTTAACGATCCAAGAGCCTTCTGTCATGGCGACTTGGAGCGGTCCATAGCAGTCTCTATCACTGTCCTGTGAGAGTAGGCCCACAGGCAGCTAGGAGCATTGCCTGCCAAGCTCTGGCCCATGCTAAGGTAGCACACCTGTCTTTTAAACCTCGCAAAACAAACAAACAAACAAAAAAACAAAAACCAAAAAAACCCACATTTCCTGAAAAAAGGTTTGCTCCATTCTGCGTTTTCAACAGCTAAGGTTTGGGAACCGGCTTCTGTTTCCTAGGTAGGTTGCCCATAATTACAGAACACACACGAACAAGTTTGAGGAAATGGACAAAACAAAGAGAATGGAAAGATGTTTGCTGGACATGAGAGTCTTATGCTTTAGTGAGGGACGTCCATGTTTCCTTAGCCACAACCGAATGCCTACAATGTTCTTGTTTCTACCATAGACAGAATTCGTCCTAAAAATGGGCAAGCTTTGATGCAGGCAGAGTCCATGGCCAAACTCTGCCAAGACAGGGTAAGCAAGTCCTCAATGGTTCCTACCTCACAAATACGTCTGTCAGATATCCTGGGCTAGAAGGCTGAAGATGATGTTCCAACATTGTAGAGAGTTATGGGTAACTGTTCATGCAGCAAACTGTCTCTGTCATTTTTTTCTCTAATTATTAAATTAGGAAGCTGCTAACCTACACTTCCCATTTACTCAGGTAATTAATTTTACTCCTTCTCAAGTCTCTGATAGGGTTGAAGACCAAATAGTTGAGAGCCACAATTGAGACTAGTTGTTTGCGGATTGAGAAGTCTTTAGGTCTAGAAAGATGTATTACATTGAAAGAGATGAGATATGTTAGATATTGAGTTACATTCAGAATTTTAGATTCACAGAGATAGGAAAATATTTTCTTCAAGGAAGCCATATAAAACGGCCAAAACACTATGAATATAGCATGATTGTAATTCCTCAATGTTCTATGGTTCCTTCCCTGTATGTAATTTGTTTTATGTAGGTATAATAATATAGATGTAAATGTAAAAATAAAAAAAAATAGTGTCAGCTGTTGGTTCTCTCCCATTGGGTAGGTTTGGGTTGGGACATGAATTGTTAGACCTTCCCTCACTCTCTGCTATATCTGCTTTATATGTATCTCTCCACATCTTGTAGGCAGGGCAAACTTTGAGTCAAAGTTTTTGTGGGTGGGTTGATGTTCCCATTCCTCTATTTTGAGACTTGTCTAATTAGAGGGTGTCTTCAGTCTCTATGGCCGTTACTACTAGGAGTCTCTGCTAGAGTCCCTCTCAATCCTCCTGGTAGCCTACCCAGACTGAGGTCTCCAGCTTGTCATGGAGATGACCCTGCCCACAGTTTCTCTTTTTTTTTTTCAGACCTTTTTTCCTCCCCCCCCCCCCCCCCCCTAGATCTGATCCTCCCCCCCCCCCATGTCTCCGTGTGTTTCCTCTCCTCAACCACTACCTCTGTCTACTTTATTCCCTCTTCCAAGTGAGGTTTAAGCATGGTCCCTTGGATCCTCCTTGCTACATATCTTCTTTGGATCTATGCACTGGAGTATGTTAAGGCAGGATTTAGAAAAATGTTTCCAAACTTTAAATATGCGTGGTTGCAAATAGAGTTACAATAGAATTTGTAAGAACTCAAAATCTTTCAAATGGTTGATCATGGTTGTCCAAGTGACCCTAAGAACAATAAAGATTAAAAATGTGGCCCTTGTTTGCCTCTCATGGGTTGAGGCTGGGCTAAAGTGTGCCGAGGCACACTTAGAACACAGGATGATTTGAGCTGGATCTGATCTGAAACCCTTTTCCTTTGGCTTAGTGTCCACGATTCCAGAAAATACTACTTTAGCTGTAAAGGCAAAGAAGAAATTAAGCAGCTTTATCCTACTGCATCACCAACGGACCATGACAATTATGATCATGGGAGTATAATGGTGCAGTAAGTGACATGCCCATGCCAGAGACATCCCACAACTGTCTAATTGGACTTAAGGACCACTCAATAAGAGGAAAATCTTATCTAGTACTAAAAAATGAGACAGTTTACTTCTTCTAGTGAAGTCATGGATTTTACAAAATAAGCTACTACGACCACTTTGCTAGACCAGCATAATGCCTTACTAAATTCTAAGTCTTATTCTTATGCTTATAGATAATGGTAGGTACCATTCCCAGAAAAGCAAAACTGGACACAGAGCAGAGATCAACAGATTGAGAGAAAACTCACTACCAATGGATGCGTCTACATCACAGCACCTCTACTGGTAGATCAGGAAATATTTCAGAAGTGAGCTAAGAACCAGGAGAGCAGAAAGTTTTGTGTGAAAGAGTGTCTCCTAGAAATGGAGGCAGAAACAAGACCCAAACAAAGAAAATATCAGTAGACATGCTGATGAGGAAAAGGAAAACCGTATGGGATCCTACCTCAAGAAAAAGATCAACAAACAAATAATGGCTTCAGAGAAAAGGTAAATTAGCCTCTCCTAAAGATGAGTCTCTTTGCTGGTTGTCCAATGAAAGGTGGCTAGACTTGAAACCTTATACACGCAACAAAAATAGAAAAATAGACTCAGCAGTGTATATATATATATATATATATATATATATATATATATATATATATAT
>OU015743.1:10518831-10536427 GCA_907169655.1 Acomys percivali | reverse complement strand
ATAGATACATAGATAGATAGATACATAGATACATAGATACATAGATAGATACATAGATACATAGATAGATATATAGATAGATAGATAGATAGATAGATAGATAGATAGATAGATAGATACATACATACATAGATACATAGATACATAGATAGATAGATACATAGATAGATACATAGATACATAGATAGATAGATTCCTCAGTTCCCCACTTCAAGTTAATGTTTGAGAACTATTGTGGATATATTTGCCTGTTGGAGCCAATTCCTGATTTGGTGGCATGGACACAGAACTGGAGATGTATAGTCTCTTTGTCACTCTAGATTGACTCTTTATTTTTTATTTTTTAATTTTCATTTAAGTCTAAGCAATAGGCTTTTATTTACACTAGAAAACTAGAGGAAAATGTATATACAATAGAAATTATTGTATACAAAGTTATATTCATAATAACACAGTTACACAGTTAAGTCAATGATTTAGTCAGAGTTCATATCCAAAGTAAGACAAAAACTATTCTCTTAACATTTAATGTAGTGCAGGATATATAATGAGAAAACATTTTAATCCAGGAAAAGTTTATGTCTATAAGTTTTGCTACAAAATTACTCAACTCTGTGTGTGTGTGTGTGTGTGTGTGTATGTGTGTGTGTGTGTGTGTGTGTGTGTGTGTGTAAGAGAGAGACAAAGTGAATGAGAGAGAGAGAGAGAGAGAGAGAGAGAGAGAGAGAGAGGAATGAAAGTAATACTATCTAAAGAAACAATTGAGCAATTGAGACAAACAAGGTCAAGTGTGTGATAAAGGAGGTAGGAAGGTATGAGCAGGAAATAGGTTCAACATATGCTACAAATGTATATGAACATTGAGAACAAAAAGAAATTTAAAAAAAAGTAACCGTGATTCCATGTGTCATTTAGTATTCTTTTTCTACACCCATCAAAATGTGAGCAATATGTCAAGCCACATACTGCCTCCACCATGCCTTCTCAGCGTGGATGGACTGTATCTTCTTCAGGAAGCAGCCCAAATTTAAAAAAAAAAAAATTAGAGTTTTTAATAAATTAATTTTCTCAAACTAATATGAAGTTGAACATAATGTTAAAATATAAAATGTTCATGGTGAAATAAATGAGCAAATGGCAATGAAATATGAGGTTCTAGATTTCTAATTTATAACATGGACCTTGAAAGAAACTTTGTTTAATCTCCATTTCCAGGTTTGTCACCATTTTTATGTTGCCATATGTTCATTAATAACTTTGAAGAGAAAGAAAGCCTAATTTAAAATGTTTTACTATATGTTGTAGTACTTATAAACATAGATTAGGCCACTTAATTATCATAGCAATTCTGGGAAGTTGTTTTCTATGTGGGTTCTTAAAAATATGTTCACAATTTTATGGATTAACAAACTTACACACAGAATATTAAAGTGGGATTTTCCATTGAGACACTTATGAAATACCTTCTGGGATACACAGCAAGCCACCTTGGAACAATTTATAAATAAGACCAAGACCTAGTTAGCTTACTGATTTTCATTAAGAATGGGATTGTAATGAGAACTTTCCGCAAACTGTTTATTTACTGAGAATTCAATTGGCAAAAGCTACAAATGGCCTTAAGTTTTGCTTCCTCCTTGTTCTTTTATTCATATCCAAGGACCCCAGTTCACTTAAAGTTTAATATTAAGGACTTCAGACAACTTGATGGAGCTTTTTTTTTGGCATATACATTTATATTGTTACACATAAATAAAAAATTACATACAGCAGGAAGAACAACAAAATAATCAGGGATTATATGAATGTTATATTCATGGTGTTTTGGCTAATTGTATTTTGCAACCTGGAGAAAATATCTTCCCTATCTTGGTGATTCTAACGTTCTGAATGAGAATCAATATCCATCATATCTCATCTCTGTCAACTTAAAACATCTACCTAGACATAAAAACATCTTAACCCCTAAATAACAAGGTAAATTGTAAGACTAAACTATCTGGTCTTCAACCCCATCAGAGACTTGAGAAGAAACGAGACTTAATTACTTGAATAAACTGGAAGTACATGTTAGCACCTTCCAAAATGAGAAAAAAAATGACAGAGAAAAGTTGCTGCCTGAACAGTCACCCAAAACTCTCTATAACATTGGAGCATCATCTTCAGCCTTCTGGCCCAATGTATCTGACAGACATATTTGTGAGGCAGGAACTATTGAGGACTAGCTTACCCTGTCTGGGTAAAGTTTGGCCGTCAACTCTGCCTGCATCTAAGCTTGCCCATTTTTAGGGAGAATTCTGTCTGTGGCAGAAATGAGGACATTTTGCTCAGTGGCGTGTTTGCCACATTTGAAGCCATCTTCATGAGGAAGTTCTCTGATGCTCATCATCTTCTTTGAGGTAGACTGGATGTTGCCAGGAGTTAACCTGTCCCATTGTCAATGAATCTTTAAAATAATAAAAACACCCTTAAATGTCATATTCTGTAAGTCTCTGATATTTTTGAATACCTTATCTAACTCTTTTTCCTTATATTTCTATAGAATCATATCTGCCCATTACAGGATTCATTCCTCTCAGTATGCTGGACGCTGACATCCTACATCCTTCATGTTCCCACACCAGGGGCTTCAGCTGCTGTTCCTCATCAGAACAGGAAAGTTTCCAGGACAGCTATGAAGAAAGCTTCCAATCACAATTGGTTCAACATTTCAGACTGTCTCACACAGAACTCTAATTAAGCCTGAAACTTCTCAACATTTAGAATCTGGACCACAAATGCTATTCACAGCTTGCTTAACCATTTTCCCCAATTTTTTAAATCTATTAATCTAAAGAATATTTCTTTAAGACTCATCACTGAGCACCCAACACTATTTTATAAACACCTAAAGAATGAAAAATGGCACTACAATATATTGAATTCTGAGAAGCCTCTTGTATGTGACTTGGTTTTAAGTCATCAGGATACTATTCAATAATTTCTGTTTCTGTAAGCAACTATAGCTCTAAAAGAAGTTATTCAAATTATCTTTAGGGGAGCAGCCAAGATCTGTGACGTAGAATGCAGATGACCAACAATAACTCCAGCTACTTAATGCCTCTGAGGAAACATTTCGTCACATTCACAGGCTATCGCACAAACAATTAGATTGATGATGAGGCCTAGAAACTTAAGATTTCATTAGACAAAATGCCCTAAGCCAAGCATTGGGGCGAGCTACAGTCAGTGGGAACCGCCAGCCCCGGGCATATAGAAGGAAGCTATGGCAGTGTCTAGAGTTAGGGAGGTCCAAGCAAGGCAAGTCCAAATGTCCTAAACATGTCTCTAGCAAGAGAGGCTAGGAGTTAGTGTACAATGTGTCTGCAGCAGTCTAGCTAAGGAAGTTGCCAGAACAACCCACAGAAACTTTCAGCAGAGCCTTCCATCCTCTCCTCTCCACATATCCCAACTGTGGAAAACCTTGAGAGAAGAGCTGTGTAACAGCTAGGAATTAGGAGTTTCCAAGTTACCATCCTGAACTGAGGAACTTATCCACTCTGTCGAGGCTGGTGCTGAAGGACGGTCTGAAGCACTATCTTTGCCAAGCTCCCGTTGGGTTCTGTAGGGATCCTCTTCTCCCCAGCCCACACAGGACTTTTAGGTGGAAAAAAGCGTCAAGAATAGAGCTGGGGGGGTGTGGAATGATTTGGTCTGAGTCCCTAAGAGCAGCTGCCACTCTTACAGATGACCTTTGTCTGGCTCCCAGCACTCACACAAAGCATCACACAACAAACAGCAACTTCAGCTCCAGGGGATCAAATGTCATTTTACGTACTAAGAAGAATGCACACCCACACATAAGCACACCTGTCTGCATATCATTAAAAATAAAATATTACTTTTTAAAAGGACATACGTGGAGATCAGCAAGAATGGAGAAACCAAGCCCTGCTACAACCCGAGCATCAGCCATAAGTGCTCAGAGTGATTCATTTTAGACTCTTAACTCTTAATGAGAGACTATTAGGTAGTTAGGCAGACATTGCAGGCTTGGCGGTCCCTAAGGAAAAGCTCTCTGTCTTTGGGTTGCTGCTGCTATGAAGAGACACCAGGACCAAGGCAACTTTAATAAAGGACATTTAATTGGGGCTGGCTTACAGTTTCACAGGTTTAGTCCATTATCATCCTGGCAGTGTCCAGGCAGACGTGGTGCTGAAGAAGGAACAGAGGGTTCAACATCTCGATTCCCCAGACAGCCAGGAGGAGACTGGATGACACTGTGCAGAGATGGAGCATGGGAGACGCCACAGCCCGCTCCCACAGCGACACACTTACTCCCACAGCCACACCCGCTCCGACAAGGCCACACCTTCTAATAGCACCACTCCTAATAGGCCGAACATTTAATACATACGTTTATGAGAGCCAAATCTATACAGAGGGACTTTCCATCATTGATTCTGATTTGAAAGCCGCAGCTGCCAAGTTCTGCAGCTCGGTGGTGCTGCAACATTGCCCCCTCGTTCAGTTATAGCGTCAGCGGGAGTCACAGGCAAGCAGAGCTCTGAGTTCAAGGCCAGCCTGGTATAGAACAAGTTTCAGGTTAATAAAAGCTTAAAACCAGGTATGGTGGGACCAGACTTTAACCCAGGCACTCAGGAGAGAGAAACATGCAGATTTCTAAGGCCTTGTCAGTTCTCTGCAGACAGGTCAGTTGAGTCAGTGAATTGTGAAGCCATGCAGTGGTGTTGAGCTTCGGTCATGAAATTCAGAAGCAGTTTTACCGGGAGATGTTTAAAAAGACAGGTCGAAGAGAGAACAAGCTAGACACAGGTGAAGACAGAAGGAGCCAGAGAATGAGAAGGAGCCAGAAGATTAGAACATATGCCGAAGTTAGTGTGACGCAAAGCAGAGCGATTCAGTCAGAAGCTGAGAGAAGCTAATTTTAAGCAGTCAGCTTGGACACGAGTTTTGGGCCAGACAGTGGAGTTGAACCAGCCAACAGAGTTCAGAAAGAACTAGAAGGGTTGATCTTATTTAGCAGTAAATCTCAGAGGCTGAAAGTGTTCGAGGCCTAGATTAGACTGTGCCAGAGCTAGAAGCTTCCATGAATAGGCCTTGGTTAGCATATGGAGAAAGTGAGCCTCTACAGGACCAATTAAATCAGATAAAATAAAAGTCACTTTCACAAAATCATTGGAGTAGAAACTCCTGCTTCCTTGAGATGTTTAAGAAGGGACTCTGATGTTTAAGAAGAGATCTCCTTATAGCTCCTGCCACCACGCTGTCATCTGTTTATGTATGGCTTTAGTGAGTGTTTAATAAACCTCTTACCTCCCCCTCCCCCCAAAAAACCAACAATACAACACTCAAAAGCACAGTACAAATTCCAAAGATAAAGTTCCATCTCAACCAGCTATTGCACACACACACACACACACACACACACACACACACACACACACACACACACACACATATATATATATATATTTGGTGGATGGAACAAACTCCAAAAAGCAAGTTCCAACAACTTTATGAATTCTCACACAGCTTATATATCCCAGAAAGTTCTTTCAAGCAGTACAAAAATCACAATGTGGCTACATTCTATTTTCTTTAAGTGAATGATTACAATGAGTACATGTAAGAAAAACATGTTCCTCAATACCTTCCTATGATCAAATGTTTTATGAATTATGGGTGAGAAACAAATATGAAAAACAAGTTATTTCCAGGAACCCATATGCATTTGTAACTAAGCAACTTGTTATACCGTAACAGAGTATAAGCAAGAAAGGTAATTTCTCAGCTAGTTTTTCTTCACTGGCAGGCTACAATTTGCCTTTACAAAGAATAAATCAGCTTAAAAAGTAATCTTATAAAAATCTTAAAAGAATCACAAATCTGAACTTCTATATAAGGAACAGTCATTTCTACTTTAAATCCTAAAGGTGCTCATCTGTTCACTAATAACTTCTATAAATCATTTCAGATAAATGAGAGCAGTTTGTGCAGAGAAATGGACTCACAACAGAATTAGCAAGAAATAAAAATAACAGCTAACATAAATGCTTCTCAAAACTGCAAAATACAGAAAAGGAATACCATAATTTCCTACTTTTGGCCAGTATTACCTTGCTATTATGCTAGATGAAGACACACACAACCAAAAAACAACAAAAACAAAAAACTATCCCCCAAAAAATTAGAGAATTACAAGCCAAAATTTCTGATGAATATAGTTGCCAAAATTCCCAAAAAGTGCTTTCAAATAGAATTCTGTAGCACATGAAAAAGATCATTAAAATGACCAAATTACCTCCTTACAGATACACATGATTATTTCAATATACTAAATTATTATATATGCTACTTATAAAGAAGCTGATGTAGACCCATGTAGGCCTCAAGGAGAAAATAACATAACAATCTCAATACATGAAGGAAATGAATTAGAAAAAAAAAACTTCCATTATTTCTTCGTGTTGAAATCCCTGAGGAAAATAGTAATATATGAATTTATCTCAACCAAATAAAGGCTATTCATCATCAAGCTAGACCCAACATTAGATAAGTACAGAGAAATTGAAAGAATTTTCCTGTAAAATCAGGAAGTGTTTGACATTTTAGCCAGATCCATAAGCAAAAGAAGGAACTTTTAAAAAGATATGAATGGAAAAGGAAGAATTCAAAGTATTTCTATTTGTTAAGTCCTCATTCTATATCTAGGAAAAACTATATACTCAACCAGAAAACTCATTCTTAAGCAAGTAATGGGTTGGGATTAAAAATTAATAGACAAAAAACCAGTAACCTTCTTATGTACCAATAAAAATTATGGTAAGAAATAAAGTTGAAAATTCATCCTTTTCCTAATTATTGAAATGCACAAATAAACAAAGATACCAATGAATAAAACTAGGTGATGAATGAATTGAAAATCTCCACAAAGAAAAATCTACAACCCTGTAAAAATTTCCAACCATAGAAAATAAAGAAGCAAATTATGCAACTAGAGATGATTATACTTGATGATTCTAATCTGTCTCGGCGAGACAAAAATTGCAAGTTTGTGTCATTTGCGTGCCTGTGATTTATAGACCCTTGAGTTCATATGTGTACTGATGGCATGAAAGAAGAAGTGAAAGCGTCAAGTGACACAAAGTAGAATAATGGTAAGAAAGAAAGTGGGGAAAGGTGCAGAAATCCTCAGAGTACATTACCTATTTGTATGAAAGGGCCCTTGTGAAACCCAGAATGATAATATAAATTAACCCACAAAAATTTTAATGTACAGAATGAAACTGTAAAGTAGACAAACTATCTGGAAGAATTAGCTGCTATCCAAATTTGAGGTTTTAAAGAAAGAAATACACTCAGTCAAAAATAAATAAATAAATAAAGGATAAGTAGTTAATTATATATTTCTAAGATGTTACACTCTACATATTTTTGTCATGAACTACTAGTGGAGATAACAATTGTAAATCATCAATTTATTATTGCAATGGCAATAAGCACAATGATAATTAAACAGGCATACTGGATTCTTCCAGCTGTATTAGTTTGTAAGGCTGGAGATACGTAACACAATAGAGTACTATTCAGTTCTTGTTTTCCATCAAACCGTCAAGTGTATAAAACATATTATTGCTCTGTATTCACAGCACAGCATGAAGTGTATATCTGGCAACTTTTCAATTAACTTGGCCAATGTAGCAAACCACATCACATATTACACACACACACACACACACACACACACACACACACACACACACACAAAGACTCATATCAGGCTATCTATATTATAGACTATAGACTAATTGGAAGTAGAAAAGGACTACTTGTCAAACACTGTCACTTAAAATTATTACAACTGATTAAACAGATTCTTCTCTACCTAAATTATAAGAGGAGTTAAATTTTAATCACTCCAAGGATAATCTAAAGCAAGGACTTTATAATAAAATGAATTGCTGCTTAATGTCAAATACTAAGTACGCAATCTTCTTATAATCAGAGGATTCAAGTGAATAGATCTAATATTTAAATGCGTAAGATGACTTGATCATCTTGTGGACAGTGCGAAGATAAGATTAGATGAAATTACACCTTTGTGAACTACAGTATTGGACCACTTTCACAGACTACAAGTGAATTCTAATTTTATTTGAAAGAGTATTTTATGATTATTGATGTAGGTGTTTAACAGGCTATTGAGTCTAAAATGAGTCTTAAAAGAATTTTCTGTGACTGTTTATTAATCTGATTCTGAATGTCTTCATGAAGTTTGTTACTATGTGAATCTTCTTAGCTTCCAGGTTTATTGATAATTTTTTACTTGCTATCAAAATTGTTTTGTGTTTGATACACAATTCATTTTCCTCTTTATAAAACAGGCATAAACATATGTCATTTAGAAACTTCAATGTTATGTAATAATATAAACTACACTTTAGTTTTAGGTAATATTACAAATTTCTTGAGGGGTAATCTGAAGTAGTGGAAAGGATCTATCTTTTAAAATGATGAATTTTGTAAGTTTTCATACATTTATGCCATGTTCTTATTATCTTCTGATATGGTATTGCTTTTTTTAAAAAATGGTGACCTGTTAAAAATGATAAGCATTGACCAGCTGACCAGAAAGTAACTAACATGCAATATAAGATTCTCATTCCAGTGATGCTGTGTCTTGTAGTTTTGCTGCAATTCACTCATCATTAGAGATTTCCTGTGTCACAGCATATGTGTAACCATATGCTCTTCATTCAATAAAGAAAAAACTATTTGTCCTATGTCTCAACACTCAAGGATGAAATTCTTCTGTGGATCAAATTGTTCATGAGTGAATGTCAAGGTTGCTACTTGTTCATCACCAGAATTGTAAAATGACTAAATCTTCTATAACTAGATATATTGTGGAAGTTTTCTTGTTCAATTAAAATAGAGCAAAATATATTTTCCTAGCTTGGTAACAATTAAATTCAAATAAATAAAACAAAAAGTATCATCCATAAAATGGTTTAAATGTACAGGATAGCAGAAGGTGCACTTCCCAACCCACAGGTGACATAAGCAACAATAAGGAAACCAGAATACACACACACACACACACACACACACACACACACACACACACACACACCATGTCGTACTGCTTGAACCTTGTGCATATTAGAGTAACTTGAAGTCCACTCCATTTCTGCTGTTACAGTATAGGGTCAATGCAAAACTAACCACCAAAACATGGGACTGACAATGTCTGTTGTACATCAACTATCTACTCAACAACAGAGAGAGAAAGTGTAAAATAGCAAAAGATTTAAAGTGCCACAGAAATAACTTACTATAAAACCCTGTGATCTATATTTTGCAGTTAAAATTAGTATATTTTCAGTCCTAAGTGACTATTTGCTGCTGTTTTTATTCTTACATTTCCATTTATAATCTTAGTACTATCTGCAAATATCATGCTTTATAAATTTTTTAGAGTGAAAATAAGTTCATCAATTTGTACAAATATGTGGAGAGGTATTCCCTGTGTGGGTGTCCCCTACACTTGTTACTAAAGATACTGTATGTACCTATAATGTTTTGCGACAGCAGCAACAATAACAAAAGCCCTTTAGTGTGAAAATATGAAATCATGTAAAAATAATGGGTAAAATACTTACATATATTGCCAAGATTCATATAGATTTTTACTGAATAGAAGATAATCTTTCTGTTAATATGCCTGGGACTACGTCCATCCAGTACCTTTCATCACGCACTTTGTCCTGCTTCCTTTCCTTCCCCTCACCCAACAACACAAAGTGGGAGACATTCTTTTTTTGGAAATTAGTAGCCAGTTGCACAATAGACGCATTGTATTGAGCACTAAACATGCAATCTTTGTTTCATCAAGGTTTTTCTTTTCTTTTTTTTCTTACTCACTCTAGCATCTTCATATTGATAGAACCCAACAACTGGCATTTTTGCATTTAAGCTAGCAGCTCATGGTACAAATGCATATTGGAAAAATTTACATACCCAATTATGTCAAAATTAATAAAAATTAGCTTTTATTTCTAAGAAACAAATGTCACTTTAAAAAATATTTCTCAGCTTCTGCAAACAAAATCTTCATTGCTTGATGATTAACATCATGCACCATAAAAATAGTATAAATAACAAACTCTTATAACAGTGGAGTTCCATGCTTTCTTTTGCAATATATACATATATTATTGTTATAATATATACCATTTATTATAGTAACAAATAACAAAAAAAACCTCACTATTATTTTCTTTGAACACTAAAAATCTTTATTATAAGAGAAAACAAAATTTTGTAATCTTACACTTAATCTTCATATATGTCTTTTCATGATTTTAGAAAACACTAATCTATGTAAGTGTTTGAATTCTGGTGGGGAAAAATAATGTGATGTGTGAAACATATCATCTAATGTTGCATTTCTACAGCTCCTATATAAAATTTTTTTGGAATTTCTGTGCCTAACAAATTGTACTGCTCTCAGAATCTGTCTAGTAGTTCACCAGAGGAATGAATTATTTTGCACAGCTTTAATATTGACACCGGAGAAAAAATATCTACACATGAGTAACAGCATCCCCCTCCTTTCTATTTCCTCATTTGTTTCTTTTTTGTTTTTCCTTCTTTCTTTTTAACAATCTAAACAGAGTCCTCAAGTCGTGTTCCCCAAATGTTTCCCTGTCCCTTAGAGACCGCATTGACAGGTGATGGGTAGATATTTTTAATTAGGAGAAACCCCAAAGTAAAGAACTCCCCAGAAAGAGTAGCAGTTGCCCCATAAACAATATTTGACACCTGCTCTGTTAAATTAGAATGAACACCTGCCATTCCCGATTCGGAATACTTACGAAATTTAAGCCAAAACGGGAAAGTTGAACTAAGGCTTCACAGTGGTTGAAGATTCAAAATAAAATAAAGCTTCATCTCAACCTCTATTTGTTTTAATAACATTTTATTGCACAAGCAACGTATGAGTTTATTCTCTTGCCAAAGTACTGAAAAATACTAAACCTTAGATCAAATTAGTCACTGATTTCAATATCATTTTGGATATTAACTCAGAAGCAGAAGACATAAAGTTTTATATCTGGTAAAGATTATTTCTGTAGGCAAAGTTAATGACTAATTTAGTCTGTATTTTTATGACTTTTGTGTTTGAATAGTACACCATTCGCTCTGTCATCTATTCATGATTTAGAACAAGTATAAGCAAGTTACCTATACGAGAAGCTACAAAGAGTCAACTAGTATAACATTTCTGAAAAAAAAAAAAAAAAGAATAGAAAAATCCAGAACCGTGTTCTTAATGGAGATGAAATAATCATTAATATGGTGTTCAGGAGAAGCTTTAGTGGAAAGATGCAGTTGAAGAAATAACATGAGGCGAATGAGCAAGCGTGGCATATGGACCTGCAGAGAATAGCATGCAGGGAGAGGCAGGGCAGCACAGTGACCATGAAAGAGAGGAGGAGCAGGGCCGCTCCTCTGGCTGGGCAAGAGTGACGTAACTAGGAAGGACTGACAAATGATGCTTCAGTATAAAATTAACTGTCTTTTTCATTAAAGAAAGATGTGTCAATGAGACTGCCTTATATAGCTTCCGCTTTCTCTAATGTCTTTCTTTTGCCTCACTTTGTTGTTCTTTTTCATTTCTTTATATTGTTTTAAATAGAGAAGAATAACTTTATTTACAATTTCTTTATTATTGATATTATCATCATCTAGTAAAATGGTAATTTTAAAAGTAACTGATACCTCGTATGCAGAATTGTGGAACTCCTATATCTTCATTTTATAATATACATATGCATGTACATTATGCTATAAATGGGGATATATGCAGAACCTATCACCTGCTCTAGGGATCCTTCCTGACATATACATATTTATGTATTATGTATATGCAATCTACTTGCAAATGAATAAAAAAAGCTAAAAAGAAGAGGAACTGTTTTCCTTTCTTCCTAATCCTCTCATGTCATAATAAGTAGTTAATACCTAAGCGTACACGTGTGAGAATGAAGAGGAAAAAATTATACGATCACTTCCAGTTTTTATAGCAACATTCTTCTGGTTTCTTTCATAGAATATTTTGTTTAAGTAGCACAGTTGCTTCTTAGGGTATGTAGCACACCTCTGATTACTCACTTAAGGGCACAACACACTCATCTTATCCTCTCTAGGATTCTTGAAGAAAATCCATGTACTATGTCAACATCCATGTCCATAGGGAGTTGTAAATGTTCCACAAGAGCAGAAAGATACAGAACAGTGGGTGATTTCTGACCACATAATCTCTCTTTAGACCATGTGTTGAAGGGTTGCTGTATATTCATGGGAACATGGTGAATCTGAGAAGCCATCAGCACTCCATAGTCCCCCAGCTGGATGTGCAGACCCCTGAGTACGCCCTCCTACTGTGGTGCAATGTTGTCTGGCTTTATTTATGGCCTACAGGTCTTGTGCAGGCAACAAGAGCTGCCCTAAATTTCTTTAACTATAATAAATTCTTGTTGTAACTCATTCAATTTGACCCTAGCTTTTCCTTTTTTACTGTTCATTCTGGAACCAAGAGGCAATTTGTTCTAGCACTTTCAGTGGTAAAAGAATATGAAGAATTTTGACTTCAGGGACTATGACTGTCTATCTCATTCTACCTTTCAGCTCTATCGCCTCCTGTTATTTGCAGGTATGTAGACGGCCAGAATGTCTACGCATTCTTCTGTATTCATATCACTCCCTTCACAAGACAGCATTCCTCCTTTAGTCTGTTGAAATACTTTTCTGAAGACCCCATACAGGTTTAAATTATTAATAATGCCTTTCTTCTACTTTTCTACTTTTCAATTTTATAACGAACGTCTGTGTATTAATTATATGCTAATCATTCCTAGAAACAATCTTCTAATCAAACTCATTTCATCAATACTATCCCATGCCCCCATTATAAGTAAAGAAACTAGGGTATACAGATTTTACACAAAAACCCATGGAACGTTTTCTTTCAGTTCAATCCTGTTAATGTCTACACTTTATTGTTTTTAATTTCTATTTCTTCATTATTTATCAGTGAAAGTAAATACTTTATAGGATTAATTTATAGAATTAATCCTATATTTAAACTATTTAAATTGTGTGTTGTGAAAAAATCTTTATGCCAATTATACTGTAAGCATCTTGGAATTGAAACTTATTTTATATTCATCAACATTTTCTACAGTATTTAATGTGTGTGTGTGTGTGTGTGTGTGTGTGTAAGTGTGTGTGTTAATCTCTATGAGTATATGTGAAAGCTACTTTGTTGACCATGCTGAATTGTTTTTTACATCATCATCATCCTCATCATTATCACCACCAACGCCACCACCACCACTACCATCACCATCACTTAAAGTTAGATTCTCACTGGAAATCTAGAGCTTCCCAGTTCATTTTACCTACCCCGACTGCAGGGCAAGCCTCCAGGATACACCTGACATAATCCTGTAGTACCGTAATTAGAGACATGCACAGCCTTTATGTGGGCAATGGGATTCCAACTTGAGGTCCTCAGCCTCATGCAGCAAGCCGCTACGACATCTCTCAAGCCCCATCACAACATATTTTATTATATATTAAATTTAAAGTAATTCAAAATATATTTCTAGATACTCTCATAGATTTGTTACTTAAATAGTTTATAAAAAATCATTATAAACAATGACATTTGCATTTGGTTTTGTAGTTTTATGTTGTTTATTAATAAAAAAGTTATCTTTCAAAGCTAGACATTCTCTTTTTATGTTTTCTATTGACCAGTAGACCATAGCAGTGCTATTGTTATGTTTCATATATAAAAAGTCATATAGTGGAAGTGCAACAGTTATAGTATATTATAGTGCCAATGAATACTATAATAAATAACGAAAATGCTCATGAAGCAATATATAAAATGCTATAGAATTAATATCACAATCACGAAATATTTTTTAAAAAAGATGTTGATATAATATATACATTATGAAGTGAAAAAAGAATGGAGTTATATAAAAATAAGTTGGGCTACAGTGAAAGATATCTTTTCATTTATAATAAGTCAATGAGAATTTAAAATGACAAATTTACTGATCATTATTAATGGGCAATTAATATGCTGCTTCACATCCACATAGCATTTTATCCTTTACACAAGTTATACTTTTATAATTCCAGTGTCTCATTCGATGTGAGGAGTGGTATTATTAAGCTCATTTTTCAAACTTCTGTAGGGATAGAAAGAGGCCAAATTACCAACAATGTTGAAAACACAATAAGTAAAAAAAATTCGATTGCCAAATTCCAAATCTTTCTAAGTGATGCTCCATCCACCAAACAATTTGCACAAGTTTCTAGGGAAATAATTTATTTCCCGTTTATTCTGAAGAAAGCAGCAGTCATGCTGGGTGGCTGACAGCAGGTGTTAATTCTGCAAGTACTAATTTAACATAGCAGGTGTCAGATACACTGGGTATTAACTGCATGGTTGCTACAAAGTGATGACAATCACTAAATGAGCTCTGATCAGGTGGCCACTGGCTCTTGCAAGCCTTCTGCTCTACCTTATTACTCACCTGAGTTTCTTCCACTGGGACAACACCCTATGGAAGGAAGCCTGCCACTCACCACCAGGGCATTGATAAGACACAGCCCTCTACGCTGGGGATTAGACATTTTCACAATCTCCACCATACTTTCCTCCTCCTTTTAGCTGCATATGATGTGTCATATCAGGTAATTATAATCATTTTAATTTTGGAAATGATGAATAATACTATAGAAAAATTGTCAGCAGCTGTTTCGAAATTAACTCCTCTCCCTGATAGTGCCGACCACCTGCTCCATCACCATCCCTCTTCCTACCACCTCTATGTGATACAGGAAAATATGCGAAGTGCATCTTCACTTTGTTGTGACTTATGAGAAATAGACTATTAAGATAAAGAACTTAATGTTTCGTCTCTTTATATAAGTTTGCTGTTGTCAAAAAATTTTTTACAAATTTGTTTGATTTTTAATATATGCCTCCTACGTGTGTAGAACTAATGACATGTTTCAGTATCAACATTTCCCAGTGTTCTATATAACTACTTTACATACATTTGTTTGTGTACCTCCCTGTTTTAACTTTGGTTATCTTTTTAAAAAATACTTTGTTGTTAATAAGTTTATTTTGTGTTCTTTATGAGCATACATACATCCACAGTCCTTTCCTCTGAGAGCACCCCTTTGCTGAGTACTCAGTTTTCTTTTCTTTCTTTTTCTTTTGATCTTTTTGTCTTTCTTTCCTTCTTTCTTCCTTCCTTCCTTCCTTTTTTCTTTTCCTCTCTCTTTCCCTCCCTCCCTCCCTCCTTCCCTTCCTTCCTTTCTTTGTTTTGAAGAGGCAAGGTTCCTGATGATACTGAATTCTGGAGCAAGTTAACCAAGGTCTGAGCTATAACATTTTGTATGGGAATTTTCTGAATAGAAATAAATTTTGTTGATCAGATCAACCGTTCTGTCCCTTACTCTCCCCACCCTCTGAGTACAGTAGGAATGTTGGAAATAAATTGGGTTTTCACAAAACCTTTCTCTTCGAATTCTATAAAAATAATCTACTTGTAGATAAAGCCAATGAAAAGGCTGCCAGCTGTCAGTCAGTGCCTTGCTGTTCTTGTTTAGCTGGTTAGCTCGAGTTTCAGGATAGAGTGAAGCAGTCTTTTGTGAAACAAAGGACTTAAAATTCACAAGCGTTAACATGAGAATAAAGCCACCTTCAGGGATGTTTTATAATAGATTGATCTGAAAGGAATGGGGAGGGTGCTGAGAGAGGGCCCAGGCTTAGATTAGGGTAAAGATAACCAGCCATGTGAACACCAACTCTCAGGGGACTGAGCCCAACATGGCCTTTTTATTTTGTTCTAATCAACCAATGTGCAGTTTATGACCCAGTGTGTTACATCCTATTTCTGATGCACATGAGAGCGGCCTTGCTTCATGACAGGAGAGGAGGCATGATGTCTTTGAAATGGAGATCTAAAAATGTAATGAGGATGTACTCCTTAGATCATAGATGCATTTTATGTGAGATCTTCTTTCTTCATGGGGAGCTTACTGCATGGAGAAGACTGCATGAGACCCTCACTTTAAAGGACTTCTAAACATAACCATTCTGACCCATCCCACGCTGTGAGATGAGGTGAATTAACTAGCTAGGCTTCCTTAATGCGAGCTACTACATTTATGGAACCCGAGCATTGTATCAGTTTTATGTGTCAAACAAAGAGAGGCTGATCTTGATCAATGTGTTGGCAGTGGAAAATGTAGGCCAACAAAAGCCACAAGCTGTACCCACCAATTCCAAAATCAGTAGCAAATTTGTTGCCGTCTCTTCTGGTGAAAAAAAGTAAAACAAAGCTTGTTTGATAAGGTTTGAATCAGTGTCTACTAAGACAATGACATAATACAGAAGGTTATCCAAGTCATATTTTGATTATTAATTATGATTTGGTCCACCCAGTCCTCTTGTATATGACAGTATAAAATCTTTTCATGCAAAAAATATGGTACTCAGAAAACTGTACTTTATAAAAGAAATATAATGAGAAATTAAGCTAATATTAATCTTGTATAAATTGTACACACACACACACACACACACACACACACACATCTTAGAAGCAGAAATCTCCCAAAGCCCACCTGGAAGCAGAGGATCTTAGGCTGTTACTAATTAGGAGCTATATAATTCCTTCTACTGCCTCTAAAATGTTTACTCACATCTCTTTCTGTCGTTTTTTAGAAGTAGGCTTTTAAAGCGGCTTTGTCATGCTGCAAGCTTTACTTTTCTCCCACAATGATAAATCAAATTTCATGCATATGCCATTATGTCCTGAATAAAGTTCCAAATTTTAATCCGAAGAAACACTGCTTCTATATAAACACTGGTCCACAGAAATTCAGAAACCACCCACAGATGCAACCACACTGCTCTGACATTGAAAAGATTCATACAGATTCAGGTCTTGGTGAAAGGTATACTATTATTTGATCCAAACTGCATTGTTTTTTGTTTGATTGTTTTTTGTTTGTTTGTTTGTTTTAATTTTCAGGGGGTCGTTACAGACTACTCTTTAAAAACTTTTATCATTCTTTGAGAGGATCACTTTATCTTATTTGCCTCCAATGAAGAAGAAATCCAGACCTGGTTATACCACGTTGTTCTTATGTGGTAGGGCTTTGGTATAGTGGGGGTTTAGAAGTTTCACAGTGGTAACAATCCTAGTCTACCTCTGAAAAGGATATGCTCTTACTGTCACTCTCAACTTTGTGTGACAAATCTCATTCTGTAGCTCAGGATAACCAAACCTCACTAGGTAGCTCAGGCTCGCATCAAACTCACAAGAATCCCCCTGCTTCAGATTTCCTGTGCTGTTACTGCATGTGTGGGTTATCATGCCTGGCTCCAACTTTCATATGCTATAATTGCATGTGTGTGTTGTCATGCCTGGCTCAGCTTTCATGTGCTGTGATTGCATGTGTGTGTTGTCATGCCTGGCTCAGCTTTCAT
>OU015743.1:10486405-10518821 GCA_907169655.1 Acomys percivali | reverse complement strand
GTGCTGTGATTGCATGTGTGTGTTGTCATGCCTGGCTCAGCTTTCATGTGCTGTCATTGCCGGTGTGAGTTGTCATGCCTGGCTCATTCTGTCTATTTTCATTTTTGGCCTTTATTGCTTTTATTTTCTATTTTTTTCACATGAAAATCAGATGCACAAATGAAGAACTTTGCTTGTTATGTATTTCTGTTGTTGCTTATTCTGTATTTAATCACTAATCACCATTGAGCATATAGAATAACCCCAATAATTAGTGAATAATAAATGCAGTGTCAAGAAGTGAGCAAAGCATTATACTAAAGAGGATGCTTGGGAGTATCAAAGGGATTCAAGCAAGCAGTATTTTAACTAAACCTCGGGTGAGCCCCTGCACAGGGTCTTTTGAAATTATTGCAATTAGGAAACTTTCAGTTGTTCAACATTAGAATGGGACACTGCTATCTTTTCCCATTTCCCCTTTTCTAGCTCAGAAAAATTCCAACTTTTCAATATTGTAATTTAACAGCAACACCATTAACACTTGAAAATTTTTTTAAAAAAAAGTTGGATGAAGAGATTAAGTCAATTTAAATAACTATGTTCGCACAAAGAAAAATGATTTTCAGAGGATAAAGTGACTAAAACACAGTGTCAGGAGAGAGACCTTTAGTGCGAGCTCCTGAGTAAAGGCCTCGGGGCTTAACCACTTCCTTTAAAGGTTCTGGAGAATGTTCTACAGCTACAGGTTACACTGTGTTACATGTGTTCTGAGGAACACAATGTGAGAAGTGAACACCTTTCTTTAGTGGGAGGCATCTGAACTGGGGAGCATCTTAAATGTTGCCCAGAGTGGGAACTTCAGAAATTGATGTAAATCACTCATAAAATGGATAGCAAGTCTTCCACTTGGCCCAAGGACAGTGAATCAAAAAGCTCAAGTGTCACTAGAGTACTACAATACTCATTCAGATCCCTCTCAACTGGGACGTGGATCTCTTCATTCAACAATTATTTACCGAAGGCCTTTTAGTGTCTAGACACTCTTCTTTTTGTTAAAGGTATAACAGAAAAGATACAGTTGTGATTACTGGACTTAGAAAACTTAATTTCAGGTGTAATGTGTTTAACTGCTGTAAAATCCATATACTCAATCCAAGAGTAATTGTCACAACAAACGCATGGCAGTCTGTTAACAAATATCACATGTGCCCTGTGTTCATGAGGTTTTGCTCTAGAGCACTGATGCCTAATCGTCTCTTCTTCATTAAGAAAAGCTGCGGAGGGATGTCTGGAATCTGCAAGGAATTATTATGAATTGAGGAATGAACCAAACTGAAAGGAAAGAAATAAAATAAGATCCTGAAAAGGGGAAGGAGGAAGAATAGACTCATCTTTTATTATCTCAGGATGGCCTGGGTCTCACAGACCTCCACCTTCCTCTGCATCTTGAGTACTGGGATTATAGGTGTGTCCCACCATATATACCCAGAATACATTTTGTTAGGGTTTTTGTTTTTGTTTGGTGTTGATGGACAGTCACTGTAGTATCTTGATCGCTGTGGACAATGATGAAATGAATATGGACATTCAGACAACTCTATGAGGTATTAATTTGGATTCTTTGGATATCAACTCAGAAGTTGGGTTGTTGGATTGATACAGGTGTCTTTGAAAGTGATGGAGCCTTTCTTGGAAGTGGTCACTAGGATTGGAGGTAGCACAGAGCTGCCCTCTCTTGGAGTTTACACGGCATTATTAGATAGAGGTAACAGGAGAAGGTGAGCTGGTCAGGCCAGCTCCCAGAAAGGTGCCCCCACGCCTCGCAGATTCAGGATGGTTTCCAGAGGAGTATTATTTTAGAGGAAGAGAGATAAGATGAATTCAGGCCCCTCTTCTGGCATGTCCATTTTATGACCATGGAACATTCAGGGGCACTTTTGCTTAAACACTTCTGGCATCTCTGTCACCCAATAAAAATGAGGTTATCCATAGGCCCAGAAGACTTCTGGCTCTTAATCAAGAAAAAAACAAACTGGTTGTTTTTCATCATCAATTTTATCCTAAAACTGCCAAGTCTATTTGTACGCTCTGTTTTCGTCGGGAGACGGTGGTGGTATTCTATTTTTTTTAAAAAAGAAGCTTCGTACTATGCCACTGGTCTGCTGTCCTAATTCATAGTTGTACCAACAGTTTATAGCAGTTCAATTTACTCATCTTCAAAAAGAATTACTATCTTTCATCCATTTTAGAAATGTGGCAGTCACAAGATGAGTTACCTCATTTTTAAGGTAATGATAATGAACAGTATATTTCAAAATGACAAAGGTGATGAACTTAAACATTCTTACCATGATTATACAGTAAGTGGCTAAGGTGATGACTATATTAAGTTGCCTGACTTATTTGTCCTACCATGTGTCCGTGACTAAAAATATCAAATTATGTCACCTGATTTTATGATTACTTACAATTAAAGTTTTAAAAATATGTGTACTCAAAAGTCAGGAAGGAGGAACAGTATGTGCTGTTGAATGGCTGATAGATATATAGACAATAAATAATGAATGAGTGGTTATTAGAAGTGAGGAATGGCTTAAATCTTGAATGTCAGTGGGCCTTAACTGGAGTCACATTTCACATTTTATAATGAAAATGTATCATATCTATTTGGGTTATTTGCTCAGGCTCTGAAGAAGGATTTGACTTTATGATGTCGGACATTTTTGTCATGCAGTGTGAAACATTCACCCAGGGTCACTGAAAGATTAAAACAAAACGATTAAAACTCCAAATACAAATATTAATCTTTTTGCCAAGTAGATCATTAGATGTGCTAAATAGTGCTGTACTCTCTGTATGCCATTCATAACACCTATGATCTTTTCAAAGGCTCAGTAATATAGACAGACAGGAATAAAGTTAATTGATTTACAAAAAGTTTGAATAAGTGTGAAAAAAACCTATTCGATAACAGAGTCCCTCATCAGCATCCTAGTGCTAAATCTTCCTGTGATTCCTAGAAGAGCAATCTTCTGTCTACTTGCAAAATTGACTTGTTTGTTTCTTCCTTTTCTTTTGTTAAAACTTCTAAACACATATTGGCATTCTAAATACCCAACCACTGTACTTTGTTGGGTGTGTTTTCATTTACTATGTGAAAATATCAAAGGATCAGTCTTTGGTTATGCACTTGTTTTTTAGCGTAATGTCCTGGAGTGTCTTCACTGGATGCTCTCTTGTTGGTTGTCTCTGTAATCATGTGAACACACAGACAGTTGTTATGTAGTCATTTCCTGTGTTGTTCAGTCACTTCCTGTCATGGCTTTCCCATGGGGGTATACTTTTTACTTGTGTATTTTAAATGTTGATATAAATTTTTATTTGCAATTCTTACACCATATTAGAGGTAATTTTCTTAATCTTTACATAAAATGCAATGAATATTTTTGCTCACTTAGTATTAGAACATTTGAACTTACTGGAGACAGTTCATTTAGTGTTCCATAAATTCAAACTAGGACAGAGGCAGCCAGTGGTGAGAAATTATAGATCTGTATATTATAAAAAGAATACAGAAGCAATAGCTAAACAGATCAAAAAAAAAAAAAAAAAAAGACAAAAAGGGAAGGGGTGCCCCTTGCAGAGGCTAACAAGCTGAGTTACAGGCATGACCCAGGAACCGTTCTTCAAACTGTGGTAACTGAGGCTGTTCAGTGGGAGCAAATTTGTCAGTAAAGCTATTAGAAGCATGGTTGACTCACTGTACAATCCCTATTTTTATTTTGGTTGTGAGCCTAGCCTTTAACGGCTGAGCCATCTCTCCAGCCCACAATCCCTATTTTTTAAAAAGTATAAAACTTAGGAGAAAATGTTGAGATATAGTGGGGAATCCTAGAGTACTTGTGATAAATTTTACAACTTAAAAATTAGTTATACATTAAAGAATAGTTTAGGAGTCACAGCACAAAACAAAAAGAGACAAGAAGTCCAACAAGTCCTTCAAATTCACTTTCATCCATGGACAAGAGGAAAATTATAGTAAGCTCTTAATTTGCACAACCTGAAGTAGTCAAATCCAATCCTATTTTATTGTATATAATAGATGCACTAATGAATGGAAGCAAATTCTCACATTCAAATTTATTGTTCAATAATTATGTAACAATTTTGTGGAGAAAAACAATTAACCAAATGAGGAGTTTGAGTGATTTTGCATATTGTCTGTCCAGGACCCAAAGGAGAGCAGATACTTACCCTTCACTCTGGGGAAGGGTCGTTTCATGTTCAAACCTTACTCACTCATGGGAACTGAGGACCCACATGTCGGCAAGGATCAAGCAGATGGCGTTCCCATGCAGCTTCTTGAAAACCTGCCGTGAGGCTGATTCATACTTGAGCACAAAAGATTCGTTTTTGAGGGCATTTCTCCCATAACGATTTGTCAGCTATGCCCAGGAAGACTCCCTTTGCTAAAATAGAGCCCCACAGTCAGTAATCGCCCGTCTTCAAGTGCCACTAACTGAACCTTGTCCTGAATGCTGCCAGACATTGCCAAATAATCCGGTACCTATAGCCAAGTGTTTCTTTTTGTTTCTCTTTGTATTCAGTTATTTATAGTCACTGCTTTTTTATTTTGTTACACACTGTGAAGGTATAACTTCCATCATAATGTTAAACCCCATCCTGATATATTTTTATAGCTACTTTTAATTTGCTACTCAGTTAATCATTAGTCCAGCCAGTCACTTCTCCACTCCATCAATTATCAAAGCAAACTTGAAAATTACTTTTATGGTACTATAACTCATTTGTTAAATAAGCCTCGAAATCAAGAAAATTGTCACATACTTCAGGTGATGTGTGTGTTGGTGTCTGAGTGTGTGTGTGTGTGTGTGTGTGTGTGTGTGTGTGTGTGTGTGTTGCATCTGTGTGGTCTATTTGGGAAGGAGGGAACTGTGCTATACAAACCTATAAAGAAAAGTATAAGGAAAAGTTTGCAAGATACATGTAGCCAAAATTAACTATGACTCCCAGCTCTTTGGGCTATGGTGTGTGAAAACATCATCTTGAAAACGAGCAGCCTTGAAGCCAGTTTATGAATTGCATACACTCAAGCCAATACCAATTACAAAGAAAACAGACGACCCTGTCTTTCTTCCTGGTGCTGCTTTTACTTAAATCGTCATGCAGGTGGAAAGATGCCAGCCTTCCTGCCTTGGGGCTTGTTTGCTGCACTCGCAGATGTCTGGCTCTGATTACACTCACATATAGCAGCTCCAATGGCAGCCCCAGCCTGGGGAATTCGCCGACATCACAGCGAAGCATAAAAGTTAGAACGATCAGTTGCAACAGGGTGGGATGGGTTTTGCTAATGTAAAAATAGATTTACTATCAGCTTCCCTGAAAAGAGTCATGGGTAAAGGATCTCCGCTACACGTTTCGGTAGCAGAAAAACAACAAGAATATCAGAATGATCGATAGCGGCAAAAGAGAGAAGATTCTATTAATCTGATGTAGATGGGGAATGATCTTCACATGTGTGTTAATTTTACACATAACTGAAGCTTAACTTTCCACGCACTGCGATTAACCATTCTTGTAGAAATATTTCTAAAATGTATTAAACACACCTATGCCTTCCAAAGCAGAATGAGTCCGATGTAATTTCAGCTTTCTGTTAAGTCGCAAACATCTCTCTATAAGTGTCATTCTGCTCTGTAATGTGGTGATGCCAGATGGACGCTGCATCAGGGAGAGTTGTAGAGAGGAGTGCACTCAACTGGTTCTCAGCTTTCCTTTTACAATGACTGTAGCTTTTACCGTTTTGTTTATACCTAATAAAGATCTGTTCTAATTTATTTAGTTATAAACTCTGAGAAGCAAGATAACAACCTTTATAGATATTCCAATTTTTCTCTCTGTTTTTGTGGTGCTGGGGGTTGAACTCGGGTCCCTGAATACGTATGTCAAGAATTGTACTCCTGAGCTATAAGCATAGCCGCAATAGCCTTATAAGAGAACTTTAATTGTTAATTTGTATTAAGTGAAGTCTAGTGTTTTCTGAGAGTTTTATGACTTCATTCTGTTGTGTAATTATACATCATATGTTTGTTGCAGTTTTCACTCTTTCAAAATTTTGAGAACTCAAAGAAAAAAGAACCTAGATTTAAATATCGAACACAGATATATTAAAATTTTGAATACCGAGGTCCCACAATGGGTCACAAATTTCATAGGAAACTACATAGTTCTTTAAACAAACCCAAAGTAGCTGATAGTGTTCATATTCAACAGATGAAGGAGATAAAATTCAAGTCATAAGAACTTCTTCCAATATAGTAAGAAGCAGTTTCAAGACTTGAAATTTTGTCTCTAAGAATTTAATACCCTGTGAAAATTTCATTATACTCCATTCTCTCTTTGGCTGCGATTACCTCTCCTGTGTCTCTGCTTCCTGTATAACATAGACAACGGGGTGTGGAAAGTGGTGCCAGAGAGATGAAGTAATTGTACAGTGTGGCACAGCTTCTGAGAGCTGATGTGTTCTTCTTTCTCCTATACTGCTGCTCACTTACCCAACATCACTTGTCAGTCTAAGCTCTTGTTCAATGGCTCTCCCTCTGCATACCTGGGATCTTTTTCACACCTTAATTTTGTAGAATTAATGTAGCTAGAATCCAGATATCAGGTGTCACTAGATTCCTTGGGGGCAATTTTCTGCCCACTTTTCTTGGTTACTTAGTGACTTTGGAAAGGGTGAAAAAGAAATACAAATATTAATACAGTTAGCAGAGGGGTAGTATCAGGGTCAAGAAATAGCATCAGTCTTGTGCATGCAGGGAGTTTTAAAGGTCTGCTGGGATGTTGGAGTTATCCCAAAGCATTGTGTTCCTCGAAGCATCTTGTGGCAATGCACCCCAAATAGAGAACGCAATGTAAGACAGGAGAGAGGGAGAGAGACAAAAATGCTATAGAAACAAACTCACTGTCAAACAAAAGTGATAAAAAATGTGATAGAAAGGATTAAAGAAAATAAAAGTACAAAAAATCCAGCACTGAGGATAAATATCTCCAGAGATTCTTCTGATTAAGTTTGTTTGTTTCGTCCTATGGTGAGTATGTGTACCATTTTCTTTTTATAACATTAAGTATAATGGTCAAAATAGTTGGTGTGCAATATTGTCATTTGTACATAAAATACATACAACTTTGGGCTTTTGTTAATCATTCAAAACATAATTTATGCTTTGAGAAGTAAAATAAATTTCCTGGCATATCAGCCATTAAGATGTTTCTCATGGTTTTATTTTTAACATCACAGAAAGAAATATATGGTATGCAATACTCAGTTACAGGTTCATGAAGAGTCCTTGAAAAATTCTCTCATTTCAAAATTAAAAAAAAAAAAGGCTTTATGTGGCTTGACCTTATGGAGTGGTCTAGGAGGATACACAGTTGCTCAAATTTTCCTTCAGAGATGTGCCTCTCATAGACTCTACCTTCTGCACACTACTGAAATCCCTAGCATCTATCTGAGCCACAAAATAAACCAGGAATGAAGATTATGATTATTTGGATAACCTACACACTCACAATAGATAGTGTCAAGATTTGGTAATTACCAATTGTTATTCCCACATGTTCTTGCAAGGAGATGAAGTTTCCTACAGCAGAGACAACGAACACTGTTCATAAAAACAATGGAAATAAGAGATTAATCAAACATATTCTAATGCCTCTAGTGAAAGAATGATATGAATAATAAAGTGATTAATGTGAGACAAGCAGCTTTTGAATAGCTGTCAACATTTGTATGCATCATGCTTGGATGATTTAATGAATTAAAATATCCTCTCTGAAAGCCCTGAAGCCAGAATTATCTTCAGCAGGGTCACACCTGATTTTCAAGACTATCCAAGTTGTGAGCTAATTCTCGAAATTGGTATGCATGCCTGGATTGTGAATTTAATGTTCATTGCGGAACGGATGCCTCAACATGAAAACATCACAACCTAGTGGGCTTTTAGTGAAATGCTGGACAGACAGTGTCACTTTTGATTGAGTTCCTCTTCTATCAGAGGCAATTTAGCACATGCCAAGTTACCTAAACAACAACAACAGAATCCTTGTCACCCTGGCTGTAATGCAATCTCAGGAGAAAAGCTCTAGAGAGAAAACAGGAGATAATACAGAACAAGTTTATCAGAGAAATGTCAAGGAGGTACCCATGATTGTGAAGGGACATTCTTCTTCTACATAATCTGGGAGGCAGGCAGAGCACACTGCCAAAAAAGATAACTTAATAATAATGAATCCAGTTGCTTCCTTGCAAGGAGATATGCCAGTATTAAAATAGTGTCTGCAGCCAAGTCCTGAAAACATGGCAGCACATTAAAACTGGTCATAAAAACAGTAAATGGTCTTGGAGAGGCATTTAAGGAGACAAGCAACTGCATCTAAATGGCCATATGTTAAAACAAGTATTTGAGTGGGCATGGAAGGGAGTCTAATTGCCTCCAGTGGAGGTAACTGGCTCAGAATTGCACCTAAGGGAAGGGACAGGGTATAAAGCAAGGAAGGGATTTGATAATGCAGTTTCCCTGCTTGTTCAGCATCTCCCGTTTAAAACTTTTTATTACTACTATCCTCAATTTTGTTGTTAAGTTTCCTTAGCTCTGGTTGTTCTGAAAAGTGCAGGAGAGGAGATTCTGGGTCAGGAGGAACCCTACTCCCTTATGGTAATGGATCCTTCCCTAAGCAGGCAGCTTATAAAGTAGGCTTGCATGATGATACAGAGAGATGGTGTCTATCGATGGATGCAAGCATAAGAGAGAGTAAACTGTTTTCTCAAGGATTCCACATGCTGATGGTTTCTGAAACATTTATATATATTTTTTTTTAACTCACTAACTTCTGCTACTCTCCAAAGATTTTGTAAACATGGTATTTGTGGAATAGTGTTGGAGACTTTGAATATTGGAAAAATTTTCATTTCTCCTCTGCAGTAGAAAATTTGACCCTGGTGCTGTCTACCATGCCCAGGCCAAACCCCATGATTCCTTTCAAATATTTCAAAATGGTCTTTTACTCTTAAACTACCCACTCTTGTTGGGACTCAGGCACCTGGTCTCACTGCACACTCCCTTCCCAAATGAGCAAGAAATCCACAAACTTCTCTCGTATTGAGTAGCATTTGGTTTGATTGTATTGTTTATGCCACATCCCTTACTGTGTGGCATAATAACTGTTAACTGATACAGTTATACATCTTGAAGATGCTAACACCTGCTTTACAGCTCTCCTTCTAATTCCAGTGGTTTGCACTCATGGATAATGTCTAAGTCAGAACATTTTAACTCCATGGTGATGTTCAACCAGCCAGTCTACCTTAGATATCTTGGAGGAGCACACAAAGTAGAATTGCTTACATTCCCAAGTCTCCAGTCACACAATTTCACTCTTCCTCATGCTTGCTCTTGCTATCTCTTGTCTCTGTTACCTGTGCAGTCTGTCTCCTGACTATTTAGTACCCTGGTGTTACCTTATTCTTCCATGCAGAAGGTGTTGGGAGGGAAACAATAATCTTTTAGAAATTTTAGTATTTTCTAATTAATTTTAGTGATATTATATTCCTATGTTTTCAATAATTAAACTAAACAATTAGTAAGATTACAAGACTCTTTTTAAACCACAGAAGTTATTCTTGTATATTCTAAGTAGAGCTGAAAAAGACGATAGATGATGGAAAGATCTCTCATGCTCACTCAGGCACAATCTCTATTACTAAATGAACTATACTACTAGGTGCAGTCTACAGTCAAATATAATTTCCATCAACACTGCAATAGCGTTCTTCCACAGAAAGATATGATATTAACATGTATATGATCATACCATGATTGTAAAATGTATATGAAATCACACACACACACACACAAACACACACACACACACACACACAAAGCTCACCGTTCTAGTTATAGCATATAGTTATAACATACATCCTGGCACTGGCAGAGGAATAGATGTGTGGACAATAGGTTAGAAATAAAGATTCTAAGCATAAATACCCATAATTACAGGTAACTTAATTTTGACAAAGGTGTAAAAACATGTATTGCAGGAAAGACATTCTCCCCCCGTAAATGGTTCCAGGATAACTGGGTAGCAACCCATAGAAAATAAAACTAAATTTCTTTCTTTCACTTTAAATGGATCTAAGACCTTAATATAAGGCTTAAACCTGTGAAAGTCATAGACTAAAATACAAGAATTAAAAGTACTAATGCAGGCAAATGGCTTTCTGAGACAAATTTCAACTAACAAGAACATAATAGCAGGAACTGACAAATCAGATCATAGTGAATGGAAATGTTTCTCTGGAGTTAGGAGAGAAACTAGTAGAGTGAAGAAACAGGTTACAAAATAAGAGAGTATTTTTACTATTTTTATATTTGTCTAGATCATAGGCATAGACTCAAGGAATGAAAACCTTTATGCAAACAATGAACAGACAAATCAATTGTGCATATATTTTCCAAAACAGAAACACATGTGGTTAATTATGTGTGAACTGTTCAAAGTGTTTAACATCTTTAGTTCTCAGATCAATGGAATCTAAACTATACTGAATCCATTGTCATTATAATAGTAGTAATATCAGCAATACTTTGTATGACTTTGTACATAATAATTTTGCCTATTTACATAATGCTAATTATGAACTTTGTAATTTGTCTTCTCTATCTCTATAACAAATTAGTTTAGCCTGCTACGTATTGTATGAAATAGTATTTTATTTTAAATCTGTTCAAGGATTTTTAAATTATTTTTTATGACCCACATTATAGGTACATACAGCAAGAGTGTTTTGAAAATACAGGTTTGGTTAATACATAGAATCAGAGATATCACTGTCTTGGCTTTCTTAAGAGACCCTGAGTGTCATGTTGGTGTCATCAAGGCAGAGTCCTATAGAAGAGCAAGAGATTCCATGGTGGGTCATGAAGCTGGAGAGGGTTGAGGTCTCAAAGGTTCTACCATGTTGGTCATATTAATGACTAAACTTCTGATGCAGGAACTCCTGGGATTATACACGTACAAACACTAACAGACACACAAAAAAATCATATTTGTAAAAGCAACAATGACAGTGGTAAGCATATGTGTTCCATATAAGATTATTCTGGCAAATCTATTCATAGCTTCGCAGGTAAAACTTCTGGTGTTTTAAGCAGACTATATTTTTCAGTGTTTGTAGCTAGTGGACTAACTGGAAACTGATTGAGGACTGGCTTACCCTGCCATATCACCAGTTATCAGTTCTGCATCCTTTTTATGTACAATAATCTATCAGTTGGACATATAGCGAGCCAAACAGAGTTTATTACTAAAAGCATAACTTTGCTAATGGATTCAGTGTCGATGCTTCATTAGTGACTAATATCGCATGTTATATTACCTAGTAAATGTTCAGTGTGCATTTTAAATGTACTAACAAGCAATGCCTCAGCAGGAAAACACATTCCTGTTTATGTTGGAGTTAAAAATGCCTGTTCAGTGGCTACCTGTCTGGATATTAGCTACTTATCCATGAGGAAATATAACTGAGCCTGTGTCACTCATTGATAGCTAACATTAAAATCCTCATTGACACGGTAACCAAACAGGAAAAAGAATACACTGAGAAATTTGAGAGGAGGCAGACAAGAGCCATGCACTCTTCTGTATTGTAATTTCACTCTGAGCGTGATTTATTTTTATTTTTTTCATTGTGATTGATAACTGTGGGAGAGCTCTGAGCACTTCTATAGTTTCACATTAACATCTCGTGCTCTCTTGAAAGATCTAAGTTATTTTGAATAGCTGACCGACGCAACATATTTAAAGGAGTGAAAGAGTGAGTGAGTGAAAACCTAGTCGCTAGGGTGATACTCAATAACTGAGCTGTCATGTGTACCTGATATGAGAGGAAAAAATTCAATTTTATCCAAGAGAATGATACAAGAATATCAACCCCTCCAAGGCAGGCTTCATGTTCAGGAGAATCAGTCCAGAAGGGGGTAGACTCACGGCTTCTTCATGTGTTCTTTGATTTGGTTAATGTTTGGTGTGTGTTAAGTTTTTCTTTGTTCCCATGGGCTCTTGTTTAATTCTGTTTTCTTGGTTTTGGTTTGTTTCCTCACTGTATTTGGCACTTAAAGTTGGGAGGGCAGCATGTGGGAAGTATCTGGAAGAAATTGGAGCAGGGGAGAATGTGATGAAAATATACTTAAATTAAAATTTGTTTTAACTAATAAAAATAAAAGGCACAAATTAAGCCTTCTGGTGGAAGACTGCTGAGAATAATTATCAGCTGCTTAGAAAAATAATAAAATGCGGGATTCTTTAAGTCTAGCTAATGCAAATAGTCACCATATACAATATGTTTCAAAAAATATATGTAAGAACAATGTAATAATTTAAATGCAGATGAATGCTGTTAGAAAATTTTCATTTTTAAATTTATTATGATTTATTCATATTACATAGTGATTGTTAGCCCCTCACTCTTGTCCTCCTGTTCCTACCATTCCTCCTTCTTCCACTCTATTCCCCTCTCCTAGGCCTCTGATAAGGAGGACCCTCCTCCCCCACCATCAGACCACAGCCTATCAGGTCTCATCTGGGTAGCCTGCTTCCCCTTCCTGTGTGTCCTCAGGGCCTCCCCACCAAGGGGAAGTTTTCAAATAGGGAACACCAGACTTCATGTCAGAGTCAGTCTCCGCTACTCCCCCTACTACAGTGGAGAATGAGCTGTCCATTGCCTATATCTGAACAGGGGAGTCTAGGTATGCATTGTCCTTGCTTGGTGCAACAGTTTGTGCAGGCCACCCTAGGTCCAGATCAGCTGACCTTGATGGTCTTCCTTTGGGGCTCCCGACCCCTCTGGTCCTTCCATCTCTCCATTCTTCCATACCACTCTCAGCTTTCTGCCCAGTCAGGCTGGGAATCCCAGTACCTGTTCCTGTCCCCTGCTGGGTAGAGTCTCTCAGGGAACATCTGTGTTGGGATAATATTCATTTTTAAAAGAGTATATACCATGAGTGTCTTTCTGAGCCTTGGTTACCTCACTCAGGATAATCATTTCTAATTCGATCTATTTGCCTGAAAATTTCAAGATCTCCTTGTTTTTAATAGCTGAATAGTATTCAATTGTGTAAGTATACAGTTTCTTTATCCATTTTTTTTCAGTTGATAGACATCTAGATTGTTTCCAGATTCTGGCTATTATGACTAAAGCACCTATGAATATAGTTGATCAAATGCCCTTGTATGGCGGAGTATCATTTGGATATATCCCCAGGAGTGGTATGGCTTGGTCTTACGGTAGCACTATTTCAATATCATGGCTCATCATTTTAAAAAAATGACAGTCTTCATATATTTTGCACTACAGTATAACATATCATTTGAAACTATATGCTTAACTGACAACAGAAATACAGCAACTCATGGGTCTTGTGCCTGGGATTTCCTGTTGAAGAAGTACTAAGAGGTTAGGCCACTCCCATCCCAGCATGAATTCTGCACGAAGGACAATTTCATTTCACATGGCAGTAAATGAAAAGAGAGAGAGGCAAAATAAATCAGAAAAGCACATCTATGATGAGGTTATTTTCCCCCAAATGAACAAAGTCCTCAAGACCACATCAGTGCCCAGAATTCCTGTATTTTAATATTATTACATTAGAACTAACTTTCAATTTAAGTTCTAGAGAACAAATATTTAAACCAGGCATTGACTTACAAACAAATTTGTTAAGCACTTAGCCAGTGTGACCACACATAAAATTTCATCTCTAAAATTTACTTCCACCAAACATCTACAGTTTTATACTATTATTATTTTTGTTCTACAGTTTTAATATTTTCTATTATGAGGTGTTTTATATTTTATTCTACCTTAGGACACAATTTACTCTCTAGGCCCTATGGAAAAATTCAGAATCAATTCCCTTTATACATTTGGTTACTAAAAGAATGTCCTTTGTTCAACACAGGACTGTAGTATGTACTTGTTAAAAGGAATGAATATCTTTAATTTATTTGTAATAAAAACAAAAGGAATGAAAGTTATGCACATCGATTAATTTTGAAACTGACTTAGAGATTCAGTGACTAGCTATAAATGCTGTTTTCAGTGAATCATAACATAAAATATAGCTAGTCATCTTCAAGTTATGTTAATGCAATTAATTTTCACTATATGTGTTTGGGACTGTCTTGAAAGCTAGGATTGTTGAGGGTAAGTTCTCATGGTCCCTCTTTCAGTCCTATGCTTGATACACATGAAGCAACAGTGACTAAACTTCCACTTCCCAGTTGTGGTTAGATGTATCATATCACTCTCCAATCTTAAGCATCTTGAGAAACATTACATCTAGTTTCTAACTTCTTAGCATTTTAATGAATTTACCAATTACATTGTATAAATGTCTTTTTCTTGAAACTATTTATACACAGTTCATTGAAAACTGGCTTTGGCAACACCATTTGGAGATATAATAACATATACTTGACCAACATACATATATTACATATTCCTAAACACATAAAAATATTGAATTCACAGACTTCACAGAACTGTACCTCAAGCCAGCATGTCGACTAGCATACTCCCTGGTTTATGAAAAAATTGGACCAAATTCATCTGTTGCAGGTGGAACAAGTTTTAGAATCATCGTCAAATTTATGTAGTATTTGTGGACATTGACTCTGAATTTTCTAGTTTCAAAAATTTTCCCATACTAACATATCTTTTCCTCTCCTCCTTCACACTTCCTCCTAATTTTAATTTCTAGGCTTAAAGGATAGTACAAAACATACCTCAAAGCAAACTGCTTAGATTCAAATTTAATGTTATAATCATGTAAACAGGAAAATAAATATACAGATGAAAGGCAAGTTATGACAAGGTAGCTAGATAAGTTCCACAAACACACATTTTTTAAAAAAAAGTCACTTTGCATCTTGGTCATAGCCTGATCCCTCCTCCCCTCGCAATCCCATGATCCCCCTCTCTCCCCTGCCCGCTAACCATTCCTTAGAAAAGGAAGACCCCTTCCCATCTACCCCAACTTATCAAGTTGCATCAGAGCTGAGCTTGTGCTATTGCCCTGTGGCCTGGCAAGGCAGTCCTGCCAGAAGAAAGTGAGCAAAAAGCAGGCAAGAGAGTCCATATCATAGACAGCCCACTTCCTCTTACTAAATGACTCACATGAAGCCTGAGCTGCCCAATCAGCTACATCTTTTAGGGGGCCTGGGTCTAGTCCATGAATGGTTTTTGGTTGATGCACCAGTCTCAGGAAGCCCCTCCAGGCCCTGATTAGTTAGCTCTGTTTGTCTTCTCATGGAGTTCCTGTCACCTACACGTCCTTTTCTCCTTCCCCCGACATTTCCAAAAGACTCCTTATGCATTGCCCAGTGTTAGTCTGTGAGTCACAGCATCTGCTTCAATCAGCTGCTGGGTTAATTCTCTTGGGGACAGCTACTCTAGGCTCCTCTCTACAAGAATAGCAGCATGTCATTAATAGTGGCAGGAGTTGCATTTCTTTCTCCCATGGGATGGACCATGCGTTTGGCCAGGCGTTGGTCGAACATTCATTCAATCTCTGCTCAATCTGACTAGATTTATCCCTGAACATTCTGTAGGCAGGGTAAATTTGGGGTATGGTTTTGTGGATGGGTTGATTTTCCCCTCCTTCTACTAGGAAGCTTGTCTAGTTAGAGGGTGTCGTCTTTAATTTATATGGCCTCTGCTACTAAGAGTCTCTGCAAGAGTCCTCCTTATATCCTCCCATAAGCCTACTCTGACTTGGTCTCCAGCTTGTCACAGAGATGTCCCCACCCAGTTTCTCTTTTCTCTATCCGCCTTCTGTCCTCCTTCCCCCACTCTGCCCAGGTTTCATCTCCACCCTCCACTCTCTGTGCTCCCCCTCTTACCTTTTGACTTCTTTCTATTCTATTTGCCCTTCTGAGTAAGATTTAAGCATCTTCCCTTGGGTCGTCCTTGTTATCTTCCAACATAGATTTTTATAAAGCTATTTCTTCCAAACTGAAAAAAAATGCCTCTTTTATTGAGGATTCTTAAATCTCAGAAACTTAATATAATTAACAAGGAAACTCACCCAGGAACTAAGTAACATTCATATCTTAGGAAGCTCCAAAACCTTGCAAGAATCACAAAACTCCTTCTCAAATTTATATAAATAGTACTAGTTACTAGAGAAAAGAAACTATCTGGATTTGTGTCATTCAAACTCCAGTAAGTAACTAAATTGAATTCATTATTTCACTAATTTACAGTTGGGGGCATTGTTTTTTATTTTTTAATTTGTTTGTTTGTTTTGTTTCTTGGCCATTCATCTGTACTATATTTAGGATGAATAGGCATTTTTTTTGGTTTTATGTCTCTCCAGGAAGTCATACAGCACAATCTGCTCATGAACATGCTTCAGATGATACAAAAATGTGCTGCAAATGAGTTATTGAATATCCCCTGCAATTCTGAAAACTAAGTCTTATTCATATGAGAATGGGATATCAGTAGGAACAATTATGATATAGGTACTTTTCCTATGTAGAAAGGAATAATGTCTCTTTAATATAGAAATGGTGGATCACTTTGGAAAGATGTTAGGATATTCAACTAAGACCAAGATGGTGGAGGGGCACTGAAGACAATTACAGGGTAGATGTCTTCTTCTGCTTGATACAAATTGGGCTACCTTGAAGAATAGGGTTCCCTACAGTACAAAAATGCCCAACAGGTGGTGCAGGCTAAAACACATTGTAAATTCTAGCATATATGAAATAGTATCTTCAGCAGGCTGTGGAGTTAGTTGCATGGCCTTTGTTGCGGACAGTATGCGACTGTGGTTAGGCTATCTTCCCAGAAAGACAGCACTGAAACAGAAGAGAATTATATACAGAAGCAACATGCAGCTACCAGCCTCTGCGGTAGCTCCCGATTTGCCTGTTATAGTAGAGAAAAGAGAGTAGGGGAGGGGATGAGAGGAATGTGTCATCTTGTCACTTCTTATGGCTGTCAGTATGCAGGGGAAAGATAAGACAAGTTATACTGGTGGTAAAGATATCTATCGCATGGGCCAGCAAGATGCCTGAGCAGGTTAGGTGCTTGACTCCAACAAGCCAAGTCTCATGATCATGATACAAACCCAAGGAACCACCTAAAGGTGGTGGGAGAGAAGAAACTCTACAAAGTTTTCCCCTGCCTCCCTTACACTAATAATGACACATAATAATTAACTAAATGATTTTTTAAAAGATATATTTCAGAGAAACAAATAGTAGGGGTCCATGTGAAAAATGAGTAATTGCAATGAGGAGAACATACTAGAAGTAATAGAATATCTCCTCTCAGTTTCAATGCTTAATAGAGAAGAAGAGAAAAATCTATCATTCAACTTGTAGATGGAAGGGTTACTAATGGCCCAATACAGAAAAACTATGAGCATCATAAAATACTCTGCCTCTGAACTGCTACAATTTGGAAAGACTTTTAAACGAGCAATGAAAATGCTTTGTGAGTCTATGGGACATGGGGGGGGGTGGTTTGGATGAAATCAGTACGAGAGCTCTGGAAGCAGAAAAAGTAAATAATATATCTGTCAATCTTTCTTTGAGACACAAGCAGCATAACCTAAGGCAACACAAGGGAAATAAGTCTTTGATAGACTGGCTTACATGAGCCATTAAGAACACTTGGTTTAACTGGCCAAGGAGCCAATGAATACAAGGAACCAAAGACGTAAAGGAAAAACAGACTTTTGATGGAAATGGGTATAAAAGAAGCAATATTTGATGCTCAGTTAACCTGTCCTTATAGGAGTCTGTTCACAGTAAAGTTAAGAAAGAGGGTGATTCAGTAGCAGCCTTGGGTCTAGAATGGAACATTTTTGTCTTTGCTGAACCCCATAAAGGAGTCACAGGTCATTGCAGTATAATCTGTCTCTCACTGAGACTCTCTTCCCAGGTGATGCAAGGTAGCTTTAGTTTGACAGTGTAAGCTAATAATCACAACTGTCTATAGCAATAACCTCTGATCTGGTGGATGGCAGTGTGGAAATACAGGATCTGGAGATCTCTGGAATCTCACTGCCAACAACTCATGAAAGGTAACCCATACCTGGTACTGGATATGAGTTGAGTAACTTCGAGCTTCTAAGAGCACCAGTTTGCAGCCATGAAGGATATCTATGCTTTTTAACGTGTGTATTTGAACTGGGTTACAACATAGTAGGTTTCCATGTGGCTTTTTCAGAGCCCTTTCTTTCTCGCTAACCCTATCAATACCCTGGTCTTCTCCAACCCCCAACTCCTCACTCTGTTTAAATCGCTCCACACCCCAGTGTTCTCTTTCTCTATTTTCATCTTACTATGTTCTTATTCCTCTTCCTTTACGGTATCATCTTCAGTGTCCCCTTTCTAGTTTTCTGGCTTTCATGGCCCCAAATTTTCTTAATAAAATGTTTATTCACTAAAAACAAGTTAAGGAAAGAAACCAAACACTTGCAAAGGAAATGGCAATATGAAAACATGGCACATCCTACTACAAAACTAATCTACTAATTATGAAAGCCAAGATACTCAAGACTCAAAAAGTCAATTTTATAATTTTTCAGATCTTATTTAATGGTACTGATCTGCTATATCTCATAGGGTGTAGCTTATTATCTCACAAATTTGCATAATCATAGAATGCTTGATTAAGGAATGGAAGCTTTGCATGTAATGGATATGCGTGCATGATTAGCTGTAGGAGGGGATCTATAATTATGTGGTGTATAAATATACATCTTTATCTCTTAAAACCTTCACAATAAACATAATAAAAAGTTGACTTTTTCAATTTTTTTCTAGAATTAAAAAGTATGTGAAAGTAAAGGGAACCATAAAAGGTCTTGATTGCAATCTTCTGGATGGTAAGTTTACAATATAAGAAAATTAATATCTTATATACATCATATGATAGTAATGTATTAATATATACACCCATTATTACATCAATTATTATATTATAATAGTAATTTTATATTTTAATATATTGATAATATACTATATTAATATAGTAACATATTAATATACATAGATAAAGCATATATGCTATTAATGATGATATATATATGTGTGTGTGTGTGTGTGTGTGTGTCTATGATATATTCTTGGAAATAAAAGTGAGCCTTTGTTAACGAGACCATGACTCAGAAATTTGCTAGGACCACCAAAGAGTGCAATTTTTCCTTGGCTCAAAGCTGCAAATACCCTTAACTCTGATGACAATCTCAAATGTGCTGAAAGCCAGGATGTCAGAAGTGTTTAAGTGAAAATATCTTTGGTTTGCTCTGGCCAGAGGCCAAGTATGCCAGAAAAGGTCAAGTCCTTCCTTATTTCTTTTCCTTTAAAAAAGTTTCTGATTTCCGAAAATCATAGTAAGGACAGGACTGAAACTGAGATGCACCCGACACCTGGGATGGAAAGATGACTGACCAGCTCATCCCTACCACACCCATGCATCCATCCAGTAGAATCTTATGAACTCTAAGAGTGTGTCATTCAATGGTATCCTACTCTCTGAGAAACACTATTACTAGACATGAGTCCTATCTTCTTTCTCTTAAGCTATGAAATATTTCCTTCTAAAAGCCTCCTATATGATCCATGAATTTTATCCTTCAAATTCCCAAAATAAGAAATTGGAAGCTTACAGAGGCTACAGTTGCTGGTTTTTTTTCTTTCTTTCTGAAACACTATCCTTCACCAAAAGCAGAGAAAGTCTCCTGTGCTATTGAGGAAATTCCAAAAGTTTTTTATATTCTCAGATGCTTTGTGCTGTTCTTATTGAATATCCAGATCAGGAAAAATGCAGAGATCAAAAGAGCATAGGGTGTGCCTCAAATCTCTTCAGTTACTTTCTATTTAACTAAAATAAACACTGGAACATTATTTTTGTTAAAAAATACTTTAAAAATATAAATATATATTATATATTAGATTGTATGTATTGATGAGTTTAAAAACAAGATTTTTATCTAACTATGACAAGAATTTTAACCATATTCTTCTTGTATACACTCATCCTTCAGTTTCCTACTAAACTTTCTTGTCTAATTTCTTGACCAGAGTATTTTAATTTATTTTTTAGAAAAACAAAATGAATATATATCACAAAATAAGCTGCTAAGCCCAGTAGACTGAATGTCTCAGGAGTCTCAGTCTTATCTCAATGGCCAGGATGCCTGTGGTAGAAGCCCCTAGTCTTCAGTGCACCCCTGAAGGCCAGAATACCGCAGTTCTGATTACAGCCAGAGTGACAGTGGTACTTAGAGGCACCCTCCAATACAGACTGAAGTTAGTCAGGCAAGAAGGAGCACTATTTTCCTTCATACCTTTTCTATCTAAGCCTCCTGAAGAAATTGTATCTCATTCTGGGTTATAGTGTTTCCTGCTCAATTAATCCTTCCAGGCCTTTCCGCACAGACCCATCACAAGGAATATTCTTTAGTAATATCAGATCTAGTGAAGATCACAACCCAGTTTCTCTAACTAACAGTTTTCCTTAAATTTCATGGTGTGTGTGTGTGTGTGTGTGTGTGTGTGTATGTTTGTGTGTGTGTGTGTGTGTGTGTGTGTGTGTGTGTCTGTGTGTAGTCAGATAACTTGATGTAATATATATGTAAAGGTATTTCAGATGAAGTTGTGCTACATAGGGTGATCATGCTCCCAGAAAACATCATAAAATAACACAAGGTTGAATATCTGACACTGTGAACCTGCCATTGAGCTGTTAGAGGAGACCAAGATACTTCTAAAGCCACATAGGCTATTGCTAATGTCACTACTTGCCTTTCAGATGTGAATCAAAACTCTTTTGCCAAACACTCCACTCATTTAGACATGGGCTTAGAGGGACTGAGCTGGAAAATACCTAGAAGATTCTTCTAATGACTGATTCTAAAAGTATTGGAATGTGCTATGCTGCCAGGGTAGAGAGGAAATCAAGAGTCCCACTCAGCTGCAAACCTTAGAAACTAGAACAGTGACCCTCCAGGCCAGAGAGCACCAAGGATAGAATAATCAAGCCTCATCTCCGTAGTGAACTGTAGTTGTCTAACTTGAATTAAGGTCCACTGATATAAAGGAATTCACAACCGGTGCTGCAAACCTAGCCACCTGCCTGTGCCTGGTGAGGAGATGAACTTTAGAGTAATCCATCCTATGGATACTCCTAATCAAGGATAATTTCTAACTATACTCTGAATGCATAACCCTTATAGCCAGAGTAAAGTGTAGCTCTCACTTCCTTTTTAAAAAAAATTTTTTTTAAGTTTTGGCATATGGAGACTATAGCAGAGATTTATGACTAGACAGATGAAGACAATAAGTGACGTCGTGGACAGCCCTTCCACAACTGGTACTTTTACAATGCAACTTCCAGACTTAACGGTCAGGAAGTATTACAGAAGAAGGGACAAAAGACTGTAGAAGCCAAAGGACCAGGACGCCTCCTTAAAGATATTGCCATCCAGGCATGTAAAGGAAGCTCTACCATGAAATCTCAGCAGCACGGTTATATAGCAATACTTGCACAATGACAAGAGCGAATGGCATGACAATGTGACTGAGGAAAGACTGACAAAGTTCCACCAGTAGATGGTGAATAGAGACAATTAATGAGACAGGAAAAAATGATTTTCTCCAGGGATAAACTCCCCAAAAGGTTATCTATTTGGTCAGCCCTAAACACCTGTGCAAGTGAGAATGAGGATCAGCATGTTACATATGCATGTATGCGTGTGTGTGTGTGTGTGTGTGTGTGTGTGTATATATATATATACACACACACTATGTGTATATATGTATTTGTGTACAGATGAATAAGCAAATATGGTTGCATGTATACATGTATGTGTGTATATAATAAAAATAAATAAAAGGCCATACATTTGCAACTCAGGATGAAAGGTTGGAAGGGAGAAAAGAGGAGGTGAAAATGATAGAAATTGAATACTCATACATGAAATCCTGAAAGAATTAAGATAAAACTTAAATTTAAAAAGAGACCAGCAAGCACGAACTTTAAAACTGAAAACTGGAGACCATTCACACACACAAATTCTATTCACAAGAAAGAGAACATTGAACAGCTTGAATGGGAGATCTAGAATTATTTCTAAAGTGATTTCTAATCTATAATCTGGATAGTTATTTGTCCTAATTAGATGTGAAAACTAGCCATTCATAGGATACTTTTGTATGCCTTTTTAAATGTAAGTGAAATTCCTTGGTGTAGACTTACTACAAAGTCAGTCCTTACTCCTCAAGTCAGTCCTCCCTCATTATCCACAATTGTTTTTTTTTTTTTAATAATATTTAGGATCCCCCTTTAAGGAACTCTCTCTGCATTCAATCTGAAATTTAATTTATATTTTAGATGAATACTGTAGTATGAAATTCATGCTGTTCAATACCAGATCTCAGTATAAAAACTTCAATGCTTTCTTATTATTATACTGGACTCTGTTTTATTTAACCTGGTGGAAAAGAACATGTGGAAAAGATTTAAATTAGTTTTGTTGTCTATTAAAATCCCAGAGTCAGATAAGAGTCTACCAGTGGTCATTAATACTTTATGGTAAACATGTAGATGTGTAGAGAAAATTTCGCTGAAGCCATCACTAACCTGATCAGTAAGGTCGAGAGCCATAAACTCTCATTTGGGGTGAACAAAGCTTATGTTTACACCTCTTGAAATTTGGTGGCTTTTGGATAAGTACAAAAATGTTTTTATAATAAATGCACTTGGGCCATACTAAACTAATTGAATGGAATGTTGTTTCCTGAGTTAGCATCAATTGGCTGAAAGCACCAAACAATAATGAGCAATATGGCCTATGAGGGTAGATTATGGGTTGTCATGTTTACAAACAGAACCTTCAGAGGGTAAGAAAGACTCATGTTAATTTGGTCAACTTAAATTTAGAAATATAATGAATCTAAGTTTTATCAAAATTACTGGGCCATATAGGATAAGGTGTGGAAAATAAAATAATGGAAAAGACATATATAGTAAATCCATGAAAATTAATTGAAATTTGAAGTACAAAACAGGTTTGATTCCCTAGAATATTGCTTAGATTAGTTAGAAAAAACAGCTGCAAATTTCTTCTAAAATATGTCGAGGATTATTTAATCAATAAATAATGTTCAAAAATCAATTAAGTGCACCAAGTTCTCTCGTTAAGCTTAAAAGATATGACCTTCTAAAAATTCATCATATATGAAGAATCATGCATATATCTGACAAATGTTGAAAAGCATACACACACACACACACACACACACACACACACAGAGAGAGAGAGAGAGAGAGAGAGAGAGAGAGAGAGAGAGAGAGAGTTGAGGAAGAAAACTAGTCTTTTGTGGATACCTGATTATAATCATACTTTTCCTCATTTTCTTTGGAAATTTTCAACTTAATACATTATCTCTCTGCATCCCGTTTTTTTGTCATTGTATTATTTACTATGGCTACAGAATTTGTATTATTATAAGTTAAGTACGTTGACTTACAAAATTGTCATTTTCTGATTTAATAGTGAAAAGTGCACCTATAGCATATATTGTAACTGCGTATCTCATCAAGCTATGGCTTTTGCTTCAAAATAATTTATTTCTCAAATATATGAATTAAAAATAAAACAACGTGAAATATAGCTGAAGATTAAAAGATGTCCTTTCTAAGTTAAGGTTATGTTTACTGACACTCTAATGCTAAGGAAAGTGCACTGCTTTCAAAAAAAGCAGGTTATTATGGTGCCCACGTTATGATGTAGACTTATTCATCAGTTTTGGGAGGAAAAAAAAGCAAATACATATCCCTAAATCTACTCAAAGTCTAGATGAACAATTTGCAATGGAATCAAGTTCTATAAGGTAATTTCGTAGCATTAATAACTCAATGTTAGCTCTTCCTTCACATAACTCTGTTTACTTTCAACAAGTATTAAAATTTTTATATGGTCAAAGTAAGAGGGTCTCAGAGTATAAGGTTTAGTCTTATGCTAGGAATGAAATGTGTGTGAACAACTATTCCTTTCTTGATGTGAAATTCCGGTCTGTGTATTTAGCACATTAGTGTTTACTTGAAATGGGTGACAGATGTATTAGACAGAGCACAAGGCTTGCAATTGAAATCCTGCATCCAATTCTCAAAGCTCAGAGATCTTCAGCAAGCTTTTCAATTGCTCTGAGCCTCAGGTACTTAAGGGAAAATTCTCAATCTCAAAATGTAAATGTATGAGTATGTGTTGTGTGGCTAGCATAATTGAATAATCTAAACAAGTTGACTGGCACTGGATAACAAACAAATGTCAGTTATTCTCCATTTCACTTACGTTGATAGTGCCAAAAATACATTTGAAACAATACACTTTTCTAAAAGCTGAAAGAAAAATCAAAATATAATGGCAAACAATCCTAGACAACTGGAGTGCATATAAAAACTATTTGTATGCCTACTTTAATAAACAAACCTGAAAACTGGAAGAACAATTATTTATAAGACTCTTCAAAAAAAACCTATGAAAGCAAAAACATTTTGGAAACAATATTTCAAAAAATCAAGCCCTCAAACTTCTGTATTATTATTTATTTTATATGTTATTATACTATTATATTATTATATTATATAATATATATTATATTATTATATAGATTATTAATTTATATGTTATAAATTCATATATTTAATTTTAGAACCATGAGTATCATAAGTACCTTTAGAACAAACATGTGAATTTCATCAACATGGGATGATGGTGTGTATATGTCCCATTCTCTCTGAGACTGATGTTCCTGCTGCTACAATTCTGAGCCACTATGGACTCTGCACTGAGATGGAAGAGATCACGTAAGAGTGTGAGCCAGAGAACACCATTCATCTATTAAGTTGCTTCTTGTCGGGTATTTGGACGAAATAACAAAAAAGGAGTAATATAGAAAAGTTGGTACCAGAAATGGGGCTATTGCTGTGATAAACCTGTCCATGTGGAATGTCAAAGGATTTGGAGCTGTGCAATAGCAAAGCCCTAGGACACTTTAAGCACAGGTAATGGGCAATTTTGGTAGTAAATCAGAACATTATAATTCAAGGAGAAATTCAGCTATGAAAGACGGTGTTTAGAGAGAATGAGAAATGTTAGCACACATCTGTGGTCTTGGTATTTGGCAGGTGGAGGGAGAAGAGTTCCATATCTGATACCACGTCTCAAAAATATATAATCTGATAATCAAAGTTTAGAAGAAAACAAGACTCCACAGGAAATGCAGCTACAAGTCATTGATATTATAGTCGAAAAAAGCATCTAGCCGAATTCTGCCTGTGTCCTGACTATTTGAGCCAGGGTGAAATAAAAAGTAATGAATTAAGGTATTGGGAAAAAAATCTCAAGATATCAGTCAATTTAACATTATGGCTGTGGCAAGGCTTTTGCATACTGCACAAACATAGGTTTAGAGGTAGAGTGAGTGAAAACAAGAGCTGAAATACATAGAAGATATGTAGCTGGTCTAGGAAAGGAGTCCGAACCTTTTTAATGTTGCAGACTGTGTAGGTGTAGCAATGCCATCTGTAATCTTTAAACAGTAGTATAGTCACAGAGAAACCCCAGACTTTGTAAGGGGACAGCGGAAAAGGTGCCATGAGGGTCTGGCTCCATGAAGTTTAGTTGTTTAGGGGTTAACATGTTTTTAGGTGTCGATAGATATTTTAACTTGATAATGACAAGATCTGATAGAGATTGTTTTACATTCAGAATGTAGGAAAGAGGGTTTTTCAAGGCTGTTACATACAAATAGCCAAATCACTAAGAATGTAACATTTATGTAATTCCTGATTGTGTCATGGTTCTTCTTGCTATAGGTAGTTTATGGTATTTATGTGTAAAAACATAAATGTGTATGTAAAAATAAAAAAATGTTTTTTTTTTTAAAAAGAGTTGTATGGTGAAACAGCGAAACAATATAAATGCACCTTTAAACACTTCATTTCAAGAGAGAATGGCTAAGCAGTGAGATCTTCAAGGGCTTCCTACTCCAGCAGGGTCACAAAGAAGATTTTTTAATTAATTTATTTATTTATTTTACCAAGCTTACCTTCGTATTCACTTAAATATTGTATATTACTTACTGATGTCCTTGCTATGACAAAGTACCTTACAAAAGTAATCTGCAGAAGGTTCGGAAGAGTCCAGGTGACAGTTGTCTGAGGCATCTGGTCATATCATATCTTCTATCAGGAAGCAAAAAGCAATGTCTGTGCTCAGCTTGTTTTGTATTTTTAGTTAGAGCCACAGGATTCTAAAGAGTTTCTCCACCCATATTTATGGTAACTTTCTACCTCAACCTTAGTAGTTCCTTACAGAGATGAGCAGAAATGTTTCCATGTTGATTCTAAATCCCATTAAATTGACATTCGTGATTATCCATGAAAAAAAAATGACTCTGGTCTACTTGACCACCTAAACACATCACTTGTAAGCCTCAAACTTCATGGTCATTTCACAGATAAAAGTATATTTGTTCCAACTTAAAATGCCCCGATTGTCTTTAAATTTTCAAACACTTTGAAAGCCTACAATCCAAGAGTTGTGCAAATGCAAATGCAAATGCAATCTCTTATTGCTGAACTCCCATAAGATCAAATCAAGTGGCGTACTTCCTATACACAAGGACAGACTATAAATTCCCCTTCTTTCTGGAAAATGGGTGCATCACAGGAAGCAATGCGGCCATGGGAATCCTGGAACCCATAAGGAATATCCTGATGCTCCATGTTTAGCGTTTTGGACTCCCTCATTATGGGATCATCTGTGCTCCAAAAGGCTTAAGAACCCCTACCCACCTGACCTGCCACATGACACAGAAACTCCCTCTCAGGTGCGAGTTCAGCTGCATATACACCTTTCCTTGATGGATGTCTGGTAGGTATCCTGATGTCACCATTGAAACTTGGGTATCATCTTTACAGTGGGCCCTCAGAGCTTACATGCAGGAACCAGCCACATAATTATGTAGCCTCAGCTGTCCTCTGGAAACAAAATGTAATACTTCATGAATGCTTCAATTTTACACTCCCTTCCCTGCCCCCAAAATGAACTACAGTCTTGAACTTGTACTTGTCTGTAGAACCATATCTTTAGCCTCCATCCCAAGCTTGTAGCAACTTTGTAGCATCATCCACATAGTTGTTTTGTGTGTGTGTGTGTGTGTGTGTGTGTGTGTGTGTGTGTGTGTGTGTGTGTGTGTGTGTGTTTGAATTTTTTTCTGTATTTTGTGCAGGACCACCATCCAAAACAATAAATACCATCTGCAGCAAAAATTGAACTTCAAATGTCAAAGTAATAAGCCAACTTCTAGTGATGATATAACTATCAACTCCTAATAGGTTGGTTGACCCTTCAAGGAATCATTGACATTGGAGATCCAGAAAAGATCCTAACATGAGCCCTATTGCTATGTAAATCAACACTTTTCTGACATCAGCCTAAACAGGTAATACCAAACTTCATAGTGGGCTCTCTAGACTATTTATATGACATATTCTCTGGTTTCTAAGTAATACTTGGGGTTTCACAAGCTTCCAATACTGGCCAGATACCATGGAGAACTGACATTCTAAGGTGTCAAGCCCTGGGAAGGACATGGCGATTTCCATTTGCCTACCAACAAGTGTTAGAAAAGCACGGATCCCATTCAGGACCCAAATGACAGTTGGCCAGATGTTGTACAAGCTGCTGCCAGTAAAGCATTGCTACCATAAATGAGAGATCCACCTGCCTGGGTCGGAGGGCTAGAGATGTGGGCTCTGCAAACTCTGAAGGGTCTTTACACCTGCTTATTCTGTCAGTGCCTTCAAGCCTGATTTCTCTATTTGAGACAGAATAAAATTTTCCCTTGTAAGATTCCTTTTCTCAAAACATTGTTTGTTTTGATTCTCCTCATTATACCCTGGGCTGTCCAGAGGAAAAAGATACAGATCAAAGGAAGGAAACATGATATATTGCTTTACTTAAGAAAGTATAGTATGGTGTCCAGCTAAATGGTGGACACACTTATGAGAAAAACCAACGGCAGCTAAGGTACCAGAAAGATAATCCATAGGTTCTGACCTGCATAAGAAGGAAAAAGAACAGAAAAGAAAGAAAGAGCTACACGTTTCCATGTTAGGACACAAAAAGGCAGGTAGACCTAAGAGAAAGTCATGATAGTTTGCAGGAATGGCACTAGAGGGCAGAAATTCTGGGAAGAAAAAAGATATTTATTAAGTGATTAATTATTCCTCCTGACTCTTTGACATGTTTTGAGGTAAGACTACCTTTCTAGAAGTGGTCTATCTTACCTAAGGAAAGATCTTATAGCCTAATTAGAATGTTAGGTCTTTATCCAAGCCAGCAATTTTTTTTTCTTTTTTTCTTTTTTTTTTTGCAGAAGGAAATAGCTTCTCCTGGATGGGGCTTTATGGATACTGTGAAAACAGGGCTAACCATTTCATTTAATTTCTCTAAATGATAGTAGTGATTGTACCCTCCTTAGGTTCTGGATATAGAGTTGCATGGGTAGGCGTTTCATTGCAATCACTAGTATATTGCTCTATTCTTTTCTTAATCTCTTGTTCCTTTGATATTTTTGTATATTCATTCATTGTCTACTAGAAGCACATAACTTGTTTTATTGTTTGTTTGATTTTATTGTTATTGTCATTTCTGCTTATTCTTTACAGGGGCCCACAGTTTAAATTTTTTCCTTGATTATCAAAACAAAATTTGAAGTTTTCAATACACTTGAGACTATTAATGATGCAAGGACAAAGTTGAACTGAATATGTTTTACACAGTGAGTTGGTTATGAGCATATAGTTATTAGTAGTGGAATGTTATGCTTTAGTAGGGATGTGTAGGGGGTCTAAATTAGCAAGAGGTTCATGGTAATAGCTAACTTTCATTGCCCACATGGTTGGATTAAAAAGTTCTTAGGTCATTAATGAAGCACATCTTTGGGGTGTGTTTGTGAAGGTGTTTCCAAAGACTCTTAACAGAGGGAAAAAAAGACAACACAAATGTGGGAAACATGATGTTGTGGTCTGGGGTCCTGGACCAGAGAGGAGGCTCACCAATTAAGTTCATTTGCTGCAGAACTTCACAACCTGAGCTTGGTGCTATGGAGCCACATGGTAGAAGAAGAGCAATGACTGCTACAGATTGTCCCTTGAGTTTCATATGTGCACTTGACTGACTTCTTAAATGTACGGAGAACAGAATAGAAGAAGGAATATGGGAAAGAATAATTAATACTAAAAGCCCTTTGAGAAGCTATATGGAAACTGATCACTGTAGAAGCTCCCTGAAATATGTACACATATAAAATAAAGTTAAACGAACTTATCATAAACTGAGGATGATGTATCCTAACTAGGTACCATATACAGATATACATACATACATACATACATACAATGTTTAAAGGGAGAAATTTAAAGGCAGATTAATACAAAATTTATTTTCTGTTTCCTCATATAGCAAGAAATGTGCAATGAGGCTCATATCTCTGCTGTCATAGCACCAACCAACCACATGCTGACAATGCTTCACACTGTGGTGGACTGTATCCCTAAAACTGTGAGCCAACATACAACCTTCCACTCACAGATCTACAATACAGGACTCACAGAAAGCATATTTATTTCACAGACATAGCAAAGTTCAAAATGTATTCTGCCACTTATTATTTTGATAATGTATTTTTTATAATTTATATTTGAACTTTTAAATAACTTAGCTTATACCGAAGTAATTGTGGTGGTTTGAATAAGAATGTCCCCCCCCCATAGGCTCATATATATGAATTCTTAGGGAGTGGTAATAGGAGGCATAGCCTTGTTGGAGTAGGTGTGTGTTTGTTGGAATAGGTGTGGCCTTGCTGAGGTAGGTGTGGCCAATCTGAGGTAGGTGTGGCCTTGTTGGAGGAAGTGTGCCATTGGTGCTGGACTTTAGGATTTCAAATTCCCAAGCCAGACACAATCCTCTTTCTTTTCCATCTGCTTGTAAATAGGGATGTAGCACTCAGCTACCATGTCTATCTTCATGAGCTCATGCTTGCTGCAATAGGCTAATAAACCTAATTTCTGAAACTTAAGTAAGCCCTCATTAAAAGCTTTCTTTTTATAAAAACTGTCATGATCTTGGTGTCTCTTCACAGCAATTTGACACTGTATAAGGTAGTAATAAAAGGGATTATTTCCGTCTGAGTTTGTTAATTTTATTAGTATTTTATTTTAAACATTTTGGATATATTGATGTGAGAATGATGAATAATATAATGTATGAAATAATGTTTTAAAATTCTTGTGGATCAGAATAGATAAAGCATTGGATAATGTATGCATTTATGAAAGTAGAACCATATTCCCTGTATTTATTGTATATTTGTTGAAAAATAAGATGGTACAATTATCTTGAAACTACAATGAACACTGAAATGAAGCCATCTAAACTATAGTATTAACTTTTTAAGTGTGTGTGTGTGTGCGCGTGTGTGTGTGTGTGTATGATTGCAGAGTCCAGAAGTGAGTGGCAAGCCCTCTAAAGCTAGGATCAAAGGAAGTTGTGAATATCTCAACATTAATGCTGAGAACAAAACTTAAGTCCTATAAAGTTTTGTTGAAACATACTCATACCAACCGGTTGTGCACAACAGTTGTGCCAAATCCCCAATCTTGGTGATAATTTAAAGAGTTTAAAGACTGGCTAGATAACTTTCTTGGTGAAAATATAGGCAGAATTTCTTTAAATATATTCCTTTTATTTTATAGCACTTTATTAGTACAAACCTGTGTTAGTATTGCCCCATCAACAATGAGGGCAATTTATCAAGAGAAACACATCAGATATCATTTGCAGACAATAGCTTACATTGTGTCTTATAGACTTATGTGCAATATTTAGCTAAAGCTTAATCCTTATTAAACAAACATTCTTGCATTTACTGCCTTCTCTTGATCTTCAGCTTTACGTTAAGCAACCTGCCTCAATATCTTTATCTCCTGAGGATATCCCCTGTGCCTTCTTAAGATCAGCAATGCTTCATTATATTCTTCTAATTCCTGCTATTTTTGTGCTTTGCAATATAGTGCTTTGGCATGTGCCAGGTCCATTTCAAGAGCCTCCAAACAACTTTAATTACTCCCAGCCAATTTGGCATCTTCAATTTGTAAGTGCCAATACTCAGTACACAGCTTAAGGCTATAGGTTGTAGTCAGCATGTATCTGCTGTCGCAGTAAAAAAAACTTTGAATTATTCACATATGATAAAGCTCTTGTATGTTTTAGAAGGCATTTTCTAGTCTTGATATTTGATACAAAGTATTCACATTGTTATTTTAAGTTTTCAGTTTTTAATAAAAGTTTATGTACATCTTTTAAATCTATATATATGCATCTTTGGGCTATCACCAGTGTCATATTTGGATATTTTTTCCTCTGCCATTTGAAATTGCTGATGAAGACAGAGAGCATGTCTCCCAAGAGTATCTGACCATCAGAAGGCAAGACATCCTAAGAGACCATCACATAGAAAGTGAAACTAAAGTCTGAATATCAGTGGAAATGCAAAGGTTTACATAACAAGAGACAGCTATCAGGTAAAGCCAGGTATAGGTGTGAAACCAGCTCAATAGAGAGATTATGTTGAATATAACTTAATCTCTTCACCAGAAGAGATTTCAGTTTAGCAAATGGCACTAGAGTTATTATAGACACAGTAATACTGACCAAGAATTTCATATTCTTATCCAAAACAAAGTCAATTGATCATCACAAATTTTTATTAAATTATATAGGATTATGTATTATATTCTGGTAAAAAAAAAGGAAAATCATTTTGTTTATATTGCCTTTCAAATTATAAGTGAAAGAGACTAAATAAAAACAGACAACGTAAATTGTAGGTTTTCGATGCAGAACTCAAAACAGTGGCAGGACAGCATCTTCTGCATAACATTAGAATAACTTCCGTTCCCCTGTGGACTTCAGGCTGCCAAGTAGACTCTGGTTTCCTTATCGTTAGTTCCAATGGAAGTGAAAGTTTGCGAATCTTCCTGAACAATTAGGTATATGGAAAATATCAGATTCCTCCTGCCAGAAAATGTATTTTTGCAGGTTATATAGTTGTTTGAAAGTCTATGGTGAAGTAAGAGCTAGAGCACTCTCTAGGCTGCCATTGAAGATACAGAAACATAATAGCCTGACAATTGGATAAGCTGTGAAAACACACACACACACACACACACACACACACACACACACACACACACACACAC
>OU015743.1:10459361-10478361 GCA_907169655.1 Acomys percivali | reverse complement strand
AAGAAGAAGAAGAAGAAGAAGAAGAAGAAGAAGAAGAAGAAGAAGAAATCAATGAAATAGAAAAAAGAAAACAATACAAAGATCAATGAATCTAAGAGATGCCTCTTTGAGAACATAAAGAAGATTGACAAACTCTTGTCCCAGCTAACCAATATAAAAAGGATAAAATTAAAAGAATTATAAATTATCAGGAAATCATTGTAATATACACCAAAGAAATTCAGAATATATTTCCAAAGCTTATATTCCACTAAATTGGAAAACTTAAATAATTGATTATCAAGGTTCAGTTAGACAAGTGAATAACCTAAACAAACCTACAACAAAAGAGGAGACTGAACTAGTAAAAAAATGGAGGTCTAGATGGACTCACATCAGAATTCAAACCAGGCAATAAAGATTATCTATAGCCAGTTCTCTTAAAACTTTTGGGGGAAATACCAGAAGGAGAAAAACCACGTTCCGTCTATAAAACAACATCACTCTAATATTCGAACCATTGACAAATGGGACTTCCAAATATTAAGAAAAAAATACAAAACCAAAAAACTCCCCAACTTTCTGCACAGGAGAAACAAAACACAACCACAACACATCAACAAAACAAACAACAACAACAAACAACACAAATTCAAACCAATGAAGAAGAACCCCAAAAGATTGCAAAAGAATATTTGCCAGCTGTACTTGTAACAGAGGGTTAAAAACAGTACACAAAATGTGTTAAACAAAATAACCTAGGGAGTCATTAAAACAATTGACCTATCCAAAATGGACCTGCGTCCTGAGTAGAGAAGTCTCAAAATGACTCTCAAAATGACTAAGACTCAGAAAACAAAACAAAACAAAAGTTCATCTTCCCTAGCATTTAGGGAAATGCAAATCAAAGCAACTTTGAGATGTCTTCTACTCCAACCCTAACCAACCCTAACCCTGAGTCAGTATGGTAAAGATCGACAAAATAACCTACAACATATGATAGAGGTACTCTAGGGAAAAAGAAACCTTTGTTTACTGTTCGTGGGATTGCACACTGGTGCAGTCACTAAGGACATAGTATTAAGAATTATCAAAAAACTGAAATAGGTCTACATATTACCCAACTGCACCACTCGGCGTATGCCAAAGGAGAAGCTATTCTATTTCACAGATAGTTACTCAGCCATGTTAATTGCTGCTCTACTCACAAAAGCAAAGGAAAGGAAACAAGTGATAAACAGATAATGAAAATGTAGTACATATACAATAGGGAATACTATTTAGCTGTAAAAAAAACCCAAATAGCTAAGGAGGGGGTTGCACAGGCCTTTAATTCCATCATCTGGGAGACAGAGACAGGTAGATTGCTGTGAGTTTAAGGCCAGTAGAGTGAGCAGGCCAACCATGGCTACACAGAGAAAACCTGTCACACACAAAAAAAAATAAATTAAATTAAATTAATTTTTCAAGTAAATGATTGGAACTAGAAAATACCATATTGATTGAGTATCCAGATACAAAAAGATAAATGTAACATGTTATCACTTATTAGAGATTCTTAGTTGCAAATATCCAAATATGAATATTTAGTCTGTAGTAATTGCACAGGCTAGAAAATTAAACATGAGCATGCCCAGAATAGCAGATTTTGGGAGCAGTAGATAGGGGAATAGTAATGTACAAGTGACCTGATTAAAGAAATGAGAAAGAGGGACTCTCTAGGGAGAGAGAGGGAGAAGTAAAAACAAAACAAAAAAGGGAGAAGGGTGAAATAACAATAAAGATGTCTGAAGAAGCCATACTTAAGGAATCACAGTATAAACCATTTACTTAAAAACCTATAATACAATAATTCTGTATATAAATATATACATACATCTTTTTGAATATATTTTATTAATTTATTCATATTATATCTCAATTGTTATCCCATCCCTTGTATCCTCCCATTCCTCCCTCCCTCCCATTTTCCCCCTTCTCCCCTCCCCTATGACTGTGACTGAGGGGGATCTCTTCCCCCTGTATATGCTCATAGGTATCATGTCTCTTCTTGGTAGCCTGCTATCCTTTTTAATGAGCCTTTCTTATTGAGCTGATGGTGGTTCTTTCAGGAGTCCAAGACCAACTAACAGAGCCTTCAATACCAAACATAAGAAGCTCTCTTTGAAGTAAGTAGTTGGCCAGGGCTGTCCAAGAGATTATCCACACATATAGCCTATTTCCCTTGGTTATATCCTAGAGGTAGAAGGTAAGTCATCATTACCAAATCCCTGAAATAGTGTCCAGAGGCTCCCAGAGTGAGAATTGACCTAAATGTCTTCTGCATGAGGAGTAGATTGCATGATAGCAGAAGGCAACATGCAATTTCTGAAGGCGGGAGACAATGAACACTTCTACACATAGCAACAAGTATGATGTCATTCATACCTATAAGTAACATCAGTAACAATCAAGCCACAATAACTTTAAGGTACACTAGTGGCACACACATTTTGGATGAAACCAACAGCTTTCTAATTGAACTTGGACAACTAAAAGGAAACCATGCTTGATATTGGAAACCTAGATAAATACTCAATGCTAGTGAAATCCTGGCTATTAGAGGGGACTCTACGACCACTAATTTATTAAACCAGCATAGTCCTTAACAGTAATATAAACATTCATTCTTTAATCAAAAGATAAGTGTAGTCTTTAGCTAATATCAATGAGATAATTTTTCACCAGACAGAAACAACTACAGAAAGCCACAGTCGATCAAAATGCAATGTCGCGGAGTACTGTCCAATGAATATATCTACAAAACATCCAACACATAAAGATCAGGAAACACTGTGGGATAGGGAACAAAGATATTTTAAGAGCCAGATTATCAAAAAGTTCTCTGTACCAGTGTGTCCCCTACTAATATCAAAACCTATACCCATAAAGCCTCAGCAACAGGACTGCCTAAATATGACAACAGAAAGACATGCCCAAGTGGACCGTGGGAAGTGAGTGCATGAGGCCTCAATCCTACACAGAAAACTACGGGCTACTGAGGAGTGATGGGAGAAGAAATAGTTCATGGAGGACTACACCAATTGCTTGCTTACGCAATATAAAATTGTCAGCACTGAAAACATTCATGAAAGTAACAAGATTTGGACTGAACTTTTTATATTTAAGAATATAAATGTACATTTCTATAAGTATGTGATTGTAATAATAATTAATTTTTAAAAGGAAGCCATACATTTGAAAAAGGAGCAGGGAGGCTTTGGAGGGAGGAATGGGAAGAGAGCCATATTGTAATTGTATTATAATCTCAAAGGTGGAAGGAGACAGAAAGAGAGAAGAGGGGAGAGTGATTGAGAGCTGAGAAGACAAGACTATATATACAAAGATCATTGAAAAATATTGGTTCCTTTTCTGCAGAGTACTTTTAGTTAGTAGATATGATCTCTAGGATATGAAAAAATTACATTTAGCCATTTTATTAGAAGTATGTTTTGGAGGGTAAGTTCCAAAGAAATGGCATGCTGAATTCTGAAAAAAAAAAAAAAGAAAAAGAAAAAGAAAAATATAAATTGTATTTTGTTTTGTTTAAGTAAAGAATCAGCATATAAAATTCAATTTTTATTGCTTCTTCTAACACCAAACTGAAAACAAGTATTTGTTTTGAAATTAATGATTTTCAAGTATAGGTAAGAAACTTAGCTCAGTTGAGATTTGTCAAAATTGCTTGGGGATTTTCAAACATATCTAGTCTCTAAAGCTAATTCTAAACTTCCCCCACAACCATCAAACCATTAATATTCTAACTTTCAAAACTGAATATATGTTATTTCTCAACACACTTTAGTTCTGCAGTATTAGCTCTGAAACTGCAATATGATTCAATGTGAAAATCTATTTATTGATTTATTAAGCAACTTTTGCTCTCAGAACTAAAAATAATAAAAAGAATAAAAACCATTCTTGTCGTCTCTAATTTTCTTTGCAATGTTTTATAGGTAGAAAGATGTCTGTATGGTTACACAAGACAAGATTTAACATTGAGAGAAATATAATGAAAACAAGTTATTGAGGAATAAAATTAAATTATCAAATGTTTGTAAATGCCACACTATTCATAAATTTTTGGTGAACTTAAAACAAGTTTTGTAATAACATGAAGGTTTCCAATTTCTTAAATAGTTCCGAGACATTTGAGTTTTTACAACTTTTATAAAAAAAGAACATGATGAGAGTGAATATTTTTTTCTCATTCATGTGGTAGAGGCCCAGTGACACTTACACAGCTAATCTAATATATTTGACCATCTTTTGGGCACATGTAGAGGAAGGCACATGTCTTATCATGTCTACTTTGCTGTCAAATGTTTTATCCATATGTTAGGAAGCAAATTTGATTTCTTCAGTTAGAAAGAGATTATATAACTAATTCCCTAAGAAAGATGGCCCCCCTCTCTCTTTTTTTTAAGTTTTATATAATCTTGAAGCCAACAAAACATTTGTCTTAGATTATTAAAATATTTTTTATTAGTTTAAAAAAGCCACAGTGGGTCACTATTCAGAGAACTGATCGTGGAGAGCCCAGCTCCAACTGATACATCTGTGGCCCACTCCCATACCCAAGGCTTATGTAACACTACAGAAGAGTGGGCAGAAAGGTCATGCCAATCAGAAGACCAGGAATTCTGATGCAAAATTTTGTTTCCTAGAAATAGCAAGGAAACTACACCCAGGACGCATCAATAGGATTGCCTAAGCGTGATCTAAATAACAATCCCAATAGTCATGCTAGCATGAAAGGGAAGACCTTACAGGACCCCACCCTTAGGCAAAGAACTAAACAAGAGTAAAGAGAAGCTGAGAGAGGAAGAATAAATTAGTCTTTCTCAGGGATAAGACTCTAATTGGTCATTCAATACCAAGTGGTCAACCCAGGAAACCACATATGGATTTAGCATATTTATAATAATTATGATAACAATTATAGCTAAGGAAGAAGAGCATAGTAGATGGGGGTATAGATGGGGAAGGAGGGAGGCTTGAGAGGAGAGGGCCTGGTGGAAAAGTCTGGATAGAGGAAATAATGAAATTATATTTTAATTTAAAAATTCCAAATACAATGTAGGCCACTTACAAAATTGTTATTTTTACTAGATAGTGTGTATACCAAAGCACTTTCTATGCAGTTATCAATAACTTTGAAAAATAAGATTGTCCTTTTAAGTAGGCAGCAGTGGTACGTGTCTTTGATCTATCCCAGCACTCAGAGGGCAGAGGCAGGTGAGTGTCCGTGAAGGCCAGCATGGTCTAAAGAGCGAGTTCCAGGACATCTAGAGCTACACAGACAAGTCATGCCTTTAAAAACAAACAAACAACAACCAAAACAAACAAAACCCCAGAAAAGAACAACAAGGAAAAACTGTCCCTTTTGCTCTCTAAAATTAAATTAACAAAATAAAATGAAGATATCCTGCATTAAAACCCACATTATGTCCAGAAGAATGTGATAGAAACAGGAAAGATGTGAATACAATTTACAGCAGCATTTTACTTTGAAATTTTACAGTGTGAATTACTATTAAAATTTACATATATGCTATACTTGTAAATGTAAAATCATAAATGCTATTTGCTTTAAGTACATATTTTGAAATTATACAATTCTATAAAAACTTTTAAAATAGATACACTAACAGAAAAATCTATTTTTTCTAATCATAATGTTCTTTCTATGTCAGCACACTAACTCTCATGAGTAGGGTGTTTTCATTAAATACTGATAATGAATATGAAAAAGTTTCTGCTTACAGATTATTTCCTATGGACAAAGTTCTTCTGGTTTAATTTGCAATTATAACATCAATCTCTTTTTTTTCTCTGAGAAAATATCTCACTTGAAAAGAAATAATCATCATAGCATTAGATATCCTGCTTTATATGTTGAAGTTCATTGAGAATTTTTATCAAAATATTCAAAGACATATATTTAAATGAAAGAGAAAATGATATCAGTGTGCCTCAAATTGTATGCACAATTCATTTTAAACCATTAGAAATACACCTAGCTACTAAATAATGCTATTGATAATTAATAACATTTTCCATTAGGAAGCTTTTTTGATGAGCTCTAATTCAAATGTTATAGAGTCAAATGAGTTGATGAAACATAACAGTTCTCTAATGTAACATAATATTTATAAAGAGGAATTTTGAAGTGTACTGGAAGATGCATTCAATAATTTAATATGTAACTTGCAGATAGTTACTTGAATTTGATACAGTGGTTAAAAAAAAGCAAATTATTACTGTTATAACCATAATAAAAGCTTGCTTGAGTTATAAGTAACACAGAATATATAAAATAATGAATATGTATTACTTCATTTAATACTGCTAATATTTTCCCTGAAAAATATAAAATTGATCTCTACTTGGATAGAGCTATGGTCAGCATCTAAGAAAAGCATTAATGCAAGAAGTTCACATCATTTAAACTTTGGAACTAATTAAGTCCTTTCGGAAAAGGCACAAATTACAAATGATGATCGCCTGAGATTTTCTGATGTTTACGTTTGCCAAGAAATTAAAGTCAGTCTTAGACAGTTTATCTGTGAACTCAAGTCTCTTTTACTAGCAATAGAAATGTTCAATCAATACTTGATATATAGAGATCTAATTCAAAGTCCCGAAATCTCTTGACATCATGGCTTTGCAAGAATGTTCTTCTGTTTTATGGGCTTCTCTTGTTCTTTAGAAGTGGCTTTTATGGCAGAGAACAAGAATTCCAATGAGTGGTCATTAACTAGATCGACGTTTAAGTTATTTTTAACTTGTGGAAAACATGATAGCAAACACCATATAATTTTGGCTTATGTGCAAACAACTAGGAACTATTCAAAATAAATAATAATGATCTATCAGAACTCGCTAAGCCTGTGAGTACATTTATATGGTTTGATTTAGATTCAAGTTAACTCTCCTGTGGCACTTACTTTCCATAAAAATTTTTGTGTTGAGCTGGCTAAGGTTTTCGGTTAATGCTATTCTTGATTATAATTATAGATTAGTGTTATTTTGCCTTCACAATCAGCACTTTAATTTGTTGTAGGTTTGGTTAATTATAAAGTGATGCATAATTCCATTAACATTCCTTTTAGAAACATAATTCTTAAAACAGGTTTTCAGAAAGAGTGTGCATTATGGTTCCACCAGGAATTATTATTTTCTACTTCTGTTTGCTGTTCTTTTGGGTAAAAGAATTGACTCACAAAGCAGTATGTTTTACAATAGAAATTCATTAGAAAATAACACCAGGTATAGCAGAACATCTTTCTGAGAGGATTTCATTTTAAAAAGTATGCAAGAGAAGAAAGTGGAAAATACATTTGTATTACCAGCCACGAGGGGCCTGATGCAGTAGGGTTAACTGAAACAATGAATTCAAGACCAGTCTTAGCAACACAGGAAAACCTGCCCCATAACAAACAATCTAATTAAATGACTAAATAAAACAACACCCAACTAGCTGCATAGCTAAAACTACTTGAGAAACATCCCAAAGAAAAATATTCAAAATCTTCTTTTATCACCCAGTTCTCTAAAAATAACTGAACATTTAAAATTCCTTCTTTAATTCATGTATCTTCCTATGTGTAACACTTCCTCTAAAAAAAAAAAAAGAAAGAAAGAAGGATGAGAATATGCATCCATACTAATACTGGCATAATATAATTTAAGTACCAAGTTAAAATCAAAGTAAGAAAAGAGTCTAACTGTAATTAAAATTACTTTAGAAAACATCTAATCTTGTTAGGAAATACATTTTACTTTTAAAATGATGTAAAAAATACTGTTGCTGTCCCAAAACATTCTAAACAAAAGCAACCTAGGGAGCAAAGATTTTATTTACTTCTAGACCACAATCTATCATTTAGAGAAACCAGGGCAGGAACTCAAATAGGAACTGAAGCAAAAACCATGAAGGAATGCTACCTACTGGTTCTCTCATGGGCTCATTGGTTGTTATACTTTCTACATATGAGAGGCTCCATCCATTCCCTACCGTGGTCCCACCCACAGTTGCCTGGACATTCCTACATCAATCATCAACCAAAACAATCTTCACAGACTTAGGCACAGGACAGTGTGATCTCAATAACTCTCAATTGGTTCAGATGACTCTAGGCTGTATCAATTTGACAGTGGAAGCTAACTAGAACAAACCCAGTGTCCACAGACACATGCATCACTCTCAGATTGTGCCCACATTGTTCATAAGATATTAACCTTAAAGTGATGATTCATGCAGCTAGAGCATTACTTAGCATAACTACTTCCAGGAAATCAGAAAACAAAAATACGCTTTAAAGCTGCCGCTTCAAATGGAAGGAGGTACATGGTATTTGTGGGTTTAGTGATCCTTTGTTATTTGTAAGGAAAATACTTGGGCCATTTGGAGACTTTCACAACCTCAAAGATGTCGCATGTAAAATGCTTATTGAAAAGTGTTATTTTGTTGTGAAAGTTTTATGTCCTAGATAAATTACAAATGTATTTTGAAGATGCCTTATTCTTAATTTTTTTTACTTATTAAGTAAGTCTTTCACATATATAGACCAAGTATTTTTATCATAATCTACTTCACTTCATCTTATTCCAAGGTTCCCAAGGTCACCCAACAATTTTTTCTCCCAACTTCATGCCTTTCCCTTCTCTCTCTCTCTCTCTCTCTCTCTCTCTCTCTCTCTCTCTCTCTCTGTGTGTGTGTGTGTATGTACATGTGTTGTTTTATTTGTATTTATTTTCTCTCACACAATACATCCTGACCACAGCTTCCTTTCCCCAACTCCTCTGCCCCTCCTACGTCTCTTGTCCCTCAGATCCTCTCCTATGGCCATACTCACCTAGAAAAGAGCTGGCTTTTGGGGACATCAAGTGAATATAGCAAAAGATACAATAAGACCAGGCACAAACCCACACATTAAGGCTGGGCAAGGAAACTCAGGAGCACGCAAATGGTCCCCCAAGCAGGTCAAATTAGAGTATGCACATGGGTTGTGTGGCTATTTACTGTAGACAATATATCAGTGGCCATGCCTCAAGTGATAAATAAGTCTCCTTCAACAGCCATCACCTGATGATAGATCCTTTCAGCAAGGGGTGGAATCTGGAGGATTCTTTCCCATCCATGGTGGAGTATTGACTAACTTGATTTTGTACAGATGCTGTGGGCACGCATATGAGCTGTGCTCATGAGCGTAACAGCCATGTCAAGTGGAAAAGACAGTATTTGTAGAGCATTGTCAGATATTAGAATCACAATAGCCATTGCTTTTTTAGTTTCTTTGTTTGCAATCATTCTCCTTTAAGTTGGTATCTATCTGTCTTAGATTGTGTGTTTCTTAGAGTCAGAGAAAGATGGATCCTTTTTCTAATCCAATCTACTATCTGTACCCTCTTAGGGGGAAATTCACAGCATTAACATTTAGAGCTAATATTGGCAGGTGTGTATATTGATTCTCCTTATATTATTGATTTAGAGCTGCTTTCTCAGTCTTCTTTTGTGTAAGAGTTCTGTACTGTTTACTTTTCTCTTCTGACTTCCTGAGGTGCTTATCCAGATCTTTTTTTATTTTATTTATTTTATTTTTATTTTTTTTATTTTATTAATTTATTCTTGTTACATCTCAATGGTTATCCCATCCCTTGTATCCTCCCATTCTTCCTTCCCTTCCATTTTCCCCTTATTCCCCTCCCCTATGATTGTTCCTGAGAGGGATTACCTCCCCCTGTATATGCTCATAGGGTATCAAGTCTCTTCTCGGTGACCTGATGTCCTTCCTCTGAGTGCCACTAGGTCTCCCCCGCCAGGGGACATGGTCAAATGTGAGGCACCAGAGTACGTGAGAAAGTCATAACCCACTCTCCACTCAAGTGTGGAGACTGTTCTGACCATTGGCTAGATCTGGGTAGGGGTTTAAAGGATACCACCTGTATTGTCCTTGGCTTGTGCCTTAGTTTGAGTGGGACCCCTTGGCCCAAATCTGCCATTCATAATGTTCTACTTGTAGGTTTCTAGGACCCACTGGATCCTTCTACTTTGCTATTCTCACATGGTTCTCTCATCTAGAGTCCCAATAGGATGTCCTCCCCTCTGTCCCAGTTTCCTGGTAAGGGAAGGCTTTCGTAGGACATGCCCCTTGGGCTAGTATGCAGATATAAGTGAGTATATATCATTTGAGTCTTTCTGCTTCTGGGTTAACTCACTCATTATGATCATTTCTAGCTCAATCCATTTATCCACAAATTTTGGGAATTCCTTGTTTTTAATAGCTGAGTAGTATGCCATAGTATATATGTACCACAGTTTCTTTATCCATTCTTCTACTGAGGGATATTTAGGCTGTTTCCATGATCTGGCTATTATGAATAAGGCTGCTATGAACATGGTTGAGCAAATTTTCTTGTTGTGTGCTGGTGCATCTTCTGGGTATATTCCAAGGAGTGGAATAGCTGGGTCTTGAGGAAGCCCTATTCCTAGTTTTCTGAGATAGCACCAGATAGATTTCCAAAGTGGTTGTACTAGTTTGCATTCCCACCAGCAATGAAGGAGTGTTCCTCTCTCTCCACATCTTCGCCAGCATGTGGTGTCGCTTGAGTTTTTGATCTTAGCCATTCTGATGGGTGTAAGATGGAATCTCAGAGTTGTTTTGATTTGCATTTCCCTGATGACTAAGGAAGTTGAGCATTTCTTTATGTGTTTCTCAGCCATTTGATATTCTTCTGTTGAGAATTCTCTGTTTAGTTCCAAGCCCCATTTCTCAATTGGGTTATTTGGTTTGGTGGTGTTTAATTTCTTGAGTTCTTTATATATTTTGGATATTAGACCTTTGTCAGATGTAGGGTTGGTGAAGATCTTTTCCCAGTCTGTAGGCTGTTGCTTTGTTCTCTTGACAGTGTCTCCAGCCTTACAGAAGCTTCTCAGCCTCATGAGGTCCCATTTATTCATTGTTGACATTAAGGCCTGGGTTGTTGGTGTTCTGTTCAGGAAGTTGTCCCCTGTGCCAATATGTTCCAGGCTCTTCCCCACTTTTTTTCTAAGTGACTTAGAGTCTCTGGCTCTATGTTGAGGTCTTTAATCCACTTGGATTTGAGTTTTGTGCAAGGTGACAAATATGGGTCCAGTTGCATTTTTTTACACATAGACATCCAGTGAGACCAGAACCATTTGTTGAAGATGCTATCCTTTTTCCATTGAATGGATTTGGCTTCTTTGTCAAAAATCAAGTGACCATATGTGTGTGGATTCATATCTGGGTCTTCAATTCGATTCCACTGATCAACCAGCCTGTTGCTGTGCCAGTACCATGCTGTTATAATTACTATTGCTTTATAGTACAATTTGAGATCAGGTATGGAGATTCCTCCGGAGCACCTTTTATTGTACAAGATCGTTTTTGCTATTCTGGGTTTTTTGTTTTTCCATATGAAGTTCAGAATTGAACTTTCAATGTCTTTAAAAAATTGTGTAGGTATTTTGATAGGGACTGCATTGAATCTGTAGATTGCTTTTGGTAGGATGGCCATTTTTACTATGTTAATTCTCCCTATCCATGAGCAAGGAAGATCCTTCCATCTTCTCATGTCATCTTCAATCTCCTTCTTCAGAGTTTTGAAACTTTTTTCAAACAAGTCCTTCACTTGCTTAGTTAGAGTAACTCCTAGATATTTTATATTGCTTGTGGCTAATGTGAAGGGTATGGCTTTCCTAATTTCTTCCTCTGCAAGCTTGTCATTTTTGTATAGGAAGGCTACAGACTTTTTTGAGTTAATTTTGTATCCAGCCAAATTGCTGAAAGTGTTTATCAGCTGTAGGAGTTCTCTGGTGGAATTTTGAGGGTCACTTATGTATACTATCATATCATCTGCAAATAGGGATAGTTTGACTTCCTCCTTTCCCATTTGGATACCCTTGATCTCCCTTTGTTGTCTTATTGCTCTGGCTAGAACTTCGTGTACTATATTGAAGAGATATGGAGAGAGTGGGCAGCCTTGCCTTATTCCTGATTTTAGAGGAATTTCCTTGAGTATCTCACCATTTACTTTGATTTTGGCTATTGGCTTGCTGTATATAGCCTTTATTATGTTGAGGAAAGTGCCTTGTATCCCCGATCTCTCTAAAACTTTAAACATGAATGGGTGTTGGAGTTTATCAAATGCTTTGTCTGCATCTAAAGAGATGATCATGTGGTTTTTTATTTTTAGTTTGTTTATATGGTGGATTACATTGATGGATTTCTGTATATTAAACCATCCCTGCATGCCTGGAATGAGGCCTACTTGGTCATGATGAATGATATCCTTTATGTGTTCTTGTATTCGTTTTGCAAGAATTTTATTTAGTATTTTTGCATCGATGTTCATAAAAGAAATTGGTCTGAAATTTTCTTTCTTTGTTGAGGCTTTGTGAGGTTTAGGTATCAACGTGACTATGGCCTCATAGAACGAATTTGGTAATGTTCCATCCAATTCTATGTTTTTGAGTAGCTTGAAGAGTATGGGTATTAGCTAACCTTTGAAGGTCTGGTAGAATTCTGCACTGAAACCATCTGGCCCTGGGATTTTTTTTTGCTTGGGAGACTATCAATGATTGCTTCTATTTCTGTAGGGGACATGGGATTATTTAGCTTGTTTATCTGTTCTTCACTCAACTTTGGCAAGTGAAATTGATCAAGAAAATCATCCATTTTCCTTAGATTTTCAAATTTTGTGGCATATATGCCTTCAAAATAGGATCTTATGATTCTTTGTATTTCTTCAGTGTCTGTTGTTATGTCTCCATTTTCATTTCTGATTTTGTTGATTTCAATACTGTCTCTCTGCCTTTTAGTTAGTTTGGCTAATGGTCTGTCTATCTTGTTGATTTTCTCAAAGAACCAGCTCTTGGTTTTGTTTATTCTTTGCACTGTTTTCTTAGTTTCTAATTTGTTAATTTCAGCCCTGAGTTTGATTATTTCCAGACGTCTACTCCTTTTAGGTGTTTCTGCTTCTTTTTTTTCTAGGGCTTCCAGCTGTTTTGTTAAGTTGCTTATGTGCGATGTTTCCAATTTCTTTTTAAAGGCACTTAGTGCTATGAATTTTCCTCTTAACACTGCTTTCAATGTATCCCACAAATTTGGGTATGTTGTTCCCTCATTTTCATTGAATTTCAGAAACTCCTTGATTTCTTTCTTTATTTCTTCCCTGACCCATGAGTCATTTAGCACAGAGTTGTTTAGTTTCCACATGCGTGTAGGCTTTTTGCTGTTTCTGTTGTTGTTGAATTGCAGCCTAAGAACATGGTGATCTGATAGGATACAAGGTATTATTTCAATCCTCTTGTATCTGTTGAGGCCTGCTTTGTGACCTACGATGTGATCAATTTTGGAGACGGTTCCATGGGGTGCAGAGAAGAAGGTATATTCTTTCTTGTTTGGGTGAAAAGTTCTATAGATATCTGTTAGATCCATTTGGCACATGGCATTGGTTAATGATGTTATTTCTCAGCTTAGTTTCTGTTTCAATGACTTATCCTTCAGTGAGAGTGGGGTGTTGAAGTCTCCCACTATTATTGTGTGGGGATCGATGTGTGGTTTAAGTTTTTTTAGCAAATCTTTTACAAATGTGGGTGCCCTTGTATTGGGAGCATAGATGTTCAGAATTGTGATGTCATCTTGGTTGACTTTACCTTTGATGAGTATGAAGTGTCCTTCTGCATCCCTTTTGATTAATTTTGGTTGAAAGTCTATCTTGTTTGATATTAAAATGACTATGCCTGCTTACTTCTTGTGACCATTTGCTTGGAATATTTTTTTCCAACCTTTTACCCTGAGGTAATGCCTATCGTTATAGGTGAGATGTGTTTCTTGAATGCAGAAGAATGTTGGATCTTGTTTATGCACCCATTCAGTTAGTCTGTGTCTTTTTATTAGAGAATTGAGACCATTGATGTTGAGAGATATTAATGACCAGTGACTGTTAAGAGTCTTAATTTTGATGTTGTTTCCAATCGAGTGTTTGTGTAGTTGTGTTTTTGCCATGGTATAGTTACCTATTTCCTGAGTAGTTTTGGTTGTAGCTTGACCCTTTGGGCTGGAGTTTTCCTTCTAGTACCTTCTGTAAAGCTGGATTTGTGGATAGGTACTGTTTGAATTTGTTTTTGTCATGGAATATTTTGTTTTCTCCATCAATGGTTATTGATAGTTTTGCTGGGTAAACTAGTCTGGCCTGGCATCTGTGCTCTCTTAGGGTTTGCAGGATCTCTGTCCATGCTCTTCTGGCTTTTATGGTCTCTGCTGAGAAGTCGGGTGTCATTCTGGTAGGTTTGCCATTGAATGTTATTTGGCCCTTTTCCCTTGCAGCTTTTAATATTTTTTCTTTGTTCTGTATGTTTTGTGTTTTGATTATTATGTGATGGGCAGTTTTCCTTTTCTGGTCAATTCTATTTGGTGTTCTGTAGGCCTCTGGTATGTTTATAGGCATCTCTTTCTTTAGATTGGGGAAATTTTCTTCTATGATTTTGTTGAGAATAGTTTCTTGGAGTCTGATATCTTCTCTTTCTTCATTGCCTATTATCCTCAGATTTCTTCTTTTCATGGTGTCCTGAATTTCTTGGATGTTTTGTGTCAGGAGTTTTCCAGATTTGGCATTTTCTTTAATGGTTGCTTCAAGATCTGTAATTGTATCTTCTAGACCTGAGATTCGTTCTTCCGTTTCTTGGATTCTGTTAGAAAAGCTCACCTCTGTGTTGCTCACCTTCTTCTCTGAGGTCCCACATTCTCGTTTTTCTTCTGTCTGTGTGTTTATCATTGACTCAATTTTCGTCGTCAGATCTTGAACTGATTTTTTTATTTCTTTCATATGATTGTTTGTATATTCCTGAGTTTCTTCCATTGCCTCTTTATAGGGCTTCAGAGCTTGAACCGTTTTATTTATTTCTTTCATCTGGTTGTTTGTATTTTCCTGAAATTTTTCAGTTCCACTCTATGTGCTTCTTTTATGTCTCTCACATGTTTGGCTGCGTCTTGCTGTATTTCATTACAAATTTTATTTGTTTCCTCCATTAATATGCTCATTGTTAAGGATTTGAGGTCATTTTCTTGTATTTCCATTGTATTTGAGTTCTCTGGGTTGTTTTCTTTGGGATAGCTAGAAACTGGAGATGCCATGTTGTTTTGGAGTTTTTTGCGTATGCTTTTACACTGTCTTTTAGACATCTTGCCAGCTTTGTTTTTGTTGGGTAGCTTCCCGAGTTGCATGGAGGGAGTCTGATGATAGATTCACTTGTTTTCTCATGATTTCCATAGGCTGGAAGCTCTGATGCTTCACTGGTGTGGATGGCAGGAGGTTAGCCCTGTCATTTTGGGCTCTCATAGCCAGTGATCCTCAGCTCCCCTGTGCTGTGGGTCCTGCAATTGTTCTGGGTCTCTGGATGAGCGTTGGGTCAGGCCATGCTATCCACAGCCTTCTGAGTTCCCTGCCAAGGCCAGCCAGGGACACTGGGCCCAAACCACCCGCCGAGCTCAGGTAGAATCTCAGGGCCTGATGTGTCTGCCAAGCTCAGCTAGGAATTCTGGGCTCAAAATGCACACAGGGTCCAACCAGAATTTTGGGCTGTGACTGCGCTCCAAGCTCAGCTAGGGGCTTTTGGCCAAAGTGCGTGCTGTGGTCAGTTATTGACTCAGGCCCGAACTGTCCACCCAGCTCAGCCAGGAATTCTGGATTCAAACTGCACACTGTGTCCAACCACACTCTTAGAGCCAGGACTGTGCCAAAAGCTCTACTAGAGTCTCTGGGCCCAATCTGTCTGCCAAGCACAGTTAGGGACTCTGGCCCTAAACTGCACGCCGAGCTCCACCCGAGTCTCCGGGGCGGAATTGTGCACCGAGCTCAGCCAGGGATTATGGACCCACACTACACACTGAATTCAGCCCGGGACTCCGGACCTATACTGCGTGGATAGTCCAGCCAGAGTCTTGGGGCTGCCCAGCTTGTGTGCACAGCTCAGCTAGAATCTCTGGGCCTAATCTGCCCGGCAAGTCCAGCTAGGGCTTCTGGGCTGAATCTGCGTGCTGACCTCAGCCTCCGTCAGTGCCCCAAAACTACCCGCTAAGCTGAGTTAGTGTCTTGGGCAGAACTACTCGTTGATGTGAGCTAGTGCCTCCGGTGGAACTGAGCTCTCCGCCCAGCCTGCTTCACAGCAGGTGAACTGCGGCTGCGCTGAGCTGGCACCTTCGGTGGACCTGAGCGCTCCACCCAGCCTGTGTCACAGCAGGTGAACTGCAGCTGCGCTGATATGGCGCCTTCAGTGGATCTGAGCGCTCCGCCCAGCCTGCGTCACAGCAGGTGAACTACGGCTGCACTGAGATGTTGCCTTGGGCAGAATTGCTTGCTGTGCTGAGGCAGTGTGTCCACGGCACTGTGCACTGAGCTGTACCGGGACTCTGGGGTGAATTGTCGCCGAGTCCAGTTTGTGTCACAAGGCACCACGCTACCCAAATCCTGTCCAGAGGCCCCTCTCCCACAGCAACTCCCACCAGCCACCACACTAACCGCCTCCACCGGAAGGCTCTGAGCTGCAAACCTCAGCCACTGCAGCTGGTGCCGTTGGTGCCGCTGCTGCTGCTCTGATCTGAGAAAATCCGCACTCCTCCCGTGTGCAGGGGCACACAGGTCCTCTGCACCCTGGTCCCTCCGAACTGTGGAGGACTCCTGCTGCCGTGGTGTTGGGACCTTGGTGTTCCTGGCCCAGAAATCTGTGCAATTCCCTGTATTATTCACTGGAGCTTCCAAACACGGTCCACACTGCTCGCCACCATCTTGGACTCTAGAATGTTCTATCCAGATCTTTATACTGAAATACAGAAATATTTCTTCCAGTGTTTTTTATAGCGATACCTGAATAGTCATAATTAACATTACTTTGTCTTAGTTATAGGAAGTTTTTATTTTCCTTCAGTTATAGATAATAATGTGGATTTGTATTTCTAGGTCCTATTAGCTTTAAATATTCTTTTGAATAATCAGGTGTTACTGTGATGAACATACCTTTAGAGTTGCCTTGATCCTCTTCTTTTGCAACATTTATAATACTTTTATTTCCATATTTTAGTACATTAGCAATAAAGTGAAAAGAAATTTATTTTCTGTTCCTTTTGTATTTAACATCTTATAGGAGTATACTAACTTGATATAATTGCTTCCTCTTCTGCCTTGGAAATTTTCTTACATTATTTTTAAAAAATTTTATACTTTTTATTTATTTATTTATTTATTTATTTTTATTTATATTATTCCACATATATACAATAAACTATCTATAGCAAGAAGAGCCATGACACAATCAAGAAATTATATAAATGTTACATTATTAGTGTTTTGGCTATTTGTATCTGACAGTCTTAAAGAAAACATCTTTCCTATCTTGGTGTGTCTAAAATTCTGAATGTAAATCAATCTCATCACATATTGTCATTATCAACTTAAAACATCTATCTAGACTTAAAAACAAGAAACAATTGAAAGCCTACGAACTCATGGAAACTGAACAACTCTCTACTCAATGGCAGCTGGGTAAGGGACGAAATAAAAAGAGAATTTCCTAGAATTCAATGAAATTGAAGACACAACATATCCAAATTTTAGGACACAATGAAAACAGTGCTAAGAGAAAAGTTCATAGCACTAAGTGTATTTATAAAGAAACTGGAGAGATCTCATACTAGCAACTTAACACCACACCTGAAAGCTCTAGAACAAAAAGAAGCAGACACGCCCAAGAGCTGGAGACAGCTGGAAATAAAAACAAACAAAAAAAACAAAACAAACAAACAAAAAAATCCAAAAAACAAAAAAAAAAAAACAAACTCAGGGCTGAAATCAATAAAGAAAACAATTCAAAGAATCAATGAAACCAAGAGCTGGTTCTTTGAGAAAATTGACAAGATTGACAAACCTTTAGCCAAACTAAATAAAAGGCAAAGGGAGAGTATTCAAATCGACAAATCAGAAACGAAAAGAGGAAATTTTCTTATATTATTTTTATTGAAAAACCTTTGCCCCAGCTAACCGAAGGTCAGTTGTCCCAAACAACAACATCCAAAAGAAAAACTAAACTAAACATCAGCTAGACTGACTGCAGATCTTCACCCCTTTTCCTGCTCCCCAAATCCCAATCCCACCTGTCTCATCCCCACCACTACAGCAGGAAACCTACTGCGGTCTCCTTCTCCCTCTGAGGAACATCTTGTCCTCCATCCTTCCTTCCTTCAACTCACCCTGTTACTCCAGCTTCTCAGAGAACACAACAGCTAATCAGGCCAGGAAAGCAGGTGAGGCAACGAGGGACCTTTACTCTTCCTGCCTCTCCTCCAAATGCAATCCCTCAGCCTCATCCCCAGTTGCTGCTGCTGCCCCTTTCCCCCACTACCCATCTCCTGTGGATCCCACAAACGCTCCTTCTTAAGCTCCCTGCCTCCATTTGTTGCTTTATCTCGGTCCCTGACTTCAGCAGACACATCCTGCTAACCCAAAGGCCAATCCTACCAGGGAAATGGGTGGGCTAAGTACAGAATGTCCCCCTTTTTATCTTCATCCAGATCAAATTCCCCACTCTCATCCCCAGTGCTGTAGCACACCTACTACTGTGAACATTCTTTACCACCGACTCCATTACAAGGAGACTAAATAAGCGGATGCTGCTTGAACACCCTGCTCTCCTCACTCTTGTGAACTTTGTGAGATTTATTACAATGACCTACACATTGCACTTCAGCTAATCCAAACTAGCTCTCTATGAACATAAAATCCAAGGTTTCTGTTTATTTGTTTGTTTGTTTCTTTTTTTGGCACAATTAGCATTTGGATTAGTAGGTGTTCAGTCCCTGAGTCTGATGTCTCAGCTGGTCTTCAGTACACTTTGGAATTCTGGAGAAGGAAGAAGAAGAAGAAGAAGAAGAAGAAGAAGAAGAAGAAGAAGAAGAAGAAG
>OU015743.1:10447110-10459351 GCA_907169655.1 Acomys percivali | reverse complement strand
AGAAGAAGAAGAAGAAGAAGAAGAAGAAGAAGAAGAAGAAGAAGAAGAAGACTCCTCCATTGCCAGTGAAGAAATGGACTTGCCAACAAGAGCAAGCAGGCAAAGTGCCAAAGCTTTCTTCTTATATTTTCTTTAGATAAGCTGCCTGCAGAAAGTGTGACCCAGATTAAAGGTGGATTTTCCCATTTCAAAAAAATTCAGATTATGGTGAGTCTTCTCACTTTTAATGATTTAATTAAAAAACAAATCCCTCACAGGTGTACCCCGATGCTCCACTTTTAGTTACCTCCACATGCAGTCAAGTTGACAACAAAGAATAGCCATAACAGAAAGGTAATATAAATGTATGGCTATAACTGTGTATCTGTATGTACCATTTATTTGGCTTCATTATTAATATTATCTATGCAAGTATGATATGGATACTGTATTTATTTTATATAAGTATGAAAGTAGAATCTTCCATGAAATATGTATATATATATATATACATATATATATGCATGCATGTGTGTGTTACATTACCTATAGAAATGACACTAAATAAATTCTTACTATTACTATTATTTAAAAGCTTCCCTTTCCATAAGTCATTCCAAGAGTCTCTTGTGTTAGTATGGGAGCAAAGATCACATGAAGATGTTATAAAAAAACATAGTCTACTTTTGTGATGATGATAAATAAAGAAAAAGTGTCTTAGAATTATAACTAGGATTTAAAACAGAGCATATATTCTTACCTATCTCTACTACATTTTGATGTATTTCCCATAACTGGTGTTTATTTTTACTATCTTCAAGGCCTTAAATATAATATCTAATAATGCTAATAATACTGAACATGGTGGATTTAATTACACATTTTCTCTGAAAATGTACCAGGTCTTAATTTCTCATATGCTTTACCCTGTTGTGTATCAAAGGCTGTGATGCAATGAATTCCCATGTGGAACAGAACTGAAGTACCAAAGAAGTAAGCATGATAGACATATTAAATGGGAGCAAAAATAATTATTTCAATATTTCCTAGAGATTTTTTCAAGTCACATTTTAGAATTTATTTTTGCTTGCTCTAATAAAGAAACTATATTGCCTAATTTTACTATTTAAACATAATGGAAGCAAGTTGTCTAATATAAATATATTAGTAAGCACATCTCTTTTAAAATTGTTTATCCTTTTTGTCTAAGATGGTTTCCAAAACTTGTCACTTTAATTTCCCTGTTATACACAATTTTAAATGTTTTACTGTTTTCTTTAATGATGAATTACTAAAATATTTTCCGAGAGGTATGCTAGTGAATATTAGTGTTTTATCAAATATCAATTCCTCATTAAATTTTATGTCAAAGTAAATTTTCTGATACTGATGTAGTAAATATTGAAACTGAACATAAAAATTCTTGCATTCATTCAGTACATATCTATACCCCATAAACTCCACCTCAGCTTCTAGTATTAGAATAGAAGAAATTCTCACCACAGACACACCTGCCTAGACATTTCCAGGGATAAATCGCCTATTTATAAGAAATAATCAATTTTAGAAAAAATATGATTTCACAATGAAGCCTCACAGTTTAGAGTATTATCAAATCTCAAGAAACATGCTTTTGAAATTGCAGTTTATAGCTTCATCCAGTTTTTAAAGTTATGATTAAGTATAATAAATGAGGAAATATGTTGCTTAATTCAAACTTTGTTGTAACATTGGTGAGAGAAATAAGTGTGGGAAAATAATATTTGTTCACTATTATTGGGCTCAACAAAGAGTCTTGAAAGATGTACTACATTTTTTTCTTTTATTCTTCTCCCATATTTTACATCCCAACCACAATTTCCCCTCCTTCTCCTTTCAGTCTCTTCCCCACCTCCCCTTTCTCTAAGATTCATTTTTCCTTCATTTCCCTTAAAAGAAGAAGGAGCCGACCATCTGGGGCTATCCAAGAAACATGGCCTAAGAAGATACAATAAGACTAGAGACAACACCTTACATAAAGGTTGGACAAGAAAACCCAGTAGGAGCAAAAGGTTTCCAGGTTTCCAAGCACAGGCAACAAGGTCAGAGATGCCTCCCATTCTGTTGGGAGTCCTACAAGAACACCAAGCTACACAACTAGGAGGTATATGCAGAAGACCTAGCTCAGACCCATACCGGATCTGTATTTGTCACTTCAGTCTCTGTGAGCTCCTATAAATTCTGCTTAGTTGATTCTGTGGGCCATATTCTTATGGTGTTCTCTATCCCTCCAGCTCTTAGAATGTTTTGTGTCTCTCTTCCACAGGGTTAAGTAAGCCTATTATAAATAGATTTAAATATTGACATGTCACAACAAAATCCATTGCATAATTTTATATATTTGTTACTACATCTTTTAATTATTTTGCATATTCAGAACAAAATCAAAGACTGTGCAAAGAGGAACAGGGAAAATAATTTGCCCTCCAAATAGATATATTTCAACTTAGGGAGAGCCACATTAAAACTCGGAAAAATAAACAACACTTGAGAAGTTTAGAATAAACAATTCACAAATTTGAGGAAACTCCTGAAAGATGAGTTGGGTGTTTCCTCTCTATGGTTTTGTAAATGGAAAGAGTTGCTATGGAAATGGACTCTGACCAGCTAGCTGAGCTGCATCCAATTTAGACAGAGAACTCCCGAGATACAGCATTCATGAGTAATCACTCACGTGGTGTGAGTTTCAGGAGCACATCTGCCTTTGAGTATTTAATGCTTCTCAAAGAAATCCCTGGTGCACAATACTTTAAATAACCGCAGTAATCTCACTGATACACTTCAATAGTTTCAGATGGAAGCATTTGTTTGATCTGTAATTGTTGCCTTATATAGGGTAAATAGTTTTGTTTTGTTTTGTTTGTTTTTTGTTTTGTTTTGTTTTGTTTTTTGTCTCCCCAGGGGAAAAAAATCACACAAGAAAGAATACATAAATGATCAAAATAAGAATGACAACATCACAGGAGAAAAATACAATCCAGTGAGTTGAAGGTAGGAAATATGTGACATAGTTTGAGAATAAAAAATAATCTCCAGTTTCTAAGGAAGGCATCTCTTGGTGTGTATTTAACTTAACTTTATTCTGTAAACCCTCTCAGACTTCCTTTCTACTCCATATTAGTTATTTTTTGTGAGTCTCAAATCCACAGAAATACTTTCTAACATGGACCAGGCCCCCCCTCCTCCCCGCCTCCCAGCCACTGTAGCCTGACACACAGCTTTCCCAATCTTTCCTGTCCTTCATTCTGATATGTCTAGATTTATTGTTATTCATGTATCAGCCGGATGACAAGAATCTTCCTCCTACCCTATTTCCATCCCTGTGGTCTCCAACTTGGTATGGATCCAGGTTTCCCTATCCCTCTCATTTCTTCTCTCCAGATTTAATCGTAGACTTGTAGCAGCCCACAATCCAGTAGAACTACTTCCGGCCCTGGGGATTATGACTTTGGTGAGGTCCCCTAACAGCTTAGCTCTTTCCACCGCCCCCTCATGTTTTCCTCCTAGCCCATCTCCATTTATTTGCAGATCCACAGAAAACTTACTATCAGGGATGCCACAGCTACGACACTCACTTTGGATCCAGAGAGGTCAACAGCAACCAAAGAAAACAACACCTACCCAACAAAGACAAGACCAGATCAGATATCTATCCCAATACACCCCTCAAACACCATAACTCCAAATGCCTAGCTAGCTCCCAACACAGAACCACTAACACAAAGAGGCAATGCAATGTTCCTGCTCCAGAAGCCAGAACATACTGTGATAGGCTGGAAGAAATGCAATTTAGATAAAGCATCAGACAAAGACTTCAAAATAGCAATTATGGATACCTCCAAGGATCTAAAAGAGGATATGATCAAATGCTTTATTGAAGACCATGAAAACAACTAAACAAAATAGTTGAAGTTAAACAATGAGAACACTTCAAGAAATAAAAGTAGAAATAGAATCACTAAAGAAAAATAAAACTGGAAATAAAAATTTTAATGTGTCAATCAAAAACCTCAGAGGTAAGCCTCATCCACAGATTATGAGATATAGAAGGTAGACTCTTGTTAAAGACAAAGTAGAAGAAATGAATAAGTCAGTCAAAGAAAATGTTATAATTAAAAATATTCTTGGAAAAAAACATCTGGGAAATCAGGGACATCATGAAGACAAAATCTAAGATTAATAGGGAAAGAGGAAGAACAAACCCAGATTAAGGACACAGAAAATATTAACAAAATCATAGAAGAAAATGCCCTCAATCTTGAAAAGGAGAACCAACGGATAGTCTGAAAGCCATCAGAAAGGGAGGCGCCTGGGTTGAGGAAATGCCTTCATTAGATCCAGCTATAAGGCAAATTCTCAATTAGTAATCAATGGGGAAGAGCCCAGCCTATTGTGGGTCATTCCATCCCTGGGCTGGTGGTCTTGGGTTCTATAAGATGACAGGCTGAGTCAACCATGAGAAGAAAGCCAGTAAGTAGCACCCTCCATGGCCTCTGCATCAGCTCCTACCTTCAGGTTCTAGCCCAACCCTAATTTCTATCATTATGGATTTCTCCAAGGATGGATTATGATCTAGAAGTGTAAGCCAAATAAACATTTTTTCTCCCCAACTTGCTCTTTCGTCATGGTGTTTTGTAGCAGCAATAAAAGCTCTAAGGAAGGCACTGTCTTTCCTCCACTCTCATCAAAACTATTCAGTATAATACTTGGAGTCTTCTCTAGAACAAGACAAAAAAGGGAATCAAGATCTATAAATATAAAAGAAAGAAGTCCAAGTATTTTTATTTGCTGATGATATGATTTTATACATGTAAGACCCCAAAGACTCCACCAGGAAACTCCTGAAGCTGATAAATTCTTTCAGTAATAGGATAAAAATTAACACACAAAAATTCAATAGCCTTCATACACAAATGACAAAGAGACTGAGAAAAAAATTAGAGAAATAATACCTTTTTACAATAGCCTCAAAAGTAATGAAATATCTGAGATATTGTAACCACGCAAATGAAAGACTTATAAAATGGAAACACTGAAGAAACTAAGACACTAGATGATTGAAGGAACTCCCATGGTTATGAATATTTAAGAATAACATTGTGAAAATGGTCATCCACCAAAAGCAAACAACAGATTCACTGTAATCCCCATCAAAATTTCAACATAACTTTCCACAAAAATTTTAAACAATAAATTTCATAAAATAAAAATTTCTAAGAAAGCTAAAACACTCTTGAACCATAAAATCATTGCTGTATTACCATCACAGATTTCAACTTGTACTATGGGGCCGTAGTAATAAAAGCAAGGTAGTAATGATGTAAGAACAGATATGTTGAACTACGGAATCTCAGATTCAAGTATAAGTCCAAACACTTATAGACACAGGATTTTTAACAAATGAACAAAAAATACAAAGTGATTTAAAATTACCACATCTTCAACAAATGGTCTTTGTTTAAAAGGTTGGTTATAAGTAGAGAGTAAAAATAGATATATATTTAATTGTATGCAAAAAAATCAACTTCAAATCATTAAGGACCACAACAAGAGCAGACATCATGATTTTAATAGAAAAGGCAGTTAATTGGCTTGAACTCATTAGTACAGGAAAAGATTTTCTGAGCAGGAAACCAGAAACACAGTTACCAAAACCAACTATTAATAAATGGGACCTCAGAAAGCTGAAAGTATCTGGCAAGGACACTAGCATTCAGACAAAGAGGCAACTTACAGAACAGTAAAAAAAAAAATTATAATTACACATATGATAACTAGTTATTATCTAAAATATAAGACAATCTAAAGGAAATGGAACATCAAGAAGTAAATAACCCAACTAAAAAGAGCATATCGTAATAAATAAAGAGTTCTCAAAGGATGAAACACAAATGTCTGAGAAACACTTAACCAGAGGTTCATCATCCTTAGCTATCAGGGAAACACAAATTAAAACTGCTTTCATATTTCATCTTTCCTGAGTCAAAATGATTAAGATGAATTAAAAAAAAAGACAATATGTGGTCATTGTATACTGGTTGGAGTACAAAATTTTACAGTCATTATGAAAATAAGTGTGTTGGTTCCTTGAGAAGTTGAAAATTAATCTACCTAAAAATCCAGCTATATCACTCTTGGGTATATACCCAAAGGAATTGATATCCTCCTAGAGAAATACTTGCTCATCCATTTTCATTGCTGGTATGCTTATAATAGCCAGAATTTGGAAACAGCCTATATGTCCATCAATGTTGAATGGATTAATAAAATGTTTACAATCTGCTATCCCTTCTTCTGCTACTGTCTTCAAGCCTCAGGTAAAGAAGTCATTCTGTAGACATGTTAGATGGGTCTAGGCACTACACAGTCGCTTTTTCCTCTGCATTTTGATCAATTTTTTGTTATGACCCCTGTCTATTTCAAAGAGAAATTTATCTCATAAGGGTGAGACTTGCTTAACTGTGGGTATAAGCAATAACAACTTGCAATGCTTTTAGTGAAATAAATAAATCTATTACTAGCAAGAATAGAGAGACTAGACAAAGAAAATGACAAAATATATAATACTCTCTCAGGGTTTTGTTTTGTTCTGTTCTGTTCTGTTCTGTTTTTATGATAAATACCATGATCAAAAGCAACTTGAGAGAAGAATGCATTTATTGAATTATAGGTTATAGTTCAACATCCAGTGAAGCCATGGGGACGCTTAAAACAGAGATCATACGAGAGTGCTGTATTGGTTTGCTCCCCAAGCCTCTTCCCATCGTCCTTCTTCAAAAGTTCAGGCCCACTGATCTAGGGGCTGTGCAAGCCACAGTGGCCTACTAGCAGCCACAGAATTCCATGCACTCTTGCCTTGAAGCCAATTTGAGGAAAGAAAAATCCCTCAGGAGGTTCTCTTCCAAAATGTGTCAAGTTGACAATCAAGTTTGGCTACCTCACACTGCCTCAAGAGACTAGTGTGTCAAAGGAGATGTATTAATGGAAAAAAAAAAAAAGAAGAATTATCAAAGGATTATGTTTTCTAAATCTAAATTTACATAAATTTAGAATGGCGACTTGTAGACTTAGGTATGTCTAAAGGTTGGATTTTCCTGGTGATGCTCAATTGAAGGTTCCTAGAACCAGAATCAAAACCAGAATAGGTGCCTAAAGGACACGCGCTTCCTTAGAAGAAATGAGAGGGGAAAAAAAGTCAGGTTACTTTCTACTGATACTTGAAATTCACTGTGGGCTTAGACCAAGCACTCACAGGAACTTCAAGGAGTCAGAGAAAGAAAACAAATTGCAACTGTTTCACAAATCATGATATATTATTAATACGATTCCAGAAACAGAGAAAGGAGTTATATCATAAAGTGAAGTAAAATGAAAAATAGAATGAATGATGACAGCTTGCTAGTGGCATCTATAAACACTTAAACCTTCAGAAGTGGCTGAATAACCACAATGCACAAATACTTTTAAGATAGAGTTCATTAGGCTTCTAGGAAAATTTCCATTTGGCCTGTAAACTGTGGAGGTCACCTTCATCCAGATGGAAAGGGGAAGTGGTAATAAAACTTGAGATATGTCACTAGTCTAAGCTAGTAGTGGTACATTAGCCTCTAAAGTAGTGGTTCTCAACCTGTGGGCTGTGACCCTTCTGGAAGTGAGATGGGCCTATCACAGGGTTGTATATCAGATATCCTGCATACTCAATATTTACATTATGATCCACAATAGCAGCAAAGCTATGGTTATGAAGTAGCAACAAAATAATTTTATGGTTGGGAGTCACCACAACATGAGAGACTGTAGTTAAAGGTTGCAACATTAAGAAGGCTGAGAAAAACTGTTGTTAACCTTCCAAGCTTCCATCAGCAAGAAGTGTAAATCAGAGTCCTATGAGAGTTTATGTCCAAAAATAGAACCAAACTATTACTTTAAGATATTTCATTTGTTTGCCAAACTCTAACTTGAACAAACTGTCCTAGAAAGGCAGGATATGTCACGTGTTTTTTTTTTTTCTTGGGAACTGGGCAAGGGATGGCTAAACACACAAACTGGAGCTGTTGAGTAGAAACAAACGCTTCCTTTATAGCAAGCAAAAGCATTTCTCTATTGTGCATTCATTAAGGTAAATCATTTTTCTTTTTTTAATCTTGGAACTTTGCAGAATATAGAGAAGAAAGATTTAACATAGGGCTTAGACAGGCTGCTTTGACCTTCTCTGTGCCCTACCTGAATAATTGTACATTTTATTCTGAAAATTTAAATAGTAAGCAATTTAAAGCCTAGCTATGTATTTTCAGAACAACTGGACCAGAAAACAGTGTCAAAAATCATTTACCCAGAATTTGTCGATACTGATGAAGGGATGTCCTGCACTCAGCATTTTGTTTCACAACAATACACATTTCTTTGAGTGAAGGAAACAAAAACACAGCAAAACCAGGAAACATATTAAAACTGATGATCTGGTCTGGAGAGTGCCTTGAGCCTACTTCGACTCTGACATCTTTCATCAGTGGTTTTTAACTTAACTTACATGTGAGACGTCCCCACCATTTGTTGCCTTATAATAGAAAGTTCAATCCTTAACTTACAGCACGAGACATGCAACCAAGGGTGATTTCATTAGACGTCTACTCTCCTGAAATCCAAATCCGATGCTTGAATTGATTGTCTCATATTGTATCATTGTGGTATTTAGTTGTGTAGACTCCATTGAGCTATAGCCAAATACAAGGACTAATGAAAACAATTATAGGAGGGAACAATGGAAACAATAGGGTGTTTTATATAAGATGTTTTTATTTTCTCACACTGAATTGTAAATAGGAGTTGACTTGAGTGATGTAAACATATTCTAAGAGCTTTCATTAAAGTGAAATGTCATAAAGTGCTTGTAAGTAAAATCATAATGAGTTTTTGCAATCAAACTTGCCAGTTGTAATCAGCACATAAATTAAGAACTCATCTGGAATTTTTTTCCTCCCTCCTTCTTCTGTGGCAAATTGACATGAGAGTTAATGTCACAAATTGTTTTTACTTGCTTTTGTATTCTGTACCAATCAAAATATATTCATTTCTGTCTGGCTTCTTTCAGAAAAAAAATTGGAAAAGCATATTTCTTTAAATTACTTATTCTCAGCATTGAATAAGATTTTTGCTATTATGATTAATGTTGCTACAAAGACTATGGCTGATTTTTTATGAATATTATGGCTCACTATGGAATACACTTATAAGATTTATTGTTGTATAGTATGTGTGGGTGTGTATGTGTGTTGGTGCTTACATGTATGAAAATCCTTTCTAGATTCTGAGTTGTTGTTTTTTTTTTTTTCCTAATAAGCTGGCTTTGCACATTGTGATTTCTCCTATATTCTTACCAAATGCTAGATATTTAGATACTTTTTTTTTTTTTTTAGCTATTTTGAAGAGCATGCAGTGGTTTTACACTGTGGAAATGGCTGTTGTTTTGTCTTGTTTCATATTCGCGTTGTTCTTGGTTCATTTCAAATAGTAATTCATGCTGGTTCTCAAGTCCTTATCTTCCAGCTTCATTCTATGGAATGCTGGGATTTCAGGCACGTGGGACTAGTGCAGGCTCTACACTGATTTCAAATGACCCTCCCATCTAGCTAAATGCAAGCTGAATATTATTTTCTAAGTCTATTAATCATTTTGGGTTGTGTGTGGAGGTGTGGGGGTGGGTGTTGGTGTGTTCACACACATGCATATACAATGGGTGTGTTTTAATGTTTCGGGGTTTTATTTTTGAGGTGTTTTTATTCATTTATAATTTTATATATGAGAACAAAGTATTTTAGTTATCACCATTCCTCTCTTTTCCACTGAAATTCCTTCCAGGGTTTCTAGACACATATGTTCTACTCCTCTTCCCAAATTCACAATTTTTGAACTAAAATATATTGTAACCTTCTTTAATGTACATAGTCCAATTAGTGTTGCCCATAAACACTGGCTGTGGGGCTGACCCCCAGAAGATAAACAACCTACAAGTGAACATTTTCCTGAAGAACCTGTATGTACTGTATTAAAGCCCCGTAACTGTGGCTCTCCCTGAGTGCCTCTCCTAAAAGGAAGATACTGTGAGCTCTTTGCCAATCCATGTTATAATGTCGACAGAGTTGACCATATCAGCCACAGCTGCTGGGACATCATTGACACAATTCCTACCAATGTCAGAAGATACTACTGAACAGCAGGCATCCCCAGATGAAAGGGTAGAGCAGAGGCCAACTGTAAGTAAGAATAAATAACACGAAAAATGTTAGATATGAGCATAATAAATTACACATGAAAACTAGTGATCTGTGTGAAAAATACACATCTGAAATAGTTTCATAGCAATTAACCCACATGAGGGAAGAATGCTCCACCCAGCAGCCATGATCTACCAAATAAATCTTTATGCCAGGTATGTGACTCCTCAGTGCTGCTGTTGGTAAGAGACATCAAGCAACTCCCCAAACAATACAGGCCATAGCCATTGCTCTTGGTTTTCAACCAGACCTTGAGGATGAGACTCTACTTTAGAATACACCACATACTTAAGAAACAGGACATGTCGAAATCAAGCTAGTCTTGACCTGGGGATTTTTTTCTGATTGTTAGTTTCACAATTCCAAAAACTGTTAGAAGAGATGACAGATAAGAAAAAGTATTGAGAGTCCTACCAAACTATGTATCATGGGCTATATAGTAACTACTGGCCAAGGAAATCCAGGAGGAAGTCCCCACTCATTAAAGACCTTAGGTAATCACTCTCTATGTTCTCTTTCAACAAATAAAGTAACAGACATATCTATAGATGGAATTTGCATATGTTTGAGGGGGTCATTATTCAGCTTCTCAAAAGGAAATAAATTTGGCTAGCCAGGTGATTCAACGGATAATGGAGCTTGCAACCAAGCCAGATGACCTGAGTTCCATTTCTGGAACCTACAAAGTATAAAGAGAGAACCGACCCCCTCAACTTGTCATCCGACAAATACATTGCATGTCACAGTACTTAATCTCCCAAATAAATAACAAACCAATTTTTAAAATGAAACAAATTGATGTTAACACAAAATTTTGAAAAAAGACCATAATGTTTTCATAAACTTCTCTCTACTCACCTTTAATACTTTCCCTCTCTTTGGGGGATGAGTACTGTCTGATTCTTCATATGAATCAATATATACTAATTTAATAGCATTTTAAAACCTACTTAGGAACTAGACGGATGGCCCAGTCTTTCCTCTTACACTTAAACCATTTTTATTATCAATATTTGTAATCTTTAAAATACATATTAAGCCACATGCAAAAGTATAGTTGTTGGTTAGAGACATCAAACAACTCCCCAAACTATACAGGTTACTGTCATCTCCCTTGATTTTTGTCAGAACTCGAGGACACACTTTAAAATACACTTTAAAATACACCATGTACTTAAGAAAGAGGACATGTAGAAAACGAGCTAGTCTTCAGCCAGATTCATATCTGTGACATATAAACGAGTACTGTAGTGAATGTTTGTGGACAATTTCTATCAAAAATCATCCAGAGCAACTGCAATGCTTTGCACTGCAGGAAGAACTTACGTTTTGGCTAGGTGTGGGTAAGGAATGCATTTTATCTATTTGATGTGGGGAAGAATGGTTCACAACTGTTTTGTTTGTTTGTTTGTTTTGTTTTGTTTTTTGTTTTGTTTTTTTGACTCCACTCATTTTAACTTTTCTCTCTCTCCCTTCCCCACTCTATGCGCCACAGGCTACATTCATGCCACAGAACAGCAAAATTCTCTATCAAAACTGCACACAAAACGATTCTTAAAAATCCATGTTTAGATTCAAACCTAACGGCAAATTTCCCATTCATACAAGAAATATGTATCACATAAATTTGTCCTTTTAAACTCAGTTAGCTATGTCTACAACTCCACATCTCCTATGCTAAATCCAAGACATTCCCCAGGCAATATTGTCAACACTGAAACATTAAGAAAAGGGGAAATCAGCAGGTGTGGTGGTACACACCTTTGAACCCAGCACTCAGGGAGGCAGAGTCAGGCAGATCGCTGAGAGTTCAAGGCTAGTAAAAAAAAAAAAAAGATCTACAAAACAAATCCAGGGCAGCCAGTGCTATACAGGGAAACCTTGTTTAAAAATAGAAAGAAAAAAGAAAGAAAGAAAGAAAGAAAGAAAGAAAGAAAGAAAGAAAGAAA
>OU015743.1:10409034-10447100 GCA_907169655.1 Acomys percivali | reverse complement strand
AAAGAAAGAAAGAAAGAAAGAAAGAAAGAAAGAAAGAAAGAAAGAAAGAGAGAAAGAGAGAAAGAAAGAAAGAGAAGGAAGGAAGGAAGGAAGGAAGGAAGGAAGGAAGGAAGGAAGGAAGGAAGGAAGAAAGGAAGAAATCAGGGAATGTTAGTGGATAAAAACAGTGGTATTAATCAGATATTGACTTTTAAATTAACTTTTTTTCAGGAAGGGAGGAAGCCACCTGGCCACTTGAAGCCATGATATGGCTGTCAGGTGCAGCTTGTAATGAGATCATCCCATCCCCAAATTGTTTAGGCAGCCCATTTTCCTCCAGGTCCTCTGTTTGCAGTACACATAGATTCATTTTTAAGGTGATAGCTGCACTCTCTATAGCCAATGGTTTTTGGTGTTCATCATGTGGTTCTGGAATCTTTACAATTCCAGAGTTTCCATTGTGGCTTCACCTTCACAGCTTCACACAATGGTCTCCTGCAGCCTCCCTGAAAGGACTCTGATGCTGCTACACATCGACCTCAACGGCTCTCTGGAACTGTGGTGTAATACTCCATTAGCTCCTTAATCTTGCATTTCCCTTGTTCTCAGAACTAGTACCACATGGATGTTGCTGTTAGGTTTTCTTGCTAGCGGAATAGCAGCCTAGCTCTGTTGGACCAGAGTTCATATGCATTTGGTGGAAAACTTAGCAAGGTGGCTATTTTCAAATACACAAGTCTTAGGCTCTCCTTACTTTTGTTTTTGTTTGTTTGTTTGTTTTTTACAAAACTGAGCCATCATTGGGTAACATCTTGCCAGAACACCTATCTTGTTGTCTTTTTGCAAAGACAACTACTCTCGCTTTTGAAGTTTCCTTGCTTCTGAAGTTAAATTTGGTCTCCCTCTTACAAACCACACATTTCCATACATTGCTGATTGTCAATAGATAATTAATCAACACAGATGATACACTCTCCCACTGCATTCTGACATGCATGGTGCCTCAGAGAAATCAGAGGAGACCCTAGTGCATGAAGAACTACTTCAGTTCTACTGATAATAGAAACATTCTGTATCCTTCAAATTTCTTTCACTATGTGTCCTGATATGTGCTTCTTCGAATTTATCCAATATGAAGCTCTTAGATACCACTGATCATCAGATCTGTTTGTCTATTTGTTCAGTTGTGTTTTTGAACGTCTGCCTTTGTTCAGATTCCACATGTATGTGTACATGCATGTGTCTGCCAGAGGCCAGGGTGGTATCTTCCTATGTTATTCTTAATTTTATTTCTTTTAATTCAAGGGATCATACCAAATCTGATGATCATCAAGTCTCACAGATCCTCCTATCTCTTCCTCTCCAGTGCTGTGATTCCAAGTGTGAGCTACCTGGTTTTTGGTGTGATTTTTGTGGGCTCTGAATGCTCGTCCTCAAGCTGTCTCTGTCATTTAGATGATTTTCCTTTGTGAAAATTGGTGGTTTCGGGCCAATGTTATTCAACTGCTCCTTCTGGTGTTTTCTCCAGGTCTTTTCCTAAGTAGGTGGTATGTACATGTTGATTATGGAATGCTACATTTTAGGCTGTGTTCATTTACTTTTATTATGGTGTTTTCTCTCTCACATGATGTAGTTTTAGTTGGTCACTCTTTGCTGATTATATCTTCTGCTTTCTCAGATTTGGAGTTCTAACCCTCTGGGAAACACTTTGCTTTCTATAATCTTCAGTGGTTTTGTTTTGTTGTGACATGTTATTTGTGTGAGCTTCTTCATTTTCTTTGTTCAATGATTACTTTATTTTTTTTTTTAGAATATTTAAGGTATTAATTTAAATATTTCTTTTGTAGTTCATTATATGAAGGTCTTCAAAAGCCATTATGATTACGTCTATCAGTTCTTCTTTTTCATGGGCCTTTCATTTATTAAAATATCTCAAATGATATTGGAATATTATAATACAGGAGCTCTAGAAATCTGAACATCCCCTCTTCTGGGTTGGTCATTACTTTTTATAATTATTTTTCTGTCTTTGATGATTAAAGTGTATAGGTATTATCTCTACATTCTTTGTTTTGAACGGTCTTTAAATTCCCTGTAAGAAAGAAACTGAACACAAATTTGTTTAGATGCTTAGAGAGGGAGATGGTAGAATAGAAAAGATAAGGAAAGAGAGAGGGAAGTGAGGATAAACTGGGACACAGAAAAAGGGTGGGCACCAATCTCTAAAGATGGGTGACCATGCAGTAGCCATGTCCTCATTATGTAATTGATAGCTACATCACTGCCTTCTCTTCAGTTCTCATTCCTCTAGGGACAAAATAAACATGGGAAGGAAAGATTTTTCTGATCTCATATCTCTTCTGATATTATACTCTGGCCTGTGGTACCCGTGGGCCAGGATTCCCAACATGTGTCAAAGAATATAAATATTTTTACCCAATAATCTAGCCTCTTCTCCATGAAGCTTTTTGTTTATTTGATCCATTATGTAACTTTTATTTCCTTTCCAAGCAAAAGTCCTATGTCATTTTGCCTCGTATATTTTTCTACAAGTGATACTGGTTTGTCATTTTGCTTCTTAGAAAAGTCCAAGCCTGGCTAAACGGACAGTAACTTCTTCAGCATCTCCATTAAAAATCAATTGAACATGTATTTTATCAGCTGTACATGAGTTAAAATGAGTTATTATCATTTAAAAATTGAAATCTGCTATGTTCCCTCCAGTAGTGGGGACTATACCAGGAAAAATTCTATCATTGCAATGGTTTCCTCCAACCTAATTCCGAACTGGGACCAGGGTAACTAAACAATACTATTAATGTATATCACAAGAGTACTTTGCTTTATTTTTATTAATTACACATCTGATGCTATTTCTTCATAATTTTTTTCAGAGTGCTGACAAAATTAATGTCATCTATTTTGTAACATGTGGAAGGAATGTGATCTTGTCTTAGGTTGGGCCCAAGGTCAGAATAGTCTTGGGTGGCTTGAAGATCTTAGATAGACTCAGATAGAGGAAGTTTTAGCCCAATACAAAGGATAGGCATCACCTTGCCTTAGGCTGGGCCCAAGGTGAAAGTAATCTTGGATGGCTTGACCCCACTGAGATAAAGATCTTAGACTCAGAGAGAGAGGAAGTTTCAGCCAAAGACAAAACACAGGCTCCGAAGACTCTGCCCAAGGGTGTTGTATAAAAGGACCATTGATTAGGAGGAAAAGGACATTTGGGGAATCAGAGTGAGGGGGATCAGAGGTTCCTGACCATGACGCAGAGAGCAGTGGAGGAAAAGAGGCTGGAGTTCCTGCAAGGAGTGTGCGGACTTCTGTTGGGTAGAGGAGAAGCCAAGAGAATTATGCCAAAGGATTCGCCCAGTAGAATTGATACCCAGAAGGTTTCATTTTTGTTATCTTTAATCTTTTTTCCTTCCTATTTAGGATAGTTGGGTTGAAAGAAAGATACCTTTGTTTAATAAATTCATAATAAAGTTTAATTGTTAAGAAACCAGAGCCAACAACTGGAGCCTTACGTGGGGCACCACTTCTTGTTTTTAAATTATCTTTATGACCTAATATTTATTTATTATGAAGCCTATAATTATTAGTATTATTATGGGAGTATATCCTACTAGCAATCCATCAAGACACAGACACCTGTTATATTTTAAAATAGCCTTAGTTAACCTGGGCCAGGGCAGATATTAATCCTCTAAACTACTTCCCATATTGGGGCAGGTATCCCACACCTGCCCCAATCCCATGCTCTCTGTTTTTAATAATTTTTATCAAGATACTTCCCATCCATAATACCAAATACTTGCTAATGTTCTTCATCTGGGCCAAATCTTCCATGCATACCGGCCATGTGCTTTTCTTCCACCTAACCCATGGCAGTCTTCTTCTCTGTTCTCCTCTGGTCTCTCTTCTTCTCCCCGTCCGTCTTCCCAAGATTCTCTCTTAGCCACACCTATCTCTTTTGCCCTGCCCAGGTGATGGCTTTTTATTGGTCAAAAGGTGGGTCACAGAGGCAGCAAGCAGTAATTAGTATCAAAATACATCAGAATAGCTTACAACAGTATCACATTCAAATATTTTTTGTGGATAAATATTATTTAGTGTGGGCATGTCACTCTTATATCATTTTGCTTATAATCCAGATAGCAAGAACTTATGTTTTTTGAGAGTTTTCCCCCAAAAAGTGCCAAAAATAATATGAAAAATGGCCAGTAAATATTCCATAGGACTCAGAGAAAATGTGATGTGACATGTGTTTATCCCAGAGAGTGATAATAACTGGTTAAAAAAATAAAACAATGAAACAAAAAGAGTTATTCTATCCTCTAACATAGACTAGAATACACATAACTAAAGAACAAGAGGCATTTTGACAAATCCTAGCTGAGGTTCAACTAGCTAAAGGATATCGATGGTAAGAAAATGATGTTAAGTGCTGAACCACACAGTCAAAATGATTTTATTGGACACTACAATGGGAACCTTGCCTAAAAAAGCCACCTAACCAACAGTCTGACATTTAGAATTTAGGATACAATTAAATGATGTAATACTATTTGGAACATCCACTTTCTTTTGTAGAATTTTTTGGGTCAGTTATTAATATCATTTGCAAATAGTTGTACTTTCATTTCTTCCTTTCCAATTTCTATCCTTTTGATCTCCTTTAGTTGCCTTCTTGCTCTAGCTAGAACTTCAAGTACTATATCAAATAGATATGGAGAAGTGGAAAATCTTTTCTTGTCCATGATTTTAGTGAATTGTTTCAGGTTTCTCTCCATTTAGTTTGATGTTGGCTATTGCTTTGCTATATATTGTGTTTATTGTATCTATGTACAAGTATGTGACTTGTATCCCTGATACCTCTAAGACTTTTAACCTGAAGGGGTTTCAGATTTTGTCAAAGGTCTTTTCAGCATCTAATGAGATAGCCATGAGGGTTTTTTCATTTCAGTTTTCCTATGTTGATATATCATTAAAACCCTGGGATGGAGTTACTTGATTATGGTGGATGATATGATGTTAATGAAGTGTTCTTGGATTCAGTTTGTAAGTACTTTATTAAGAAAATTTCCACCAATGTTCATAGGGAAATTGGTCTGAAATAATAATTATTAATTTTTGAGTCCTTGTGTGGTTTAGGTATCAATGTAACCGTGGCTTAAGAGAATGAATTTGGCAATTTTCCTTCTGTTCCTATTTTTGTGGAATTATGTAAGGAGTATTGGTTTCAAAACAATTTTTTAATCTACCACTATTAATGTGTGGGGTTCAATATGTAATTTAAGCTTTAGTAATGTTTCTTTTTTGAATGTGGGTGGCTTGTATTTGTGGCATAGATATTCAGAATTGGTAAATCTTCTTGGTTTGTTTCTCCTTTGATGAGTATGAAGTGTCCTTCCAATCTCTTTTGATTAATTTTGGTTGAAAGTCTATGTTATTAGATATTGGAATGGCTATTCCAGCTTGCTTTCTGGGACCATTTTCTTAGAAAACTTTTTTTCAGCCCTTTACTCTCAGATAATATCTATCTTTGTTCCTGAGGTGTGTTTCTTGTATGCAGCAGAATGATGGACTTTGTTTTCTTATCCATTCTGCTAGCCTGTGTCATTTTACTGGGGAACTGAGTGCATTGGTGTTGAGGGATATTAATGACCAATTATTGATTGCTAATTTCTGATATTTTGATGTTGGTTGTGGTAGTATGTGTGTGTGTGTGTATTTCAATTCTTTTGGTTTTGCTGGTATGGGATTATTTTTATCTCATGTTTTCTTGTGTGTATGTAACCTCCTTGCGTTGGAGTTTTACTACAAGCGTCTTCTGTAAGGCTGTATTCCAGGATTCTCTCAATTTGTGTTGTCTTAATTGCTTCTGTTTTCATTTTCAGGACTAAACAGTTTCATTAATTTCCTTCACTTGTTTGTTGTTGTTGTTGTTGTTGTTGTTGTTATTTATTTATTTATTGTATTTTCCTGTATTTCTAAAAGAGGTCTGTTTCATTCCTCTTCAAAGGCTTCTATCATCTCTATAATGTTGGAGTTAAGGACATCTTCTTGTACTTTTTCTGGGTGAGGATAATCTAGGGTTTTTGTTGTATGATATCTGGGCTCTAGGTAACTGGTCTTTAACTATCTGGTTCTCCCTGGTATTGGCTGGATGGTCCTGATGCAGGACTCTTCAGGGAGGCAGGCAGAGCCTTGGGGCTGACACTGGAACTCAGCAGACAGAATGCCAATCAACTCTGCTGGCTGTGTCCCAGGGAAACCTTGCAGGCAGGGAGTTGATTGGAAGGGGGGTCTTATCTCTTTGTTCCTGGGGTCCCATGGTCCTCATCTAGAAGGCAGTCAATGGGAGTCAGGGGATAGCTTGCCACTCACCTCTGCCAGGTGTGTCCAGGTATATCAGGCAGGCAAGGAATTAACAGAGAGAGTCTAAGCTGCATGTTCCTGCCCCCACTGCCCCATACGCCTCCATAGGAAGACTGGCATGTAGATCAGGGGCAGTGTGTACCTCATCTCTGCAGGCTGTGCTCCAAGTATATCAGGCCAACAAGCATTTTCTTTACACCCCGATTTAGACAATTTTTTGGTAATTTATACAATCCTAAAACATTACAGAAGAATATCAATCCATAAATAAAGATATTAATATTTATAGCAGATGAATAGGATATAAATGAAGATTTTTTTTTTGAAGAGACAGAATCTCTAATTTGTTCCCCTTTCTGTATTTCTGTTTGAAATGTGGCGAGGAATGGTGAAGTGGCAATGTGTGCTCTGCTTGGTCCGTTCAAACAGTGCATGGTCTTTCCCCACAGTCCTGTCAAATACACAGCTAAGTTTGTATTAATTTGGATTACAGTCATTGCTACATCCTTAGGGAGATCCATGGCAACCTTTTGCTTAAAAAGCTAAGAACCTTTCAAGTTAATATGTTAAAATTATCTCAGCACACATCATTTCCTGATAAGGTAGGCTGGGCAATATATTAACATGATGAGTTTGTCAAGTATTTAATATTGTTTATCTAATATGTATTCATTACATATGCAATCTGACTGATTTTTATGACAGCAAAAGTAGAAACTGTTAGTGTTTTATTTGAAAATATGATGAATTAAGTGTGATTAATGTATATTAAAATATGCATCTAATCAACTTGCTACATGTTCCATATTTCTTGTCAGAAGTTGATATTTTAATGCTGTACCTGCTTAGATATAACTACAAAATGTATTTGCATGCTATCTTTATTAAGAAATATTAAGGCAGCCAGGCACAAGAGTGCACACCTATAATTCCAGGAGTTGGGAAGGCTGAGGCTTGTGGATATCTGTGAGTTCTATGCCAATCTAGTCTTAAAAAAAGAAAGAAAGAAAGAAAGAAAGAAAGAAAGAAAGAAAGAAAGAAAGAAAGCACATTCATGTGCTAATGGTGACTGGCTATCTCTCTGGTCCCCACCTGAGAACCCCCTCTCCATTCAGAGTTCCCACCTGAACTGTACTCCACTTATTGGCCATTCAGCTCTTTATTTAACCAATCAGAACCTGATGGAGAATGCTGTCTAAAAAATAGTAAGACAGAAGATGCTTCATGATAATTACAATTCCAAAGTCTGGCCTGTAATATGATTTGTACCAGCACAGAAATCAGCATTTGAATAATACAAGGATAACCTTTATACAGTACAAATAAAATCACTCCTATAAATTATGATGTGCAACTATGCATACACAACTGAATGAATGGTTTAGATTCCAGACATTTTGAAGATTATAAGTGCTCCTGTAGGAGATGGATAGTTATTGCTGAGAGTATAAAGTAAAAAATAAACATGCAACAGAGCAAGCACGCACCTAGCATCAGACTCAACCCGCCTCTAGAAGTCTTTTGCCTTACTTGCCCCACAACTTTGTTTTAATCCATACTGCATCAGCACATATTCATCTGTGTTACAAAAGTCTTCTTATGTTACATTTTTTGTGTTTCATTTTAATATCAAATTTCAGTCAAAATATCTTTACATATCTTCAATTTTATCTTTCAGTATAAAAGTAGTTAATATGACCTGACAAACTCTTTTATCTATACTTGTCCAAATACATATGGTACAAATATTATCAATGAGCACAATAGTAAATATTTTACAGACCTTGAAAGATCAATTCTCACCTTCATATGAGAAACCAAAAACCCAGAATATCTAAAACAATTCTGTACAATCAAAGATCTTCCAGAGGAACCTCCACTACTGATCCCAAACTGTACTATAGAAGAGCAAAGTAATAAAAAGAGCATCATACTGGCATAGAAATAGGCTGATTGATTAATGGAATTGAACCAAAGACCCAGAAAGAAACACACACACACACCAATGGACACTTGATTTTTGACAAAGAAGAGAAATCCATACAGTGGAAAAAAAGATAGCATCTTCAACAAGTGGTGCTGATTTAACTGTGTGGCTATGTGAAGAAAAATACACATAGATTCATATTTATCACCCTACACAAAATTAAAGTCCAAGTATATTAAAGACCTCAACAAAAAACCAGACACACTAAATTTGTTACAAGAAAAAGTGGGGAAAAGCCTTAAACTCTGTGGCACAGGAGACAACTTCCTGAACAGAACACCAATAGCTCAGACTCTATGATCAACAATTAATAAATGGGACCTCATGAAACTGAAATGCTTCTGTAAGGCAAAGGACACTGTCAAGATAATAAAATGACAGCCTACAGACTGGGAAAAGATTTTTACCAAGCCCATATCTGACAAAAGGCTAATATCCAAAAACAGAAAGATCTCAAGAAATCAAACACCACCAAACCAAATTATCCAATTAAAAACTGGGGTACGGACCAAACAGAGAATTCTCAACAGAGGAATATCAGATGGTTGAGAAACACTTAAAGAAATTATCAGCATCCCTAGTCATCAGGGAAATGCAAATCAAAGGGACTCTGGAACTCTATCTTACACCTATCTGAATGGCTAAGATCAAACACTCAAGAGACAGCACATGCTGGCGAGGATGTGGAGAAAGGGGAACACTCCTCTATTGTTGATGGGAGTGCAAACTTGTACAACCACATTGGAAACAAATCTAGTTTTCTCAGAAAGCTGGGAATAGTGCTACCTCAAGACCCAGCTATACCACTCCTAGGCATATACCCAAAAGATGCTCCTCTATACATCAAGAACATTTGGTCAGTTCTGTTCATCATAGCCTTATTCGTAATAGCCAGAATCTAGAAACAACCTAGGTGTCCCTCAACAGAAGAATGGATAAAGACACAGGTATATTTACACAGTGGAATAATACCCAGGTATTAAAAACAAGGAAGGAAATCTTGAAATTGCAGGCAAATGGTTTTAGTCCAATATCATTCAGTTTTATCACTGTATTACTGTATTGTAATATAAAGTTATATAGATAATCATTTGATTTTTTAACAGAGTCTTACTTAGTTCCTCAAATTCACCTTGAGTGTGTAATTGTCCAGTATCAGCTGCCTGAGTATTAAGGATCACAGATAGACGCTACAAGGCCCTTCTGCTTTGTAAATTTCAGTCACATCATCTTTAGGGAGGATTCAACCTAAAGTAATATGACATTAACTCGTATTTTAAGTTATTTAATCAATAACATAAAGTAATTTAAAATATTTAAACTAATAAATACTTCTGAAACAGTTACTATTCATTGTTTACTGTGTACTATTTACATGAAGCTATCTGTGAAGGATATTCTATTATATACCTAATATTTTTACTTTCCCATACATAAGAAGATCAAGAAGGTCACACGGAAGTGGTTGTCACAGCTGTTTAATGAACACTATTATTTTTGCTTGCTGTCATTGTAGTTGTTCTTTTCTTGTCTGTCTATCCTCTTCTTTCCAGTTCTTTTTTTCTTTTTACTTCTTTTCTTTTATGTTTGTTCTAAGCCTGAACTTAAGATCAAAGGAACACAAAGAGGGTTATGAACTTTAAGGCTGAGAAGTAGGATGTCTGCTGAATGATTGTGTCTTCTACGTGTGACAGGAAAGACTAACACGAAACCTCAATGGTGCAGTATAGTCACCTAAATAAAAGTTGATAATGGCACCAACAGTTGAGACACATTGAGGATGCAAATAATCGCACAAGGCCTCACCCCTAGATGAAAAACTACAGGCAATTAATGACTGCTGAGGTAGGGAAAATTAGTCTCTCCAGGGAAGAAATCCACAATTGTTCATACAATGCTAAGTGATGAGCTCTAGACACAATCTCTCTCTCTCTCTCCCTCTCCCTTTCTCTCTCCCTCCCTCTTTCTCTCTCTCTCTCTCTCTCTCTCTCTCTCTCTCTCTCTCTCTCTCTCTCTCCCTCCCTCCTCTCTCACACACATTTGTGCAGCAGTAAAAGGACTTCCCAGAATATGTACAACTATATACCAATGCTATTGAAGAATAAGAGGTCATGAGTTTAAATGGGAATAGGGAGGATCACATGGAAGGTGATGGACGGAGGAGAAAAGTTGTGGAAATGTTATATTAACTCATATATGAAATTCTCACAAATAGTTGTTTTTTTTGAAAGTTCAAATACATAGGAAAAATTTAACATTATTAAATCTTCATTGCAGTTAAAACACATCTCAACATTCTCAAAATAGTTACTAAGTCTCAGAGCTCCAAGAAAAACTACAATGTCATTGAAATTATTTTGGAGTTGTAGGAACAATTGCAAACATTTTCAAGTGCTAAATTGAAAATCAACTTCTACAGTACTCTAATGGGAAAATATTCTAATGAAATTCATTAAGACACATTACTGACAAGGAATTTTGCATTACCCAATGAGTTGTAAAACTGTGAACTTGATATTTCTATCTTAATGCTGTGCTTTCATATGCATAACACTACTGAAAGTAAAACAGTGGAATTTGTGATACAAATAAGTGATGAACACTATAATGATGGGTTTAAATGTCAAATGTAAATTACTAAGCTCAAAATTACAAAAGATTTCACTGAGCATTTGTTAACCATTGAAGCAAAATTTAAAAAAAAAAACACAAATATGACAGAAAATAGAAAGTGCGTGCATGCAGTATCACTGAAGATTTTGAGAAGAGCAAGCTGATAATCTTGTTATTAAATGTACTTTGTATTCCAAGATTTTATAGTTGTTAGATATCCAAGAAAATTTCTTAACGAGGGATTATTTGTTTTTAAGCTTCAGGGGAATGTAATATTCTTATTGAGACTGAATATGGCTAATTTTTTTTTTTTTGCTAAATTTTAAAGAATGTCTTTTTAACATCCCGGAAGGCAATTTAGAGAAACAATATCATAATACATTATGTCTATACTTAGAGCACTCACATGTGTACAGCATACGTGGGTATTTACATTGTGAAGTTCAAGAATGCACAGTAACCATGTCTTTTTAAAATTACACCTCATGCCTCTAGTCAATCCAGGCAACTGGACTATTAGAGGAAACTTGTTTTGTGGGATGAGGAGGACAAGGTTGTGGGTATTTTGTTTATTCACCTATTTATTTGTGTTAGTTTTCACACCCAGAAAAAACAGCAGTATCATATTAAAATACCTCTTAAAGCAATTATATTATGTTTGGCTTGCCTCATAGTCTACAGTAATAAAGATCTATTTTCAAGTTATTGTGGGAATACTCTTTAATCTAATCTTAGCCTATTACATATAAGCATCATCACATAAACCTCTCAGGAATATACATAAAGTTATATCATGATGGATATTGACTGGCCTTGACATAGCAAGCTGCAGTAAGATTAGGCACATATTTTCCTATTGAAGCCAGACAAGGCAGCCCAGTATAGAGAAAGTGCCCCAAAGGCAAGCAACAGAGGTAGAGACAGCTGCTGCTGCAGCTGTTAGGAGTCCCACATGAAGACCAAGCTGCACAACTACTGCATATGTGCTGAGGGCCTAGGTCAGTAACGGACATGAACCCTGTACCCTGGTTGGCATTCCAGTTGTCTCCACTAGTACTCTCTCCCTCTGCCCTTCACCCACCTAATCCTTCCTATTCTCCTCCACAACCCCACCCCATCCAGTCACTCCTCTGTACCTCTAACCAAGATGTCTATTCTATTTCCTCATCTCAGTGAGAGTCTTCCTTTTTGGAAAAGAAAAGGAGGAAGGGTGGATGGGGAGGAAGGACTGGGAGGACAGGAAGGAGGTGAAACTGCAGCTGGGATGTTAATTAATTAATTAATTAATTAAAACATATACAATGATAACAGAGTTCATAAATCACTATGATATTTATACCACACATAAACATTTGCTAGGAAGACTATATAACTATTCTTTGTCATCTGCATACACATAATTTACAGACTCCTTTTTTTTTTTTTTTTGAGAAAACTAACTCTATGATTATCCTCTATTTTCTGGTTGACTACATTTTATGCTATTTTTATTGGTCCAGAATAAATTATTGACATGAATTCTAATAAACCTAATTGTGTGATTTCTGAAAAGTAGTTGAACTTTGTATGCTCAGTTTCTTCATCTATAAAATGGAATTATTCATGGTGCTTTCCATTAATTATCATGTTCGTTCATCATGTAAATTAGTTACTTCCTTTGTCATTTGATAAGTAAGAAACTCAATTAATTGAGAAAATGACATTTAATTATTTTTTCTAGAAATGGCCCAGAGCGATATAATTAAGGAAGCATGTCTAAATCTCCTTGAGTGCACATGATTCTGTTCTTGTTTGCTTGTGTTATACAAACACAGACTAGGAAATTAGAATGCATATTTTATTTTCAAGTTTGAAACTTTTATTAGGAGTGAAAACATGTCCAGTTATGTAAAATATTCTATTGTTGTAAAATTTTCTATTGTTGTTTCAGGAAGCTTTATCTCTTCTTTTCATAAAAATGATATTTAGGGAATTGAAAAGAGAAGAAAAGTCACACTACCTCTTTGGTTTTGTTACTGGGCAACTGCTGAGAATCTTCCTTTGCTGGTTTCAATCTCCTCTTATTTATCTGGTGATCTGTAGAACCCTGCTAGTAGGGTGCAAGTGGGAGTTTTCAGATAGCCTCTGAGCTTGGTGTAAAATGACAGACTCTTTTTCTCAGTGCTGTTCCCTCTTAGCTTGATCTGGGAAGCCCCAGATCCCTAAGGAGCATCACATAGCCCTCACGCAAGACTGCAGGCTGACTTTTTCCTGATAAGAAACCTCTTCAGCAAGGACCTGGGGATTCCTGCTGGTACCCATCCATGTTAATAAGATGTTTTAGTGTCTTGGCTTTCAACCAATGACTGTTAATTGCACCTGGAGTTCTCCCCACACCCAGAAGATAATTAAGAGCTGCTCTCCCTTCTCATGATAGGGCTGTTTTGCTATGGGTAGATTAAGTATCTCTGGCATTCCTAGCACCAGGGAATCAGAGACTTCACCCTCAAAACCTTACCCACTGCCCAAGAGTTATAAGTTCTTGACTCTAGAAAAAAACTTGCTATCTTGTTCTCATTGTATTCCTCCAGCAAGACCACGAGAGACTCATTTATTCTTGGGGAGAATCACTGCTGGACACCTGGGCCTTGACTGCTGGTTATGCAGAGAAGGTGGAGCTGTTTTGGCAGGGCACCATTGCTGAGAGTTTGGTGCTGACTTCCAGTGAATCAATCTCTGGTCACCTGTGTCTCACCAGGCCTGCTTTCCTGCTGGTTTCCAGTGTCTGTCTACATCCTTGGCTGTGTTTAGCATGGCATCTTTACAAAGGGCTGTAATGCTTTTGATAGTATCACAGGCTTTTCGAACTCCTGTGTTTCCACTGCCAGTTGACACCAGCAATCTCATTTTAAAAGAGCTAACTATAATATCCAGTGGATAACTCATTTCCACCTTTTTGGCTTAGAACCGAGAGCCTCTCCCTAGGTGCTCTAAGCTGCTCCTGAGAAATAGGACCTTTAACCTTGAAGTCTCTCTGTTCCCATCTAGAGGCAAATAGTACGGAACACAGGCTACTGTCAGAAATAGAAAGACAGTGATTTGACTGTTTTCTTTCTAGGAACAAACTAATAGATTGTTGCAAATGGAGAGGCAAATAGCTGCCACATTCTTGTTCTCTTTTGACTGACCAACAATAAGACTATATCATCATGTTCAGAGGCACACCAATTCATCAATGATTAGAACAAGATTAGTAACTGTAGTGTTACAGTGAGGAAGAAAATGTCCAATTAATCTTTGATTAGTCAATATCAGCTATAGATCATATTTTCTCTCTGAGCTCTCTTACTTTGGTAGTTTGGCCAGTGTTTTGAAGGGGTGGCCGGCATAGGAAGGTTGGGAAACAATAGCGAGTCATGCCAATAGTGCTCTGCCCTGCTGCATGATGTCTCAGGTCCATTTATAGATCTAAAGAGTCAATGAAATTATTATTGGCTCTCCAATGCAGGTGTGAGGCAAACTTGAGGAAATGGTCATTGCAGTATGGTTTAGTTTAGTCCTTTATCAGTTTCTGAGGTTTTATTTCTTTAGCCTGCAAAGGAGGCATATTTATTAAATTAGTGAAGAGGTCCTAGTCAATATAAATTGGAGAAATAGAGTGAGTTCTGGGATTATGGTTTTAAATTCACATTCATGATATTTTAATCTACTTTCCAATGCAAGACTTGGGAGCCGAACCCTCGTCGAGACTCATGATTGTCTAGATTTGTTTAGCAAACATTCAGGTACAATTAACATAGCCAGTTAGCTTGAAATGGGCAGCTAAAGTTAACAATAAATTCTCACTGCCTGAAATGCACTTCATCTGGGAGAGGCAACAGTGATTCAAACATTGATGACCCTCACAGCTGATTCTCTTCTGGCAGTTGTAATTGGAATACCCCGAATATTAGGATGTACTGCAAATATAGCTCCACACTTCAGAATAGTATTAAAGAAGAAAGCAAGCAATTCTGGAGTGTGGAGAGAAGTTTTATTTATTTTAATAGTCTAGTTACAAACACTTACACAGTTTTAGTCAATTGGGTTTTTAAGCATATGGTGCTATGCCGTGTGTGTGTGTGTGTGTGTGTGTGTGTGTGTGTGTGTGTTAGTCTCTATTTCTATTGGTTCAATGGCTTATAATCAAGTATATGTTATTTTGAAAAATTCACAATTATATCTATCTCACTCCATTTATTATAAACTATATATACATTTAAATAAAATAAACCTTCCCCAAAAGTTTACTAGAATATCTAGATTATACAAATTCAAAAAGATTTTTAATGCTTTGACGGCTAGTAAATATATTACAATTACATGTCAGAGACAGACAAACAGAAATCCCATCTCTGATGATCAAGAACTGTCTGTTCTATTAGCCAGACATGGATGTTACTGTGAACTAACCAAGAACTCACACTTCAGCCTTAATATTCTTTTCTAGCTCATTAACTTGTTCAAAGTACATCATCATCAGACAGAGTCATTCTGAACATGTTGAATCAACACAATAACTAAAGCACAGATATGTCAACTGCAGACTAAAAAATAACATTGCCAATCAACATAATAATGTCTCTTTCTCCGATTAATATTTGGCCACAGATTGTTTACATATACCACTGTTAAACTTAGTTTATTGAGAATACTAATAGAAAATATTATAAAGTTATAGCCGTATCACATTTCTTGATGATATACAAATCCATAGGAGATATAGTGTACTCCCTTTTACTGTACCCCAAATAATAAAATAGCCTGTTACAAACTCTTACAAATGAGCATGGTGTGTGTTTATTTAAAAAGGAAACCAAGTTTATAAAAATGTATGGATAATATAGCTGTTTTTGGAAAAAAGCATTGATAGATGCCTAATAATATTATAGTTTTAAGTATTCAAATACAATTTGTAAAAATAACATTATGGAATATTATTTGGCTAGCGAAAATCAGTGATTTTAGTAAATATATGATTGGAATACTTCAATTTGATTTTATGTAGTGTCTTATTTATTTTTGTAAATTATTTGTGCCAGATTGAACATTAGAGCAAAACTCAAGGATTGTTATTATTTTATGTATATCTAAAATCATACACAGGAAGAGATAGATAGATAGACAGACAGATAGACAGATTGACAAATAGATGGATGGACAGAAAGACAGATGTTAAAATAAATGCTTCCACTGGGGCTGACAATGCTTACTACAATAACCATAAATAAATGGAACAGTACCAGGCATTAGAAATCCACCTTTTGTAGGTAGGATGGTGATGTTCTCCTTCCACTAGGAGTCCTATTTAGTTAGAGGGTGACCTCTTCAGTCTTCATGCCCCTCGCTGCTAGGGATATCAGTTAGACTCACCCCATATCCTCCCAGGAGACTACCCTGTTGTAGGTAAGAGGCACAGGGGCTTTCTCTGACAAGTTCTCTGTTGCATGCTTTTCAATTACTTCCATCTGGTGCGGCTGCCTTACCAGACACTGTGAAAGAGGCAGCGCTCAGTCCTGATTGGTCTGGATGTCTTGAGATGGGCAAGTGGGGGGGGGGCTCTCCTTTTCTGAGGGGTATGGGAGGGGGGGTTGGGGAAAGAGAAACTGGGAGGAGAGGAGGGAGGGGACAATGATTGTGATGTGAAGTGAATACATAAATCAGTTCAAAAATTCACTTCTTAATGGTTGTTCATGATAGTTTGATTGAATCTCCAAACAATACAGACTCTGGCTGTTGTCTTTAGTTACCTCTCAGAGGTAGAAGCTGAACCTTTACTGCTGAAGATGCCACACAATTATAACACATTACTCAGCTTATTTGTCCCGGATCTAACTGGAAAGCCCCCTTAAGGTATTCTAGTCCATGGTACAAGAAAATATTGTGCACATTTCCAAAGGAGAGAAGCCAATCTTGCTGTGACGCCTGTGAACCATGCCAGAGATTACCATGACCAGTTATCTGTCAAGGTGCAAAAAGTTCCATTCACCTGGAGGTGGTAATGCACAACTGTCCCTTGAGCTGAAGTGAAAATACACCTGGCACTACAAACCTACCCAACTACCTGTGGCTAGCAAAGTCATGGCTGTTAGAAAAGAATGTACTACCTTCTTTGTGCTAGACCACCTCAATTCCTAACAACATTCTAAATCTTGTGGTTATACCCACAGATATTGCAGCTAAGACTTCTCATCAAAGAGCTTCCCTATAAAACAGAGGGTGAGCATTTTAGAAGCCACCAGAGGACACAGTTGAAAGATCAACAGATTATAGAGAACAGAGCTCCTGTATATATGGCTCAGAATACACATTAAAAGAAGCGACAGGAAAAGAATTGTGGTGAAAAACATCCTCTCATAGAAATGACTACATAAACGTTTTCTGAACCGTATCAGATACGGCCGTATGGAAGGACACGCTAACACCTAAGGAAGATGTCTCGGGGGTTCTCATTTACGGACAAGGGACTACAGGCAACTATACCCTGTAGAGAAAGTTAGATGTAGCTTCTCACAGGGATAATGTCCCTCATTGGTTGTCTATATAACATGATCAGCCCTGAAACACGACACCAAAAATGGACATAGCGGGTTGTAATTATGTATTTGAGCATTCTCTTTCTCTCTCTGTCTCATGTGCACACACAGAAATACACATGTATGAAATAATTATGTCTAATAAAGACACTATGAATTTGAAAGTGGGGACATGGAAGGAGTTGGAAGAAGGGGATATTGAAGGAGACAGAGGGACAAAAGAGAAGGGAAATATGATACAAATATATTTTAATTAAAATGTATAAAAATAAAGTAAAAAAAACGAAAAGAGTATTAAAAAGTGGTTTATAGAAAAAAATAAGTCAATCTGATGATTTATTTATACATGGCAAGAAAATTAAGCCAATGGCTAATTTCTTTTAAAAGCATTCATTTTAGTTATTTTCTTCATTATTAATTTGTGTGTTACAGTCTTGTATAGAAATAGATTATGGGAATATGATTATTTTGTGCTTTTTACAAAAATGGAATCGCATCTTGTAAGGGTTAATACTTTTTATTTCATTTTTGAAATTGTAATTTACTATGGAATACACAAGAAAAAATTTACACATGAAGAGATTAACTATAAGTTAGCCAAAATTTCCGTCATATTAATCCTGAGACACGTAAGCCGTCTCATAGAATCTTGCTGGTATCTGAGTGTACTTAAAACTTGTTTTTGTATTCAACTTATACAACATTGCAGTTATGGGCAAAATATGATGGATTAATATCAGTTAAGTAAAATTTTAATAGAGAAATGACTCTTGCCTCATTTAATATTAAGTGTAATTTTAAAATGAAATTAATTCTCCTAAAGCCCAGCAGATATACCTGTGACAAGTGGAATCTTCTGCATGTATAAAAAATGAATGTGAAAAACCCTTAGAAACACAAATGATGACATTGAGAGACTGGTGAGTTTACAGGGTTCATCGTTTCCAACAAAGCTGACAGGAACATTTATTGAATTACAGATACCTGGTTATCAGTCTTCACTGTGAATAGAGAAAATCTTCTAATAGAGAAAAATTAAAGTCTGTTCTTAGAATGACACTCCATAGTAGGCTGGCTCTTTTTCAAAGGAAACAGGGACCTGGCAACTCATCCAGGAGCAGAAACCACTAAAACAGAAAGATCAGAAGATGAAATATGAGAAGCTTCAAACAGACCAGCTGAATAAACTGTATTATTGATTTTCAAGCTCTTTCTATTATCATTTTGGTCAGTTTATATGGTATTCTGAAACTCTGTTTTTGCTAATACTATAAAAATTCACTTCAAGAGCGTGATAGAAAGTCAGTAATACTTTAAGACTTTTATCACATTAGTAACTTTCTTACGATATTAGAGATTCGATAACGGACAGAAAAGTCACTGATCCTATAGCTAAATCACTAATACAATGCAACACTCACCACCCAGGACATGAAATATGCATTTCACTTTGATGTTTTAAAGCTTTCAATTTTTCTTTTAGTCCTTAGAGGGACTTTTCTTTTAGAGTACTTTAAAATCATAAACATGCAATAATGTATAAAATTTTACAAATAGTAAAACAGGAGGACATTGATTTTTTTTTCCTACTGAGAAGAAAAAAGGTCGTCTTAGAAATATCCATGCCTTTGATCACACAGCAGGGCTTTTATGCTGCCCTTAGCTACTTAAAAACAATAGCAAGTAGTATAAACTTTACCCTTATGATGAGAAAACCTTTCTAAGCGACATGATATTTACTAATTGGAATCACTGATATTTAAAAAAGTAATTGCAGAATTAGAACCATAGAGTAAATGTTCTAAACACAAGCTATCATCTTGGGTGCATGTGGGGTTTATTAATAAATAGTAAAGTGATATTTACCATATACTTAGTAAAAATAGAATTTCACTTTTAGACGGTTACTATCTCATTATGTTTCTCAGGGTGCATAAGTGATAGATACATCAAAGATATATTGTTCATGACAATAAGCTATACTTTCTTTGTGTATTTTCAATAGTCAAAACTCCTTAATATGCAAAATGTCTCATTCCTTCATTTTTCATCCATTAAACATCTAGCCTGCCTACCAGGAAGGAACACTTAATTGTGCATATTAAAATATATTTGAAATGCAATATATATGTAATTTTATCCATGGTAGCTTTCAAGTTACAATTTGAGGATATCTAATGATATATAGTGATAAAGGCTTAGAAGCAATGGTATTAGTGATATTTTCAGGAAATATTTCTTCAGAAAAATCATACTTTTAGGATACAAGAAAAATATGAAATAATCATTTAAGAGGTCCAATGAAAAATTGAGACAAAAATTCCAAAATTACATTTTTATAAGGGAAGATGTAATGCATAAGGGTGCTCAAATATATATTCAATGTTAGAATATGCTTTACCTACTTGTGAATACAAGCATATAAAATAATAGTAAAGTTTAAGAAAACATACTAGCAATGCATGCAGAAAATATCTGTAAGAGATCATCTGCAAGAAGAAAGACAGTATTTTCAATATAGTCAGGTGTTAAGTACAATAGGGCCTCACAAAGCAAAAGGTAAATTAAAAAGAGGGAAGTAGTGGAAAGGGAGTTGACTATGTATTTAGCACACAGTCTGGAGGTATCCATGCAAACCAGTTAAGCATCCCTCATTCCAGCAGAAGATTAAAGTTCACACTCTGGAGGAGAAAAAGCAAAACAGTAATCTCAGTGATGCCAATCCTGATTAAGGACTGAGATGTACTGTGCAGAATGGTACCAAAGGAAATATTCCCACAAAGGATAGTGGAAGAGCTGTTAAAAAAAAAAGAAAACTGTGAAAGCACATGTCAATGAAAATGTTCTAGGCAGAAATACATGAACAAACCAACCACAAAACAAAGCTATTGACTCTTTCTTTCAGTGATCACATCACTACAGAACCTCATGGAGTTTAACTCATGTAGGTATCTCAGATGGAGCAACCTCCTGGCTGCTTATCAGCCACCCAATCTATGCCACTCTGCAACATATGGAGTCCAAAGCCCTTCAGTGTCAAGCACAGGTCCTCAGAGCCATTCTTCCAACCCACTGACCAAGATACCATGGCATTTATCAGCCCTTGTCCTAGATAAGGCTACCCAGCTGCAAAGAAAGAGTTGCCTATTAAGGTGCAAGAGACATAGAGAATATCTAATAGGATGAGAAAAGAAACTCCCCATATCACATGACATAAGGAATAAATAAACAATGCCATATCAGTTAACAAACTGAGGTATAAGAAAATTTTTAAAAATCAGAACAATTTTTAAACATTGTCAGTCATAATACTAAAAATTTTAATTCATAATTAAAAAGGCACAGATAAAAGGATTGGTTAAACACAAGATCTGTACCTTTACTGTCTCCCTCCCTCCCTCCCCTCCCCCCCCCTCCCTCCCTCCCTCCCTTCCTCCCTTCATCCTCCCTCCCTCCCTCCTTCCCTCCCTCCCTCCCTTCCTCCCTCCTTCTCTTCCATCTTTCCTCCTTCTCCTGCCTCTTGATATCTCCCTTCACCCACTCGCTCACTTTAAATTGCTATGAGTTCATGCCTCAAACACTCATATAATAGATAGAAATACTATTACACTGCATACATCCTAATTGTCTGTATCTTCGTCTCTTATAGTTTTTCTGTCACCTCTTTCATCATTTTTTTTTTTCTTTCTGAAACTTTGGTGTGGCAGATGTAACTGTTGGGGTAGGCTTCCTTGTTATTCTGAACTCCAAATTCCTTTCATGAAGGTAGATTACCCTGATACAAAAACCAGAAAAAGATCCAATGAAAAAGGAAAATTAAAGGCAAATGTCCATGATGATGATAAATGTAAACATTCTCAATAAAATACATGCAAACTGAATTTAAGAGAAAATTGAAAAATTTATCCAAATATCAGGAGTCCATCATGCCAGAGTTACAGGAATGGTTAAGCATACTTAAATGAAAAATATAAGTTCTCCACACAAACACATTCAGTGATAGAAACTACATGATCATATCATTAAATGTAGAAAGATCCATTGTAAATTCCAAATATCTTTTCATGATAAATGTCATTCATAAATCTAACAAAACAGAGGCCATATACCAGTGTGGTACAGGCAGTATATAAAGATTCAGAGACTCATCGTGGTTGGCAGATAGAATAGACAATGTCCATTTCATTTTAATATAGTGCTTGAAGGTCTTAGGTAGATTCATAAGAAAATTGAATGAAATAGATGGACTGCAAATATGAAAGGAAGAAGCAAATTTTCTTTACAGATAATATGACTTGAGATACAAAATATATAATAGACTCAACCAGAAATCTATGGTAGATAAAAATGGCAAGTTTACAAATCAGTAAGGGAAACAATCTAATTCACAAAAACCTCTAATAATATCCTGAAATTTACCTAAACAAGAGGTAAAAGAAGTGATAACAGAAAATTCAATAAATTAAAGAAAGAAATTCAAGTAAACACTAGAAATGGAAAGATCTTCCATATTTATGGCTTGGTTAGGTTAATGTTGTAAAAATTTACATTTCACCAAAAGCAACTTATAGATTAAACATAACCCCCATCAAAATTCCAATGCAATTCCTCAAAAAATTAAATCTTTAATTTCATATAAGATCACAGAAACCCCAAAGCAGTCAAAATAATCCTAAACAATAAAAACACTGTTTGTAGAATCAGAATTCCTAATTTAAAATTACAGAGTCATAGTAACAACACAGCATGGCGCTGGTATAAAGACAGTCACATGGATCAGTGTATTAGGACGGAGGGTGTGAATACTAGTCCTAGCATTTATATCCACCGTTTTGTTTAAGAAAGAGATGTTAAAGTACACACTCTACATGGAAAAATATTGAAGCAATCCCACTAAATTCAGAAACTAGAAAATCATGTCCAAATCCACAGTTCTTTTCAACATTGTACTAGAAATACTAGCTGGGAGGGCAAGGCAAGAGAAAGAAATGAAAGAGATGCAGGTAAAGTAAGAAGCTATATCATCTCAATTTGCAGAACACATGATAATAATGTACATTTGACCTACAAAAATTCCCCCAGAAATTTCTAGACATGAAGTATATAGTAAATTATATTATATCAAACATATAAAACTTTAGTTACATTTATGAGAAATTTTACATTAATATGATTTTATGGTCCACAAATTATGAAACAGGAGACAGAACCAAAATATTGAAAGAATTTAATACGTAGAAGAAATAAGGGATTGAGAAACAAATATAGTTAAGGACTGAAAAGTCAGAACTTTTACAGGAAGAAAAAAACTATTAGTTCCTAACACATGCAACCACTTAAGTAAAAACCTGATGCCCTGATGTAGTTCTAAGCATAAACTCATTGAAATGAGAACAGTCTAAAGAAGCATGCTAGTAAACTTTTTTTTTAACTTTTTAAAAATTAATTTATTCTTGTTACGTCTCAATGGTTATCCCCTCCCTTATATCCTCCCGTTCTTCTCTCCCTCTCATTTTCCCCTTACTCCCCTCCCCTATGACTGTTTCTGCGGGGGATTACCTCCCCCTGTATATGCTCATAGGGTATCAAGTCTCTTCTCGGTAACCTGCTGTCCTTCCTGTGAGTGCCACCAGGTCTCCCCCTCCAGGGGACATGGTCAAATGTGAGGCACCAGAGTACGTGAGAAAGTCATATCCCACTCTCCACTCAAGTGTGGAGACTGTTCTGACCATTGGCTAGATAAATGATCATAATGAGTGAGTTAACCCAGAAGCAGAAAGACTCAAATGGTATATACTCACTTATATCTGCATACTAGCCCAAGGGGCATGCCCCACGAAAGCCTTCACTTACCAGGAAACTGGGACAGAGGGGAGGACATCCTATTGGGACTCTAAATGAGAGAAGCATTGGAGAATAGCAAAGTAGAAGGATCCAGTGGGTCCTAGAAACCTACAAGTAGAACATTATGATAGGCAGATTTGGGCCAAGGGGTCCTGCTCAAACTAAGGCACCAGCCAAGGACAATACAGGCGGTAAACTTTAAACCCCTACCTAGTAAACTTTTAAACAGAATGACTAGAATGTTCCTTAGTAACTCTACTCACTCACAAACTCCCGAGGAAAGCTACATACCAGACATCTGTAGCAATGTTTTTCAAAGGAAGAAAGCAATCTAGCCTTGATTTTATAAATCTGACCTAGAATTTGGTAAAATAAAGTGTGTGTGTGTGTGTGTGTGTGTGTGTGTGTGTGTGTGTGTGTGTGTGTGTGTGTGTGTGTGTTAATTTGGGACTGTTTCTTTAGGAATTTAATTCTACACTACTATTCTATTCTTCTGGTCCTGTTTTCGTACTTGAGTTGGAATTATGCAAGCCTTAATTTCAGAAATGTGTGCACAATGTAACAGTCCCACGGAAAGGAAGTGAAATATCTTAAAAACTGACAAGAATTAATTGAAAGCCTGGGAGAATATTGTTTTTATATTCTTGGAGAGAAGGAAACCTTTCTACACAAGATGAAATGGAATAAAAAGACAATTTAAATGATTGAAAGTGTTTTTATAAATTGAATTTTAAACATTTTACCCTTCCAAGAATACTAAGGAGTTCCAAAATCAATTAACAAGATAACCATGTTCTGAGCGTGCACACTCACTCACACACAGGAACTACTTACATTTAAAAAAATGTGATGCCTCCAACAAACACGATGAGAACACACCCTTGTAGGGATGATCTAGGTGTTCTCTCTGGAAACATAAAAATGAAAATCAGGTGGCCACTAAACTGAAGCAGGATAAGGAAGCGGGACTTGTGACAGAGAGAGTGAGGAACTCTGGGTGGGATACTCAGGCAGGAAAAGGATTTCCCCCTGGGTCTGGGAGGAAGCTAAACAGATGAAGCGGAGAAGCAGCAACCAGCCACATCCTCATCTTAGTTTAGTACAAACGAGTTAGTTGGAGAACAAGCAACAAGCGAAAGCTAAAAACCTAGGCTATTAAAAAAAAAAAGCCATTTTTCGGGAACTGGACCGTGGGTAGAAAAGCCTGCAGCTACACACCCTGAAAAAGATTGGGATATAATCAACAATTTCGCAAAAGACAAATAATTTAAAGATCTGTGAAAACATTATAAATTACTCTCTGAATAAAACACACAAATTAAAACTCAAGTGAAGTTAATCCATTCCGGTTTACATTACTTTCCCCCTACCCCACCACCTCCCAATTTTGAGTTTTTCTTCAGGAGTGAATTCTAAAGGGAGCCATGGATCGTCCTTGGGATCCAGCCTCGAGGGTTAGGAACTCCTGCGAAAGCTTTTTGTAGAATGCAATTGTAGTCTAGTTTAAATGGGTCCAAGGAGAATCTAGTAAAAAGTGGTTCAGAGTCAATCCTTGTCTCAAGTCAGAGAGAGACAATGATTAACGACACCGTGTTCAGCATCCCTTTTCTTAAAGCATGGTTTTCTATTCTAAACAAAGGGACTTGCCATGGTGACCCCAGAGCGTCAGGCTTTTCTCACTGCTGTAGGACATCCAATGGAAGAGGATGGCATAATTCTAGATGTAGAAAAGGCAGTTTCCCTTGATCTTCTTATGGTGCCCTGGACCAGGCGACCCCATTGGCATAAGAGTGATGAGCAGAAAAGCCATTAGATTTACACAAGACAGCAACATCAGGACAGAATTTCCAACTGCATCCATAACCTAACACACCAACTCAGACAAACGATAGTGAGTTACCGTGATTATCATTCTTACTACAGCGTGTTCTCTACAGTAAGATCAACGTACCACGGACACTGCACTAGTAACTTCAACCACTGTACTTTAAACATCTATACTGAAAGGAATCGAGTCATCAAGGGTCTTGTTCTATTGTCAAATGGAAGGGCGCCGAAGGCCTTAGAGGTAGAAAAAAACTAAAAGTCAACTAACACACACACAACCACACACATTCACAGGAAGCTAAGTTCCCACACTGTCAGAAGACAACACTGTTCTTGTTGTAAGACTAACATTGAACCTCTGTTCAGAGCTTTATGCCCATTACCCTTGATGTACAAGAGAAAGTAGGAGGTAATATTCTGAGCCAGAGGGAGGCCCTGCTTCATATATGATAGGGCTGAAAATAAGACATACAACAGGAAGCTACATTCAGAGAGCTCTAACCAGGCTCTGCACATTTTCTTAAAAATCATATTTGATATCTGAAGAACATAAATGCAATGAGTTTTTTCAAAGACACTATTTTTCAACTCTACTTCTTAATATTTCCTTTTATTGCTAAGCCCAGATTTTGATCGCTATTAGTTTGTAATCTTAACTAATTGCTTTTCTAGACTTGAAAAGAAATGTTTTAAAATGACTGAGAAAATAAAAATCCACATGACATCTGTTACTCACAGCCAGAAATTATTCATTCACATTTATTGTTCAAAATCATTTACATTTGACGTAAAGACAATTAACTGCACACCTGATGAAAGATAATCACATAATTAAATATTCTTCACAGCACCAGAATACTTTAAACACATTGCTGCAGGAAGCTGGCATGCCATTGTGAGGGCAATTTTAACAAAATAGTATAAAAGGTTATTTTTCATTTTTTAAAAAAGTCAGCTTCAGGTGTGAGAATATGTTTAGCGTTAAGAAAAATATAGCCATAATTTCTTTCTACCTCAATGTTTTTTAAAAATATAATCCCTATTTATTTATAATGCATTTGAAAGAAAAGAAATGCTTTATTGAAGTCTTAACACACAAGTAAGTCATAAGCAGCAATAGAAATGTAAATTCTACACTGCCGGAAAGCTTGAAGTTTTACTGGACAATGATATTCAACTTTAATCTCATGACACACACACACACACACACACACACACACACACACACACACACACGCAGATATTTAAAGGAAACTATGGAAATTCCTGATGGAGTGAGTTTGTTTTGAATATAATATATAGACTTTGAAAAGAGAAAAATTCATATCAGAAGCATCAAGCCTGAAAGAATAGAGGATTGTTTTTTAACCTCCTCCTCTCATAACGGTCCCTCAGTGAAAGCATAGCTTTGATAAAGCCTTAGACATGGTGACCTATAATATACACTTACACAAGTGACCACTGACAACTTCCCTACCCCATTGCACAAGTGGTGTTGAGTTTGCTGTCTTCTATCCTTCTAATCCTGCTCATCCTAAGGTCACTCACTCCTCTACCACCACTGAGACACTGCAGTTCCAGAAATGTTTATTACTTTTGTATTTCTATATGATTCCAAGTTATAAGAAGTCAATACATTTCATTATTAAATTTTTACTTTATAAGGAAAAAACATAGTAACCTAAGCTTTCCAAACATGATATAAACAAAGCATGAGAAAAATCTGAAGGAATGATGCAAACATAAAATGGAATATTAAAAATATTTTCTGAATACTAAACTTTTTGTTGGATTCCATGCTAGCACATGAATGCTCTTGATTTTACAGTGGGGCTACCTCCCATTAAGCCCATAGTGAGTCAAGCATATGATGAGTTGAGATATTTTGGGTTGAAACTGAATTCACCACACCTCACCTACTCAGTGGCCCTGCTGAGTAATGTGTACTCTGCAGTGAAGAATGCTTGCTCTTGTAATCAGATGACAACTAGGAACTGTGGCTGCTTTTTTTCTACACAATAGGGAAAAAATTAAAAATTCAAACATCTCATGAATGAGGGTACCTGGTATTCATACTATCATACAGCTGATATTCAAGAACTGAATCATTAAGTCTAGAATCCACATAGTAATATTAATTATTGTTACATATAAACTAATATATATATATATATATATATATATATATATACTTTAACTGTGATTTTAAAATAATGAATTTCAAGACACTAACAGCCTTAGTTATGAAACCAAAGTAACCTTCAGATTCACTGCAATTCCAATCAAAATTCCAGGGCAGTTTTTCATAGATATACAAAAAAAACAAAGCTTTTAAAATTTATGTGAAGGCAAAAAAAGACCAAAAATAACAAAGTCAATCCTGAAAAGGAATAATATAGCAGGAATTATCTCTATACTTCATTTCAAGCTATACAATAGACCATAGTAATAAAACAGCATGGTACTAGTACAAAAGTAGGCAAATTAATGAAATACAATAGAGGAACCAGATATATTAATGCAATTATAGATAACCAATTTTTGAAAAAAATGAAAGAAAAATACACTGGAGAAAAGTGAGCATTGTAAAATATTCAGTGCTGCCAAACTTGGATATCAACATGCAGAAGAATGAAACTATATTAATATGTACTTTGTATAAAACTCAACAAGAGGGAACCTTAGCACACATCTCAAGACTAGTAAATTCTTGGTTATTGGAGGAGAATCTAATCCCACTAATTTATTAAACCAGTGAAATCCTCAAGAACGATCTATAAATATTTGTCCTTATAGCCACAGATAAGTGTAGTCTTCATCCCTCATCAAGGCAACTTCTCTTTGCAACACATAGCATCCACCACAGAAAATTACAACAAATCAAAATGCAGAGTTGTGGACTATTCCCACTGGTGACATGTACAACATAATTCCTGCACCCAAGGCTCAGGAAACACTGAAGAAGTGGGACCAGAAAGATTGTAAGAGTCAAAGAATTATAGAATTTCTTGTGAGCTTGTGTCTTCTGGAAATGTCAGAAGCTATACCCAAAAAGTCTCACCAGAATGACTACTCAAATTAAACAAGGACAACCACAGACCTGTCAAAGTGGATATGAAAAGGCCATGGTGCCTCAGTCATAGACACAGACCTATAGGCAACTGAGGAATGCTGGGAGTGGGAAAGGTGCTCTTTTTCTGGGACGAACCCTCCAATAGGTTGTCCATATGGACTCTACAGGTTCTATTTAAGAATATATATGTAGATGCAAATACACATATTTATGCATAATAATTAGTGAAAGAAGAGGCCAGGAACTTGAAAAAGAGCAGAGAGCAGTATATGGGAACATTTAGAGGAAAGTAAAAGGATGGAGAAATACTTTAATTATATTATAATTTAAAAACAAACAAAGAAACAAACATATCTCCACTGCAAATAAATCAGACCTCAGGTTAGAATCAGATACTTTTTAACTGCTAGAGGCAGTGCTGCTCTTTAATGCATTGGTATATGAAGTGATTTTTTTAAAATAAGACTCTAATAGCAAATAAAATAAGACCAAACTTGACATATGAACCCTATGAACTTAAAAAAAAAACTTCAAATAAAAAAAAATTACTTTAATGAAAGGGAAGTGTTGGAGGAGGGTCTTTGTGCCCTGTGTTTTCAGATGCTGACTTCAGTGCCCTGACATCTGGTTACCACCCTGCCATAGACAATGCTATGTACGTTTAACCATCTCCTACATCCATGTGGTGTAAGGATTACTCCCCAGTTATCCCTGATTGGTTAATAAAGATGCTGACAGCGTGGGATGGCCAGAAGAGAGTTGGGCAGAGCTAAGGTTTCTGGGTTTGGGGTATCAGGAGGGCCACAGGTAGAGGAGGAGGAGGATGGAGAAGAGATAGGAGGCAACAATTGGGTAATCAGGAACATGTGGGCAAGAGCAGTGTCGTCTGAAGACTGGTCTGGTAGAGCAGAAGCAGCCCAAATGGAACATGTGCAATTACTTGATAATTTGGATGGGAAGCAGATAAGATAGCTTAGAGGGTTGGTATCTGCCCAGCTATTATGCCTTAAGCCTTATTATAATAAATCTAACATGTTTCTGTGTCTTTTATTTGGAAAAATAGCTGGTTAAAGAATAACTGCCACCATAGTAATTTCTTGAATTAATTAATATATATAGTATAATTAATTAATTTTACAGGATATCTCTCAGAATAGGAGTCTTTGCCAGTTATATATCCAACAGTGGATTAGTGTGTAGAATATACAAAGAACAAAATACCTGAACAACAAGAAAACAAGCAATATAATTTAAAATTGTACTATAAAACTAAACAGAAATCTCTCAAAAGAAGGAAAAAAAAGGCTTAAGATATGAGACACATAAATTGGGAAAAAGACAGCCTCTTTAAACAGTGGTTCTGGGAATATTGATACAAACAAACAGAATAATGAAAATAGGTACATATTTTCTACCATGCAATAAAATAAGCTCAAAATTAATTAACGATGCTCAACAAGGTATAAAATGCAGAAAACAGTAGAGGTAAACATTTGCAAGAAAGTTGAAACAAATTTAAAGGAACAGAAGAAAGAAAAATATCAAAAGATGAAATTCAAGATTTTGTACTAGAAAGTAAATGCGAAATAATGGCCAACAGAACAGGATAACACCTTTGGTATTTGCATGCTGGACAGGTGGATAACAGCTAGAATATAAAATGAAATGCAAAATTACATCCCATAACACAATTAAATAAGTAAAGTGAATGCAGGTAACCCGAGCAATAAATGAGATAATGAATTTAATAGGTGAATTTTAAAGTAAGATACACAAACAGAAAATGCATGTTTAAAACTGTGTTGATGCTTTACCCTCATGGAATGGAGACTTAAAACTGCTTGCTATCAAGAAAACAGATGCTCAACTATGTTCATAGCGGTGTTATTTGTAATAGCCAGAACTGGCAACAACCCAGATGCTCCTCAACTGAAGAATGGATAAAGATACTGTGGTACATCTACACACTGGAATACTATTCAGCTATCAAAAATGAGGACATCATGAAATTTGCAGTCAAATGGATAGAGCTGAGTGAAGCAAGCCAGACTCAAAAGGACACGCATGGTATATACTCGCTTATAAGCAGATTTTAGTCATGAAATACAGGATAATCATACTACAATCCATAGACCTAAAGAAGATAAATAACAAGGAGGACTCTTCTTATTCAGAAGGGCAAATAGAACAGAATACTGTAAGAGTACTGTAAGAGGTTAGAGAGAGGGAACAGGACAGGACATCTACCATAGATATCCTCTATGCAGAAGCTGAGTCTCACAACCAAACTTTGGGCAGAGTGCAGGGAGTCCTATGGAAGAGTTGGGGTGGGAGGATAGAAGGAAGTGGAGGGGACAGGAGCTCCACAAGAAGACCAACAGGTTCAGCAAATCTGAGCCCAGGAGGGGCTGGTGAAAACTGATGCACCAAACAAGTAACATGCCTGGAGGGGACCTAGGCACCTGCTTCCCACAGATGTAGCTGCTAGATAAGTCAGTCTCCGTGTGTGTCCCCCGTTTTAGGGAGCAGGCACCGTCCCTGCTATGGACTCTGCTGCCTGCTCTTTGATTACTTCCCCTGGCAGGGTGCCTTACCATGCCACAGAGGAAGAGGATTTAGGCAGTCCTGATGAGATTTGATAGACTGGGCTCAGTTGGTATGGGAGAAGACTCTGAGGATAGATGGAGGGCCATGGTGGGGGGAGAGGGAAGGTGGGATTAGGAGGAGACGAGGGGGCTACAACTGGGATAAAAAGTGAATAAACTTTAAAAAATAAATTTAAATAAAAAGAAGAAGAAAACAAATGCTCACTCAGGGAGGCAGAAGAAGGCAGATCTCTGTGAATTTGAGGCCAGTGAGATCTACAAAGCGGATCCAGGACAGCCAAAGCTACACAGAGAAACCCTGTCTCAAAAAACAAAACCAATCCCAAACAAACAAACAAACAAACAAAACAAAAAACAAAAACACTAAACAAACAACAAAGGAAGACAAATGCTGATGAAGACTAGTAAAGGGGCGAGCATTACTTACTGTTGGTGGAAATATAACCTGCTGAATTTACTATGAATATCAATATGGAAATTTCTAAAATTAAAAAAAAACACTAAAACATAACTGGTATGATTCAGTTATACAATATCTGGGCTATAGTCAAAACCTGTAAATCATGCTACAGCGATGTTGCCACATCTATGTTTACTACTTCACTGCTTACAATTGATTAAAAAAAAATGGAATCTCATGAGATATGTATGAACAACTAAGTGAAAAAAATGAGGTGCATATACAATGTAATTTTATTCAATCATAAATTTTAAAAAGTGAATTGTGGCCTTTGAAGTGAATGAATGAAATTGAATTATCGTGTCAATCATGCAACTCAGTCTCAGGAAGATCTATGCTACACGTTGGAGGGTCAGGGACAGTCAAGAGCTGCCTTGTGGGGACTAATGCTGAGCAGAGAGTCCTCTTAGTCCCTCCAAGCACCAGAATAATGTAGTTTAAATTAGTGATTCAAAATGATTGTGATATGTTGATACATAATTCTACATCTCATTGTGACCATATTATGAAAAAAAATAAAATAATTTAAGTATAGAAAGATTACTCAATAGAGTAAATACACTCACAATTTTAAAAGCTTTCTTTAATTACCACTACGAAGAGAACGCCAATAGCTCTGACTTGTACTGTTCTGGCAGGATGTTATGTGCCTGAACACAGATTGTAGCCAGTATTTGTCATAAAAGAGTTATATCAGATCATATCAGAAATCATGAGAATTTCAATGTCAATCAAACTATGTCCCAGATGGCTCCCTACAGCTCTCCATCCATCGAAATACTTATACATGAGCTTAAACTTGAGACTAAGGAATTGCATAAAAAAGTTTTAGATTAGGAGATTAATATATATATATAATATATATATATATACACACACACTTAATTCACATGTATATATTTGATTAAATAATGTGTATTTTCTTGGGCTTATTTTCAAAATATTCGGAAATTACTGAGACTTGTATTTCTAATGCACATTGATCTAAGAATGCTGAAAAGCTCACATTTTCCAGAACACTGTCGGTCTGAATATCAGTAGAATCACTTTTCCTAGATGAGCTTTAGGTGGGGATCAATAAGCATGTGGGCAATTTAGCCCAAACTATTTGGCTATAAACTGCCTGAGTAGAAGAGGCTTTTTTTTTTAAATATGCCAGATTTAAATTGGTAGGAGTAATTGTATTTGCATTTATAAGTATTAGCTCCTATTTTTATTCAGCAATGAATTTTAAGGGTAATAAACAGAGTTGTCTGCCCTGGCTTTATTCCACTCCTGAACTTGAACTTACTCCTGACTTGCAGGAAGGACAGCAGGCAGACAATGATGCATCCTCGACTGCACATGATACTCCTGCATCCAAAATAAAGAGGGTCCAGGGAAATTAATCCTTTGCCCTGGGAAGTTTATTAAAAATGCTAAATCAGGAGCTGATGCTGCCTTAAATAGCTTGAAGTAGCTCTCTAGGGGAACTGTTCTGCAATCCTCTCCGTTAGCATAGATTTGATTCAAGAAGCAAAGATCAACGGAAAGGAAATAGCCTAGGTTTAAAACACTGGTGACCTCACAGAAAGCTAAACAAAGCAAAGTGTCCTGTAATAGACATTGCACAGCAATAAGTTTGTTGTTAATAATGATAAATTGAAGCATTTTCCTCCAGAACATATCACAAAATACATTTCCGACGCTATCTTTAAACAGAAAAATTTGAAGTTTAAGATTGAAATTCGGTGCTTACTTGAATATTTTATATTTATATAAGATTGAATATAGTCTCTTATTTGATTTACTATTGGAATCACACATACTGGTCCATTTCTATGATTGAAACACTGTCAGCTTTTGGACCTGTTCATATAAACAAAACAAAATAATAACAAAAGCAAACAAATGAACAAACAAAAAACCCAAGACCATAAGTAAAAACATATAAGTGTTTTAAACAATTGGTACAGTAATTGCTGCAAAGTGCAGTATAGGAATATATTTACATATTAAATTTTTTAGGTACCAACCAATTCAAAACGAGTACAGATATTGGTCATTAGCAACTCTAGGACATCACATATTTTAATTAAAAGTTAAAAACAAAAGAACTCTAGGATATCCTTAGGCTTTCCATGTTGATATGTATAGCTCTTGCAATCTTCTCTCCCATTCTCACAATAACAAGAAAGCTCACCAAATAGACAAAGAGAGATTTATGAGAGCTAGGAGATTTTATAGCAAACCACCATACTGTAAATAGAAGACTTGGGCCAATATGGTAAAATGTCCACATGATGGGAAACAAAAGTTATTAGAAGCTTAATAGGTAAGAGACTATATATATATATATATATATATATATATATATATATATATATATATAGTGGGCACTTGAGAGTTTAAGCATTCTGAGTAACCAAATGCAGGAAAAGCATTAAGGCTTTCTCAGGCTTACCTCCAAGCACTCCATTAATTCTTCCTTCAAAAGATTGAGAAAAGTTAGATTTTCTTTTCCCCAGCAGAAAAGAAAGTAATGAGATGGTGTAAAGATTTTTAAATAATTCAGAAGATTATATCCTCCATCGCACTGAATAGCTCACATAAATTATTATTATGAAAATCTTATTCTCATCTAAACAGTGATTTAGAAAATACCCTGTGGCTTTCCAAACTTCCTGTGAGAAGTGTTATCCCTGGGCAGGTGGTCCTACATTATATAAGGAAGGAGGCCAAGCATGTCATGGGAAGCAAGTCAGTAGGAATTGCTACTCCATTGCTTTTGCTGCCTCAAGGTTCTTGCTTTAATTTTCTGCCCTGATTTGCCTCAGTGATTGGCTGTGACTTGATAGATTTAAGATAAAGTATACCTTTCCTTTTCAGAATTTCTTTTGGTCTTGGTGTTGTGTCACAGCAATAGAAAAGTAATTATGATATCATACTTTTCCCCATAAAATCTTAAAACTCTATGTATATAGCTCCAGTGTTGTAAGAATGGTTTTCTGCAGAGAAAATTATAAGACCAGGCTCCATTTGAAAGGGAATTCCTAAGACTAGAAAAACAAACAGTCAAAAGAGAATAAATAAATAAATAAATATGATAGATCAATAAGACAGACAGAGAGGCAGACAGAGGAAAGAAAGAAAGAAAGAAAGAAAGAAAGAAAGAAAGAAAGAAAGAAAGGAAGAAAGAAAGAAAAAGAAAAAGGAAGGAAGAAAGAAATGTGGTAATAAGAATGAAAATAAAACATAATTCAAACTAAAAATGAGAACACCAGAGGAAACTAAAGCAAGCTTCTTTCTGTCACTGTTGAAAAGCATGATAGGCAGAATAAAACTCTGGTCTAAGGAAACACGTAACAACAAGGATTAATAAAGATGCAGGCAAAGCATACTGGTGGAATGTAAAGAACATCATCAACTGTGGAAGTCAGTATAGCATGTCCATCATAACACAAAACTAAGTATGCCATTAATGCCTGAGTTGTATAACCCCTGATTCTTTACACAAAGAACTCCAATTTAACATATCATAGAGATCCTGGCACGTCAGTGTTTATCACAGCAATATTAATGATAATTAAGTTATGAAACTAATCTTGGTGTTCGTCAATAGGACTAGAAAAAGGAAATGTGTCACAGACACAAAAAATTAAATATAAATCAAAACATGTTATTTGAATAAAAATGTATGCTCCTTAAGATAATCATTTAAGTGAATTAGGTCAACATGAGAAGCACAACCATTACTGTGTTCTCTCCTTTGTAGTTCCAAGAATTTCTATAAATGTATATTAAATAATGTGTGAATATATGGTTTGAAGACAGAAAACTGTTAAAGTGGACAAAGAAGACTTATGTTAAACAAGATGGTTATGAAAGATGTAGTTGGCTCTGAAAAAGATGGAGATGCTTCAACTGATAATGGGTAATAATTTTTCATAATTAAGCAGAAAATTAATCATGAATAGATACAAACTATAGAAATTTGCATATCATCCTGTATATATACTAAAATGTAGATGATATTTCATGATGATTTAATGACTAAAAACAAAAATTACAACTTTATGTTAAAAGGTATATCAAGGAAGAGCTCAGAAGAAAAAGAGCTCAAAATAAGAATCTTGAAAAATGGAAAATTTCAAAAGCTAGGGAGAGAATGAAAGGGCATTTCAGATAAGCACTGACTGCTATGATCAAATATTTTAGTACAATAAAGTCCAGGCATGCAAAGACTAGTAGATACTGTACACAAAGGAAGCATAGTAGATAATTATAGAAATAATCCCTTTTCTATTCCAATTAATGGTTGGATCTTTAATTTGGAGTATAGAGAAGTAGTCCAGTTTGTGATAATAGGCTTTGGGAAAGAGGAAAACAAGAGTCAAGTAAATAAATGATAAAAAAAAAAAGGTATAATCAGGCCTTTGTGCACATAGTAATTAAGTGAAAAAAGTTGCCTTATTCTTCCTGGTGTTTTGAAAACTACATCCACTGTTTAATCTTTGAATGACTGGTCTTGTAATTTTTCCAGTGTTGAATCAAAAGTAGTGTACACAGTTGGTCTTTCTCTGGACCATTCTAGTGGTAACATTATACAGTCCTCTCATATGCTTCCATACGATTTATTACAGTTGGTCCTAATGTATTTATACTGAAGTTGTTTTATGTATTTGGTCCCATGTGATACATCAAGAGACTTTTTTTCTCCCAATGGCTGAGATCTTATCACGTGGGCAACTACTATTATACTACATACTAATTTGCATACTACTATAGAAAGAAACAAAAAAGAAAGAAAAAAAGGAAGAAAGGAATGAAGAAGCAAAGAAAGAAAGGAAGACGCATTGAGAAATCATGTGAAAATGATAAGTGAAGTCTGAAAATTAATCTGTACGTTTATAACTCTATACATGGTAAAATATTTCCTATTGCACCTACAAAGGATAAAATAAGATACTTAAGAAAGAAGATAGATGTAGCTTTTGCATCAGTGGTGTTTAGAGAGACACATCTGGATAAGGTCTGACAATGCTTAACTAATACTTAGTAAGTATATGAGGATGTATGTACCTAACACAGGGCTATTTCATTAAACTAAGCACAAAACAATTGCAGGCATAGAAGCGCCGGAAAGAGTCAGGCTTTATGTCTAAGAGAGAGACTAAAACAAATACATATGAGAGATTGATCTCTAATATGTTGAAGAAAACCTCTGGCATATGCAGGAATAATAAGTGTAAAAAGTTTAATTTTTTTCCGGAAACTGGAAAAGTTAGTTTGAATGAATACTAGGTAATTAAATTTTAAATAAAATACATGAACAGGAATTATGAAAATATTTAACAAATTAAGAACAATAAAATTAGAGAGGATAAGAAGGTAAGGGTATTTTTAAAAGCATAAAGAGCATGTAATAAAGTAGAAAAATGCAAAAAAGCACTTTTTTACAGCAATCTACAAGCTTAGAAAAATAAAGGCATTGAGACTACAAACGCCACAGTGAGTGTCTTTCTAGGTGAAGAAAAACTTGAAGCAATGTCAGTGAAATCAGGAATAGATAGACATCCACTATCCACATTCCTTCTCATTATTTTTCCTCAAAGCACTAACTAGAACAAAAAGACAGAAGTAGAAAAACTAAGTGGATACAAATAAAAAATATAAGTCAAATTAATCCTCTTAGGCTATGAAAGAAATGTCTTGATATGATAAACAAATTCAGCAATGTAGTAGGATACATAATACACTAGCATGAACATATATACATTGATACAAAACCAAACATCTTCCAAAAAGTTAAATCCAAATGGAGCAAAGACGCAAACTGGAAAATCAAACCACTGAAACAACTAGAAAGAAAATGTAGGCGGTACCCTCCATTAATTACAGTAGGAAATGACTTTCTGAATAGAACTGTACTTGCCCAAGAATTGTGGACAACAGCTGACAAGTAGGACTTCATGAAACTAAAACACTTCTGCACAGATATATAAATAATCAACAGATTAGAGAGAAAGGCCATGGAATGGGAAAGAATCTTTTACAGCTATTTTCCAGAGAGGGATAATATCCAGAACATACAAATGAATACTTCAAAAAAAGCTCATCATCATTATCATATAAACTTCAAATCAATACAACTTGGACATATCATCTTATACCTGTCTTAATAGTAAAGATAATCAAACAAGGGGCAACAAATTCTCATGGAGTTGGGTGGGACGAAGTGAAGCTTCATTCACTCTTTGTTAGATTACAAACTGGGCCCACAATTCTATGAAGTGGTTTACACAATATAAAAGTGCTAAAAGTAAATCTACCATATGACCCAGCTATACTAGACCTTGGCATATGCCCACAGGTCTCTAGAACCTATTCAACAGACATTTGTTCAGCAGTGTTCACTGTTTCTCTATTTACAATAGGTGGGAAATGTCCTTCTACTGGCCAATAACCAGGGAAAGTAGGGGCATATATACTAGAGAATAATATTTCTTTTTAAAGAATAATGAAATCATGAGATATGCAGATATCTTGATGTTTTTTTTAAAAGGTCCTTTTAAGTAAGGTAACAGATTGCGAAGTACAAATACACATGTTGTTTTGGTTGAGGGTCATAGCTCCTATACTTTACATGAGGTATATATAGCCTACAGTAGCTGAAGAAAGCAGGAAAGTAAAAAGAGATCACTGCCTGTGTGTGTGTGTGTGTGTGTGTGTGTGTGTGTGTGTGTGTGTGTGTGTGTGT
>OU015743.1:10395168-10409024 GCA_907169655.1 Acomys percivali | reverse complement strand
TGTGTGTGTGTGTGTGTGTGTGTGTGTGTGTGTGTGTGTGTGTGTGTTGGGGGTGGAAAAAAAGAGGGGAATAGCAGGGTATAAGCGATCTGATTGGGAAAATCAATGAATGGGATGGATACTCTTAACTAGTAGATTAGGGGAGATAAATACTTTAGAATGAGGAGAGATGTTAGGATAACAATAAGGATACCTGAAAAAATATAAGGAATTGAATTATAAATTAACCACCTAAACTATCTCTAACATATGTATTATACTGAATAAATATATTATTTAAGTGAGATTTTTTTCTAGTCTAATCTGACAACGCTCCAGCTGACAAAAATCATCTATCAAAACCCCCAACAGCAAGCATTAGAAGCTGTTTATTTGAGTCGTTGGTTAGAAACGTCCAAGAGATTCCCAGAACACTACAGGCTACTGCTGCCGTCCTTAGTTGTCCCCTGTGTGTAAAATTTATGTCTCTATTGTTGAAGACACCGTTCACCTTCAAACAGGTGGCCCAGGGTTCCTTGAGCTGGAAATGATCTGGAAGCGTCCTGCCTGAGGATAATCTTTCAAAGTACCAGGAAGAGTCATGCAAGTTTCCAGTGGAGAGAAGCACAACTAACTAACTATACAACTTTGCTATGATTCCTATGAACAACAATGACCAACATGGCACGAGATTTAAGAGTCCAGCAGTGGTACACAATATTGGCTACAACCATCAACTCTCTGTTTAGACTTAAGAGCTGCTCAACAAGACAGAAATTGGACCTGAAAATATCTACCCAGATCCAGTGCAGTTGTGGCTCCTGGAGGAGAATCTATAGCCACCATTGTATTAAATTAACACAATCCATAACAATAATCTAAATATTTGTCCTAATAGCCACAGATAAGTTTCCTCCTCATTGCTCAATCAAAGATAATTATCTCGGCAACAGATAGACACTATTATTTAAAACCACAATCAGCCAAAATGTAGAAGTGTGGAGTCCAGTATTAATGACTACATCTACAAAACATCTCTTTGACAGACAATATCACAGAGAAAGGGACAGGAAGATTGTTATATCCAGAATGTTAGGCAGTATGCTGTGAGACTGTTTCTCTTTGGAGTGTCAGAAGCTACAATCCTCAAAGTTTCACCAACATGACTGTCTAAATAGGATCTGAACAAGAAGAATGACAGTACACATACTAATTAAAATGGATTGGTAAAAGCCCAGAAGGCCTCAAATGAACACAAAGAACTACAGTCAACCTAGGAATGCTATGATGTGGAGAAATCTTCTCCCCATGAAAAACACAGCAATTGTTTAACTGGTGTCAAGTAGTCAGCCTTGAAAACATACATACAAGTAATACGTTATACAGATTGAGATTATCTATTACATAGATAAATAGATAAACATATAAACATATAAATATAAGTATTTTAAAACAAAAATATGGCCATAAATTTGAGAAAGATAAGGAAAATTATGTGGAAGGGTTTGGAAGGTAGAAATCAAAGGGGGGAATTTGTAATTTTATTCTCAAAATAGAGTGAATATTTTTAAAAAGAGGAATGCTGGAGAACAGAAAGCAGGAAGTGATGGTTTGTGCCTGCAAATGTAAATTACTTGTGGACTTGTGAAGCTCTGGAAGTCTGTGCCAGTTAAGCTCAGTCTTTCATAAGCTAGCCGAGACATTTTCTATAGAGCAGGAAGAGAGCCCCATTGTTGATGGACAGTCACATTAAAGAATGACTATGAAGACACATAGGACCATAACATATCTCTAAATTGAGAATCAATATTTGATAAAATAAGGAATTGATGTGCTGAATTTGAGAGCTAGAGGGATTGATATTTCATTGCTGTCTGTCGCGTGCCTATGTGAATGTCCTCAGCTATAACTGCCTGAATGGAAACCAAAAGGCAAGTGAAGTCATAGTATTGACTGAGGAGCCAAGTCTTTAGTACCTTTCTAATTTTGTTTTTCATGCATCCAAATTTTGTTTACTTATTTATTTTCTTAGATTTTTAAAAATTGAAAATAGTCTTCAGCATATAATATATTCTAATTACAGTTTCCCTTTCCCTCTTTTCAGGTCCTCCCTAACTCTCTTCCCACTCAAATCTTCTCTCTCTCTCTCTCTCTCTCTCTCTCTCTCTCTCTCTCTCTCTCTTTCTCACACACACACACACACACACACACACACACACACACACACACACACACACACACACACACAAAGAAAATCCTCAAAAATGACAATGAGTTTTTCCTGTCTTGGCTGTCCACTGCTCATTATGGGCCCTCTCCTTATATGTGGTTTGTATATTCAGGGAGGCCCCTATGGAATAAATTAATGTTTCTTTTGTGAGCACTTATCAATGGAAAAAATAGCTTCTGAGCTAGTTGTGCGGATTGTATCTACTTGCCCTCTCAGCACTGGAACTCCTTCTTTATTTTTGTATTTCTATACCAATTTTTGTTTTGCATATGGACATTATTCATTTATAATAAACTACATACGTAAGAATAGTTATGAACTAATCAGGAAAGCCATATGTAAAAGTTACATTCAAAATGTTTAGCTCATTTGTATTTGGCAACTTTGAAGAAAATACTATCTAACCTATCTACCTGAGTCTAAAGTGTTGTGCTTAAATCATTTTCTATCATATCTTGTATTTATCACCTTAAAAACATTTCTAGACCTTAAACTATTTTATAAAATCCTAAAAAATATAAACCTAACTGTAAAAGTATCTAGTCTTCAACCTCATTAGAGACTCGAGAAGGAACGAAATTATTACTTAAGTAGGAAGTGCAGACAAGCGGGTTCCAAAATTAAGAGATGGCAGAGAGAGTTTATTGCTCTGTGTTAGAATTATCTTTGTGGAAACTTCCTTTTTTTTTGTTACATCCAAGTCAGCATTCACCTTTCTCTAGCATTTTTATAATTCTAAGAATGTGATGTGATTATTTACCTAAAATTTTACGAGACATATATGATTTTATTTCAACTAGCATGTAGAAGCCAGATGAAACTATTGTTCTTGGCAATATTAATAATGATTAATTTACAATAGTAATTACAAAAATTGTCAATAATACCAAATACCTATCCATACTTGAAGCCAACAGAGAGTGATAAGAATTCATAAGACAAATAAAGAAAATTCAGTTAAAATGTTTATCAAGTCACTATGAGAAAAAAAAATCACACAAACAAAACCCAGTGCCTTCAGATGACCATGGAAAGCATAGATCTACTTAAAAAAACAAAACAAAAAAAAAAAAAAAACAGGAAAAATTGAGAGACAGTGACTGATAGCAGAGCATAGGGAGTGATTGTTTAAAATACCTAGAAATCTCAAGGCGAATTTCTAGCTTTTTCAGGGTGTTCCCAAGAACTCTGAGATGCAGGATCGTAGTTCCCCCTGCACGAGTTAGGATCCCGGATCCAGGACACAGGATTCAGGACACTAGAAATGATCAACTTCTGTAGCAGAGATTACAGGAAAAAAATAAATAAATAAACAAACCCACACTGTGTCCCTTAATCCTTCTCTAGATGGTATAAAGCCAGTGTCTACGGGTGAGAAAGAGAAAATCCGCAGATTCTGGGGTGATTCTGGGAAAGGCAATTGCTTCCAAAGGGAGCAGAATATTTTCTACATGCAGAAAATAGTAAGAACATTTTCAAGAAAAGGATAAAGTAGATATACATTGTAGCTGGGGAAAGTGTTAAATTAGGATGCCTATATTTGTCAAATAAAATTACAGGATGCCCAGTTAGATTTGTATTTCCAAAAACAAATTCCATTTTAAACTAACTTTGGGGTTATATTCTATAGGGCATATTTGAATGAAAAAATAACTTACATGTGATATACTAAAAGTTATTCATAAATCCAAGTTTAACAGGGGCACCAGCATTGTAACTTGCAGCCCCTAGTAAGAAGGAAGGACGTCTGGTCTCCAAACAAAAGGCGCAGCGATGTCTCTGGTGATCAGATTCTATTTGCTGTAGAGTCAGAGTCCATCTAGCAGATGGCCAGTGTCCAGGACCTGATCTGTCACTATCATTTCTCATCTGGCTTATTGGTAAAGATTCTGAGTGGAACAACTTTCCTTCTAGCTCACATATCAACAATTCTCAGTGCAGAAACCAAGTTTTGCTATTGAAAGCTACATTATATCATCTTATCCCCAACTGATGTCTTCCGTTAGATTCAATATGTAGCCAATAAAAAAAAGTCTAAAAAAAAAAACCACTCAAACTTTTTTCACTTGATTAATTTCGCCACCAGCAATAGACCTCACTGCTGTTTTCCAAAGCTGCCAATTGCACTCCCATTTCATGGGTATTACACTCTGTTTCTATTTCTGTCAAAATGGTCTGTGTCCCAACTACCTGCACATAGCTCTCTCCTCCCACTCTTTGAGTCTCTCCTTGTAGCATCAGCTACCAGAAGCCTTTGAGACCATGGTTGCTAAATCTGCACTTCATGCATCCCGTCCATCACACTGTACCCACATCACCAATGAAGTGTTAACCAACAAATCCTGCCATGGCCTAGATCCGTGGTTCTCAACCTTTCTACTTCTACAGCCCTTTAATAGAGTTCAGCATGTTGTGGTGACCTTGATCATAAAATTATTTTCATTGCTACTTCAAAACTTTCATCTTTCTACTGTTATGGACTATAATGTAAACATCTGATACAGAGGTAGTTTCGAGAGACCCCATGAAAGGTTCATTCCTCCTCGAAAGAAACCATTCTTCAGAGGGTCATATATTAAAATCTTCATCCCAAGCTTGGTGTCTCTGTGTTCAGTAGGGCCCTTCAATGTAAAGGGTTTATAGAAGGTGAGCAGGCCATTGAAGAGGTGATCTTAAAGAGAATTATGTACCCCAACATGCTTCCCCCTTGCTTTGTTTTGTTGTTATTGTTATTATTTAAAAATCTGTTGTTTCTGAATTCTTTGTGTGGACCTAAGACAATGTGCTAACTCACCACATATGACAAAACAAGGAGGCCACCCACCCTGAAAAAACTAACAAAAAAACAACCATTAAAGCCACGTGCCAAAATAAATATTTTATCTTTATAAGTTAGCTTTCAAGTGTTTCTTTTTACTGGAAGAAATAATATTTTCTTATCTTTTCAATATCAAAAGAAAGACTGGACCTTGTCATTGTTCTTTTAGTCACCGCTCTGTCCTTCATCTGTGGAGCTTCTGGGGCAGAATTGGTGTTTAGTAAATAAATACAAGTTGAGCAAACAAGTGTATGGACATACAAATGAATACATTAATGAGAATGTTAAAGCATAATCTTGAGCAAATGAAGCAATGAAAATAAAATCCTTCCCTTAAAACTGTATTTTATCATCCAGCTTGAGAGACTTGATGGAAATTCAGTACATTTATAGGCTGTTCCTCCTGAATATTCATATATTAGACGATAACTTTTCTTAATTCCTTGGTGGGCTGCAGTAAACCTCAATCTCACTCTAAGTTTCCACACTTATATAAAATGCTGTCTCAGATGGGACACACTGTAGCGTTTTAGCACCGGCATTCATCATGCTAAATATATGCGTGGCCTGTAAGTTCTGCAGAATAGCCTACAATATGGAATAGAGTGGTCCCGAGGCAGAGCTTAAAATAAGCAAATAGGTCAAATGTTCAACTTACCTGCAATATTTTTAATTACTTGGCATATCTTTTTAAATGAATGTTCAGGCCCTATCAAACTATCGTGACACTGAACTCAAATGAGAGAAATACCAGGAGCCCCCTGTGTTTCATCTTTTTTAATGCTCCAAGTAAAATGAATCTTTTGATTTTTTTTTTCATCCTGAAAAGTCTCTAAAGAGCCAATGGTTTAAATGCAAAATTCTTCCCTTAAGGAAAAGGTTCGAAGTTTTCATTTTTCCAAGAGTAAAATATGACTTTCTCACATGAAAGTTTTGTCTATTTTATTGCTATAGTTGAAAAAAAAAGAAAAAGTCTCAGAACTTCTTTAATATAGACCAATTCATCAAACTGAGTCCTTCTTGCTCTGGGTTATTCCTCATTGATATTCCCTTTGTTTGCTCCAACTTTCTAAATTAGTGCTTCTCACATCTACGTGGCACACATTAGTCAGCTAACTATTGCCTTTCATTTGTATTCACTGTGTGTACATGAGAGTTTATCGTTGCTCAGCATTATAATGACCATAAAGGAATGACGTATATTATCAAGGATACAGATAAAAACAGTTTATTTAAAAAAAAACCCAGTAACTTAATATAATATGTTAAAGCAAGTAACCTCGTTAAGCATAGGATGCTACTATTTAGTTAAGTAGAATATAAAATGCAGTAAAAATATCACTAAGCATCTGTATCTTTTGTTTAGTCATTGAAATAAATTATCCATGTTTAAGTCAACATGGCTTTGGCTTTTATAAATCTCTCTCTGTGTCTGTCTGTCTCTCTGTCTCTGTCTCTGTCTGTCTCTGTCTCTGTCTCTCTCTGTCTCTCTCTGTCTCTCTCTCTCTCTCCCCCCCCATGTGTGTGTGTCTGTGTGTGTGTGTGTGTGTGTGTGTGTGTTTGTGTGAGCATGATTGTGAATATACACATATCATAGCATACATTGTGGTAGTAGGAGGATCATCTTGTGTGTCTGTTTTGGCCTTATACTTTTTGAAGCAAGGTCTCTTTTTGTTTGATTCTGTTTGCAGTAGGCTAGCTGTCTCTTAAACCCTAGGGATTCTCCTGTCTCCACCTCCTCTGTATATCATCGGTTTTCAAGGGGGCTCTGAAGATCTCCATGATTTAAAACGAACTCTTTCCCCCATTGAGCTATCGCCAGTCTTCTCCACTACCCTTTTTGAGACAAAGCCTTAAAAACAAACCTGTCTCCGAACTCACTGTGCAGCCTAGGCTGCAAGGCATCAAACTCTTGAATGTTCTGCATCCTTCTGCTCCACGCTGAGATTAAAAAAAAACAAAAAAAACATGGCTCACCACTACAGGCTTATCAATGTATTTATATTTGGATATCCAACATATAAAAGTGTGCATGTGTGTGTGTGTGTGTGTGTGTGTGTGTGTGTGTGTGTGTGTAGGGGGGGCACTTCTACAATGTAGAGACTCCCTAGCAACTCAGATGAAGGTCTTTGAGTAAAACACTGAGATCATCTTGTGAAGATCAAGACCTTCCAGATTCATCTATAATAGAAACTCCTCCTTCATCCCCCATCCTTGCACTAAGACCAGTGGCTAATGATACTGATAGTCAATTGACGAGATAGTGTGTATCTGTTTCTATGTGTCTCATTCTTTTGCTCCGTTTTCTTGGAAAATCCTGATAAGTGACTTATATGATTCTCGATTGTAGAAATGGCCTCACTGCTGTTGTCTTAGGCTTTACTCCTATTGACACTTCCAGTCCACGCCCAAAGCTCATCATGTTGGCCATAGAAGCCCTTGAGGAAGAGAAATAAAATGTGATCTTTTAGTATTTTAAATCCAGAGGAAGAATAGTAGAACCTGGAATCGAATTAAAATATCATAAGTTTCCCATAAGACAAAGAACTGATTTCAATGGAGAAATGCCTATAAATATAATTTAGAAAAATTTTATTTTAAGGTTTTTAGAGAATTTAAAGGTATTGTTCATTTACTAATGTGAAATGGTTCATTCATAAATGCACTCATGTACATAAATGTTTCCTAACTGACTGTGAATCTTGTGAGACAATAGGGTAGAATGTCCAAAAGCTAAGTCAGAGCACAGGATGAGTTTCTTCAGGGGGAAGAATGCAGTTCTCAGTATCAGAGAAAAGGAAGTTTGTTAGGTTAAGGTCGCTGTCAGGGAGAAGAGCCCATGCCAACATCAGCAATGACCATGAAGACAAATTGTGCCTCACCAAGCTCTGTTTTGAATGGGTTCTTGTGAAAACATGGTGTCTCTGTTTCTTGTTTGGTTTTCATAGTATTTTACCCATGGAGAATGAATTCAAGCCAGCAGCATTAGCATGTGTTGTTTTACATGAGAATCTGCAGGTATTTAAATGCTAAGCAGAGAACTAAATAAAACATTGGAGTAGCTGATCTCAGTTATAAATAATCAACATAAAATTCAATACTTAGAATGCAATGGACTCATAATTTTGAGACCTACCAATATTATTCTACATGTCAGCAGCCATTTTGGAGACAACGTTAAGTTTAATGTTTTTGTCAAAATTATTGTTTATCTCTTATAGTTCCGGATTCACAAATACTTTCTAAATCATAATTTAATTATTCTATACTATAAAGTTATCTGCCAGTAATTACCTTTGGGGCTGTAGGAACGCTCAGTATTGTTTCTGTTTTGTGTCTGGAAGTTTAATTGATTGCTATGGGGACACATTTTTATTCGTTGATAGATATAAAAATTTCTGAAACATTATAACATTCTGTTTAGACCATAAATTACATAAAATTGCTCCCCTTTAAACCAATAAAATTAGATGTTTTTCAAGACATTTAAAGCATCTGGAAAGAATTTCAAACCTTTTAAAATATATATAATCAAGTGAAATAAGTACTATTTTCCAAGTGTCTATTTTCAAAGCATGGAGAATACTGATTAGCGAAGTACATAGACAGAAAAGTAAGATACTCTTTCTTGACCATACAGAAGGGGCTGGGGTCATAGTTAACTGCCTTAAACATGTTAGAACCAAGCATCACCTGTGAAGCACAACCTCTGATGATTACTCATCTCTTTATTTTCAGACCACATATCCAGTCATACTATTAAATTAACATCTTTAGTTGACTCTTGCAATTCTGTATTCATTGTTTTGTTTACTATTAATAAATACCCTATCTGGACAGAATGCACCGTATTTATGTTTTGAATAAATACAAGCACTTTTTATATATCATGTATATTCCTTTTCTCTTCTCACTGTCTTAGCAAAGTGTGTGTTGGGGATGCCTTTTTATAAGGTTTAAATAATACAGTGTATGGTCATCTGATGCTCTCTTAGAGGTCAAAGGCTATTTCTATTGTTTTCTATCTACTTTTACATGAATTAATTACGACAGACTTTACCTGTTATGGATTTTTAAGAGTTATTTCTTTTGTTGTCTGAGACTATGCTTCTGTAAGAAGCTGGTCTGGGAAAGCTTAAAGATTTTGCAGAAAATACCTAGAAAGTTGGATTCCATGACCTAAGCTTGAAATAATACATCAGTCAGCCGCAGCCTGTCGAAAGCACTTCTTTAAATGAAGCTACAGTCTGCTGCCAAATGAAGCCATGAAGAAAACACAGATACACTTTTCAACCTTTAATTAGAAAATCTTGTATAATGACTCAATACGTAAGGGCTAAAGTGACTTATTTTTTAAAATGGCCATTAATATCACTGTGAATGTTGTTAGACACTAGTCCGTATTGATCATTGCTTGCTAATTTTCTCAACTTGTATGCTTACGTATATAGCCTATTTTCCCTATGTATTTCACATCCTTTGAATCAGTTCAGCGTGTAAAGTCACTTATAACCAACACTGACCCACCTCAGTTGGAGAACTAGGACCCATATTATAGAAGAAGAGAAACAATTCTCATAAATTTTCCTGTGACCATCAAGTGTGCACTGTGGTGTATGCATACCAATATACATGAAGACATTCATGCTAACATATACAAATACAATGTAAATATGTAAAATGTATTAGAGATTTAAATTTCATACTTGTGTTTAACAATTATTTTTCTGTGTTATTTTGATATAACAGGGATATAAAATTATATTCAAATGTTTTTCTTTTTATCCATGGAAAGTATTATATATCTTTTCCTTGACAATATCTGAGGTCAATCAGTACTCATCCAACCTATTAGTAGACCCCAAAACTTGATTTTAAACAATAAAATATGTCAAGGACAATGTTTTGGTTAAATTTGGTTTTAATGTCTCTTGAGTGAAGTGGAAATTCACTCAAAATTGCTTCTACAAAGAATATTGTATTAAGTCACCTAGCTAAATCTGAATTTATTAGAGTTCCCAGTCTTGCCAACTTTTAGCAGTTAAGATAACTTTCAAGACAATTTGGATCACAAACATCAAAATATTACTTTATACTTATTACATTAATGTGTATATATTATAAAATGCTCATGTTATATGTAAGATAGAGAAAAATGCCTTGTTCTTAGTTGGTTTAATAGCCCTCATTTATAAATTGACCCTTTTCATAGGGTAAAGATTATACATGAGACGATACCTTGAGTTTCTCACATTCAGAGAACGGACTTAAATATAATCTTATTTAAAAGCTATACATTGTCACTGACCACTACTGTTTTACTGTTTTATTTGCATTTGTCAATATCTTTACAAAATGGCAGGTTTCCTTATAGCATTTCATAGTTGCTTAGTTGGCTCTAGACAGCCCCATCCTCTAACTCACTTTCCTCCTTAGACTTTTGCATGCCCATTAGTTCCATGCCAATTTTAAGTAGTCACGTTCTTTCACCCTTGTCATTAGCTTTCTTAAAGCCCCCTGTCTTCTTATCACATGGGTCCCTTTCTGTTTTCCTGCCCTTTATGTGTACTCATTTCCAGAAATACACACACACATACACAGGTAAAAATTATATGCTAACATGTGGTGTTTGTGTTTCCAAGTAAGTATTATCTCACCTAGTGTTTTACCATTCCTTCCATTATTTCTGAAAGTTTATTATTTAAGTTTTTACTGTGGAGTAGTAAAATCCATTGAGATTTGTGAACTACATTTTCTGTAAATTTTTTCCAACTGATACCAGCTTCTACAAGCCTCCAACCCTAACCAAGAAACAATCTCCAATTCATAACTCTTGTAAAGGAAAAAAATATTTTTTTCTGCAACAGAGTCTCACTGGGTATACAAACTACAGTTAAGGGCAGGCCTATGCCCAGCAGTAGATGACCAACACAAAATTAACTCAATGCAACTTTTGGAGGTTCCTTCTCTCAGAATACTTTGTCAATATTTTTTTTTAATTTTTTTTGCAATTTATTAGGGTTTCTTGCTTTATGTTTTTATGAGCTTTCTGTGTTTGTGTGAGTGGATCTCTGCATACATATGTGTTTCTTGTGGTTGTTTTTTTTTTTGGCTCTCTTTCTTTTCTTTTATTTTACCCTATTCTGTTTTTTTGGAGGGGTTGTTTTTGTTTTTGATTTTGATTTTTTTAGTTGGGTTTTATCTTATTATTATGTTTTATAATCCTGGTTGTTTTCTCATAGAGAGAGAGATTGGGTCTAGATTTGGGTGAAAGGGAGGGTGGAGACGGTCTGAGAGTAGTTGACAAAAGGAAACCACAGCCAAAATATACTGTACGAAAAAACCCCCCAATTTTCAATAATGATAGAAGAAATCAATTTATCAGTTAATGGGCATATATACTGACTGTACTTGCTAGTTAATTTGTAAAAAGTAGCAGAGAACATTTAAAAAGAGCTGTGCAGGGAGAGAGAAGGGTGTAACTTAATTCAATGGAGTTTAGTTGAATTCAGTTGAGTTCAGTTGAGTTCCTGCAGATCTGTTCAGTTGGTGCAGCCATTGTAGAGAGTGCAGTTCAGTTCATGGAGTCAAGAGGCAGTTTGTCAAAGCAGAGCAATTCAGTGAGAAGCCTAGAGCATCCATTTTGAATCAGTCACCTTGGAGAGGAGTTTGAGCTGGAAGAGCTGAGTTGAACCAGCCAGCAAGAGTCCAGAAAGAACTCTAATATGAGTTACTGTACCCATCTAACTCAATTACTATACAAGGTTTCCTTTCAATGTTTGGAAACTGTTATCAAGCTGTTTAGGAGAAATAAGTTATACAAATTAAATGTTAGTAGATTAAATCATGGTCATGTCAGTTGCTAGTCTACTTTTATCACAAGAATATATATCTTAGGTGCAGCAGATAGATATGACTCTATAGAAAGACCCCAGGGACCTGCAGAATATGGCATGTAAAATGTTTTTATTACTTTAAAGATCCATTAAAATGAGACAGGTTAACTCCTGGCAACACCCAGCTTACCTCAAAGAAGATGATGAGCATCAAAGAACCTCTTTATGGAGATGATTTCAAATATGGCCAACTAGCCACTGGGCAGAAAGTCCTCATTTCTACCAGAGGCAGAATTCTGCCTAAAAAAGGGCATGCTTGGATGCAGGCAGAGTCTGCCAAGACAGGATAAGCAAGTCCTCAATAGTCCCTGCCTCACAAATATGTCTGTCAGATATATTGGGCCAGAAGGTTGAAGAAGATGCTCCAACATTATAGAGAGTTTTGAATAACTATTCAGGTAGAAAACTGTCTCTGTCATCTTTTCATTTGGAAAGCTATTTAATCTACACTCCTGGCATACTCAGATAATCAAGTTTATTCCTTCTCAAGTCTATGAGGATGTTGAAGACCAGGTAGCTTAGTTTTACAATGAAGCTTAATTGTTTAGGAGTTAAGATGTTTTTTTGGTCTAGATAGGTGTTCTAAGTTGATAATGACAAGATCTGATGGAGATTGATGTACATTCAGAAATTTAGATGCACCAAGATAGAAAAGATGTCTTCTTCAAGGCCGCCAAATACAAATAGCCAAATCACTAAGAATGTAACATTTATATAATTCCTGATTGTGTCATGGTTCTTCTTGCCATAGATAATCTATTGTATATATGTGTAATAATATAAATGTATATGTACAAAAATAAAATAATTTTAAAAAGAATCCATACAGAGCTAGAAACGGTGAGCTTATTCAGCAGTAAGATTCGGAGACTGGAACATTTTAGGCCTAGGTTAGCAGATGAGGTTGGAAGCTGAAACCTTTAGGGTCCAGGCCTAGGAATAGTTAGATAAAAAATGCTGTGGGCTCAACCCAGCCCATGTATTTGTAAAGCTTGGGTAAGTCTCTCATCACTTCACTGCATCTGAGGAACTAAAAGCAACATTTACAAGTCTACCCCTTGAGCACCTCTGCACTCTTTTTCCACATCCTTTTCATCTCAAACAAACTTTTTTTAGTTTCTGTGCACTTCTTTTAATAAGCACACTGAATAAGCTTAGTTTTAATGAATTACCACAAACATTAATCTGTGTGGAATTACTCATGAGCTTCCTAGGTTTTTTTTTTTTTACTGAGATTAGAAATGGAGATAAAAACATAAAATTAGCACACCCACCAAATTTTCTGGAAAAAGAACCCTGCTGGTTGAAATGAAATTTTCTACATAAGGAAAAAATTAACTGACTTACATTGAAATATTACATATATTTACCATCTGACCACATTCAGATTTAGTGACCTCATGGGAGAAGCATGAGATTCTGAAAAAAAAAACAAATGATAACATTTGACATTGAAAGTTTAGTAAGTAAATTTGAGTATAGCCACCACATAAACCAAGACACATAAACACTTTCATATACTTTTTATCTCTCTATGAAGATTGAATTTTTATTCCCATGTGATTTTATTATCATTAAAATATTAAGTAGATATAATTTCTTTTGTAATCCCTGGAACTTCTTTCTTTCACCCCAGTGCCAACCTGCAGCAAGTGCACCTCTCAATCATTTGGACTCTTTTGGAATGTCATATATAAATGACTCATACATGAAGAAAAGGAAAATGTCCGTCCTTCTAGACATCAAAACAAGTTGCCAAAACTCCAATTCTTTTCATGTTTACTTTTGATCCTTTCATGTCTTTAAAAATATTTCTGATCTTCTTGAACTCCAGTTTTTAATTTTTAATGCTACCAATGAGCTTTGATTCTTATATTTCAGAAACACACACACACACACACACACACACACACACACACACACACACACACAC
>OU015743.1:10371482-10390674 GCA_907169655.1 Acomys percivali | reverse complement strand
ACACACACACACACACACACACACACACACACACACACACACACACACACCATGGACACTTTTTGTGTGTGTTGACCAACTACTTCTCTGTTTGGGCTTCCCTTGTTGTATGGTTTACATACCCAGTAAGACTCCATTAGAGAACAGTGATTTTACCTTTGACAGTGGGAACAAATTTTAAATAGCTAATTGAATATGTGTGGGGTCCCCTTCTCAGTATTTGAGCTTCATTTGACTTGAAACTGTGTGGGTTTTATGTGTGCTACCACAGTCTGTGGAAGTTCATGTGCACATCAGTCCTGCTGTGTCTGAGAGATACTGTTTCCTTGGAGTCATCCACCATCTCTAGCTCTCATAGTCTTTCTTCTTCTTCCATATATGTTACTGAAACAGATAATACATTTATTAATGACTACTCCAATGTCCCTCTACACATTGCCAAGTTGTGAGTATTTATAGTAATTACTAACTACTGCAAAAAATACAAAATGAATAATATAACATTTCTCTGATGTGGGATGACTGAAGTACTTATATATAGTTATATCAGTGTTCATTGAAAATCATTTTATTGTTATGATCCCTTAGTTGAATATTCGGTTACTCTTGGGGCAATGACTTATCTACTTTCAGGTTCATGAAAACTTTAGAATTGCCAGATATGGGCTCCTTTTCATAGAGTGGGCTTTGATAAATTGCTTCTCTAATAAATGAAAGTTGGAACCAACCTAGATGCCTATCAATAATGAATGAAAAACAAAACTATCTTACCTTTCCACAGTAGAATATTATTAAAATTTAAAATATAAAGAAATTAGAAAATCTGCTGGCAAACGAATAGAGCTAGAAAAATTCATCCTGAGTGATGTAACACAGGCCCAGAAAAGACAAATATGCTGTTTTCTCTTATATGCGGATGTTACCTTTTAGGTTTCTAATACAAATGACCAAAGAGGTTAGTTACCTACCAAGAAATGATTCTGTGGGTGGGAGAATCTCTCCTGAAGAAAGTTAACAAGAACATGCTGACACAAAGGGGTAAAGCAGAAACCAGAATAGGCAGACGAGATAGACAGGAAGAGATGGGAGAGAAAGCTGAAGAAGGGATGATGAAAATGAGCAACTAACACCAAAGGGCTTTTGGAAAAAAAAAACATGTGCATTGACAAAATTTTTAGAAAATATTTTGTTTTCTTGTTTCTAAACATCGTATGAATTACAGAATGTTAGTTTAAGTAGGAAGGGGGGAGGGTGGGACTGGGAAAAAACAAGCAAAGGGATAACAATCGGCATGTAACCTGAGTAAATTATAATAAATTAAAATTAGAAAATTGAAACAAAACAAAACAAGAAAGACAGAGAAAAGGTAGGTATCTTAAATAAATCTAATTAAATACCAAGAAGCGGTGATATTACTTCTTACATTTTATTTATTTAGCTGTGTGAATGCATGTGAACATTCCACTCTGTGTCTTTGGAGGTCAGAGAATAATTTGGTGAAGTGAGTTCTCTTCCTTTATCATAGGATGCCTGGTAATCAAACTCAGCATCTTTACTAAATGAGCCATCTCTTCAGCCCAGTATTATTCTTCAGGCATATATTGAAACATTTGAGGGAAATACCATAAAAATATATGTCTAACATTTACTTTATTTCAATGTTAATTTGTAACACACACACACACACACACACACACACACACACACACACACACAATCCTATGTGCAATTACTACAGACAACATTTGATAGCCAAAATATAAAGCAACAGAGGCAACTTTCTTTACTTCTTTCTTTCTATACCACCAGAGTTCTTTTTAGAGTGAATTGGAATTAGGTGCTGTAAAAAAAAATGATAGCTCTCATCATTTGCTTTTAAAGTTAGGGAGCATCCAAACGTTAATTAATTTATTTTTGATTTTATGCCTTATCAAGAGGTTCTTTTGGCCACTTTTCCCTTTCTTAATTACCTCAGAGCTGACCTTTTTTTTTTTTTTTTTTTTTTTTTTTTTCCACACTTACTCTGTATCTCAGTAGAAGTTGCATGGAGTAAGCACAGTGCTGTCTTTTACGTGGCTCTTTCATTCTCTGTTTAGTATCTGAAGAAGTGAGAGTTATTGTCTATTAAAGCTCATGCTTATCTTGGAAAGACCTTTCCCTACTGCAGGTGATGTTTCTCAGAAAGTGTGCTGAGTAGAACTTGAAGGGAATGTGAATATTTAAAGACGTTTTGCTATGAAAAGACAAGATCCTGGGTTGTCTACATAATGTATTTTAGGATGAAAGCTTTTTTTTTTAATGCTGAAAGGACTTTCCATTTATACCAAGCAAGAGTGGGGTGGGGGGTGGAAATCCCATGATTTACCAAGCTGACAATATGCTTTCAGCGTTCAGTTTGTAAATTTCTTACATTGTCTGAGAGCTGCAGCAGGGAAGGCAGGACTGCAATTGTGAGGGAATTTAAAAGCATGTTGTTGCTGGAAGCATTTTGCTGTTAATTTATTACTCAATAAATGCAACAAGCTTCCTCTGGGGCCTGAAGTCCTAGAGAGAAACAACATGAAGGTGCCCATGTGAAGAGTTTCTCAGCTAATTAGAAGCAGTGGCTGATTAGAGATGTGCAGGGTGATTCTTGCACTAAACTTTTATTTTCAACACCTGTACCTCTGAGCCTAAATGTAGACAGTGGCATAAAAACCCAATGATTTACAAGATACTTACTGAATGTATAATGCCTCCAAAATATTAGTGCTCATTAAAGTTATAAATATATTAGACTTTGACAGATGATACTTTAATAAAGGATGCTCCCTTAGGATTTCTGCTATTCTAAGGAGGACTTCAATCACTCACTCTCTTCTTAGAATTCTCTAGTGGCTTCTTATGGCAAACCAAAATAAAAGTATTAATGTGGACACTGTCCATAGTGCTCTTCCGGGTCCCACTGGCTGCCACTTTTCTGATGTATCCACTTTTCTGTCTCATGGGAATACTGCATCTCACTTTTTCTGGGTTTCATGCTTTTTCTTAAACACTAATATGCCTATTACCAGAACTTTTTCCTTGAACTGATCCTCCTTATCCTCTATGCTTTAGGTTTCCAAGGAGATTTTCTCGTACCGTGACTATATACCGTATTCATCCTTTATGCTGTATTACCTATACTAGCTCCAAAATTGTAGAGTAGAGGTTTCTAGCACACACTGGGACTGCACTTTTAGTTTTTAATACTTTACTGTCTGCATTCTCACAGCACGGGAGTATCATGACTAATACATAAAGTTCTACCTAAGTAACCTCTTAACCACATGAACACATTAGCTTACATGCAATAGAAATTTAAGCTATTACAAATTAGTCCATTGTTTAATACAAAAGTGTTTAATACAAAAGTGTCACATGTGTTTAGTGGAAAGTGCCCATGACTAAAATTATTAGGCAGAGAGCTAAGAGTTGAATAAGAGAAACACCACCAGAACCGGGAATGATAGTAAACACCTGGAATCCATGCTCTTGGAAGGCTGAGGAAAAAGTTCTCAGGGAGTGTGAAGTCAGTCTAAGCTACATAGTGACTTTCAGAATACCTAAGCCACACTAAAACTCAGGAGACAGACTCCAAAAATGAAAAAAAAAATGAACAGAACAAAACAAGTGATTTACTTTCACAATTATGAGTACTGGAAAATGTATCATGTAAAAGTGAGGATATGTAAAATTGTATTAAAAGGAAAGAAACAGCAGCAACAAAATACTATCTTGGACATGGGTGACTAAGGACAATGATATAAAATGCAAATTCATGTCTAGCCAACATGTCAGACATGCAGTGTTTGACACAGTTACAAATAGGAATACAGGTAATCCTTGAGGGAACTTTTGAGGTCAGCATTCTGCTTCCTATTTAGAGGTAAGAATTCTGAGATATGTCATGTTAACACATATTTCACCAACATGACTGCCTAAACATGAGTTGGAAAGGAACAACAAAAGTCATGCCAAAGTGAATGGGGAAAGCACATGAGGCCTCAATTCTATACAAAAAAGCTACAGTCAACTAGAAAAGTTGAGATTCAGAACAATAGTATTGCCCTAGGAAACTCAGGCCAATTAGCTATCTAATACCTAACGATCAGAGCTTAACACATGTATATGAGTAACGTTATACAGAACAAGCAGGTTACATGTAGGCACATATATGTATGTACATGTACATTCGTACATATAACAGCAGTTGACAAAAGAGTCCAGGGGTTTGAATAAAACAAGGAAGAATATATGGGAGAGTTTGGTGGGAGGCTATGGAAAGAAAAATGATGTAATTGCACTGTAATCTCAAGATTAGAAAATAAAATTAAAAATTAATGCTCATACTCTACACAGGATATGCAGAGCTTGAAGGTCTGGATTGAGGTAAACAAAAATTAAGGGAAATCCTCATTCTCCTCAAAAAGCAAAAATTTTATAATAAAAAAAAATGAATAAAATTAACACAGTTTATAAGCTTAAATCCTATAATAGTATTGTCTTGTTTATTAAAATTTCATTGTCTGTAATTAGAGAAAAAGCAGTTATTAGCTTTCAAAAGCTGAATGTGTTGTGGCCATGGTGACCTCTTTGGTTGATGGTGTTTTGTGAATGGCATTTACCTCTGCTGTTAGCCTGTTCAATCTCTTCCTCCTCATATTTGTTTCTTATCACTGAAGTAAAATTTTTCCTAATAATCAAATAAATGGATTGATATGAATATATAACGTTAATAAGTTTATGAGTAACCCAAATGAAATTTTCCTCAAACTTCAAATAATTCCTCTAATAATAAATAATGTAAATTTTACACCTGACGTATGATTCCTTCGAGCATGTTTCCTGTCATGAGGCTATGAAGCAAACATAATTTACTCCTTATAAAATCATAAAATATTTTATTTGGTGACATTTATTTCTTAATCAAAAATTATGTGGTAACTACATAAACACATAAAACATGGTTGTAAGTTTCACGCACTTTGCATTCCTTCAGAAAACTGAAAGCCAAGCACACAACATTAGTTAATTGTAACATAACTATATTGCAAACAATGCCTACCTGTCTATAATCACAAAGCTTTATGTTTATTTAGTAATTTAATTGAAATCTCTCATTGACATTTCAATCTATTTCTTCTGTTTTTTAATTAGTTGCTGAAAGCTAGAATTATGGGACCTACTTGATGTTAATTTCTTTAAGCACAGATGCTTAAAGAATATGAATATGAATAATGGTGACTCTAGCTGCCAAAAACCAGAATTAAAGTAAATTACACTAAAAATATTTGAAATTCAAAGGAAAATCATAAGAATTTACCAAACGTATGATTTAAGTGGTTTTAATACAGGCATATTAATTTAATTCAGATAAAGTTTGGTTTTGGTTGTTTTTGAAGCATTACATATGCATAATCTGAGAACAACCATTACAAGGTATATTTCATATTAAATGGGCACAGATATATTGTCTAGAGTATAACTACATTAGACAACATAAATGTTTCTTAATTGGATTCTTAGTTTTCTTATCTTAAAAATCAGCCAAAAGAGTATCTTTTTCATTTCCTTGGTCTACATGCCACAAAGTCCCCAAAACAGCCAAGGATATTCCTTTGGATAATTTGATAACAAAAGTTGCAAATCTGCTAACCTACTGATAGGTTTGATCTCATAAGGAGTCTGGGTATTTACTTTTTAGTCTCAGCACAATGGATATAACAAAGAAATAGAAACACTAATAGTGCATCACAAGTACAGATGAAAGACATGTTTATGGTCTGAGGACACATTTACTTATAGAGCACTTAGTGCACTTAATGGCACTTTCTCTTTTTCTTTCTCTGTCTCTGCCTCTGTCTCTCTCTGTCTCTCTGTCTCTCTGTCTCTCTCTCTCTCTGTCTGTCTGTCTCTCTCTCTCTCTCTCTCTCTCTCTCTCTCTCTCTCTCTCTCTCTCTCTCTCGCTCTCTCTTTGATAATACCACATGGAAAATTGTTTTTAAAATGCACTTCTTAATTCTTCCATTCATTCCTCATTAATTTGTACTTTTTTCTTCTTTCTAGGACATTGTTTTCCAACATTGAGCTAAGAATTACTGGCTTATAGCCATTCCCTGAGAACATTTGCAAGAAGCCTCTGAACACAATGGCAGCTATGGGACAGAAGTAACAGTCTCTCAAGTCTGAGTGAACACCAAGGACATTCAGCAGAGTTCTGCTAGAATGTCAGATAACTTTCAGGAAGATGTAGCATGTGGTTTGCTCTTGTTTTTCTGTTATTTTCCTTTATGATTCCCAAGCTCCCAGCATTGCGGTACTGTGAGTGATCCCAAGTGCAAGAATTTGTGAGGTGCCTTGTGAGAAAAAAAAAACAAGAAAATAATAAAATGTGTTAAATATAGTTTCTCCAGGCCTCAGGTACACTACTGTGACCTTTGTTTGGTTGTAGCAGATTAACGCTACACATTAAAGATAGTATCTGAAAACAGAAATGACATAAGACAAATTTATGTAGCAATGTTTTAATGAAAATATTCTGATCAAAGGCTTTCAGGGAAATAGTGCTGTGCTGGTCTTTGGAGCAGTGTTATCTTGTCCTATTGGGGTTGCAAAGTGATCACAACCAGAAAACAGAGGAAAAGAGAGAGGCAGAATTGGCTTATCCCAATCTTTTCTTCCACAGAGAGAGATGGCCTTCATAATCCTGGCAGTACTTGAAGTAAACATCTTTCCTATCTTGTTGGGTCTAAATTTCTGAGTGGAGATTAATATCAATCACATCTCATTTCTATTAACTTAAAACATCTATCTTGATCTAAAAACATCTTAACCCCTAACCTACTAAGCTTAATTGAAAGACTAAAACTATCTGGTCTTCAAACCCATCAGAGACTTGAGAAGGGATAAAACTTAAATACCTGAGTGAACCCGGAGTACAGATTAGCAGCTTCCAAAATGAAAAAAAAAAAATGACTGAGACAGTTTACTGCCTGAACAGCTACCCAACACTCTCTACAACATTGGAGCATCATCTTCAGACTTCTGACCCAATATATCTGAGAGACAAAAGCGAAGCAGTAACTATTGAGGACTTCCTTACTCCGTCTTGGCAGAGTTTGACCTTTGACTCTGCCTGCATCTAAACTTGCCCATTTTTAGGCAGAATTCTCACTATGAATGTAACATTTACATAATTCCTGATTGTCTTGTGGTTCTTCCTGCTGTATGTAGTTATTTTACTCAGATGTAATAATATAAAGGCATATGTTAAAAAGGAAACCTAATTTAAAAATTTCAAAAATAAAAGAATAAAAAATTAAGATAAAAAAATAAAAACAAAACAAAAAAATATTGGTAGTACTGCTACAAACTAGTGAAGAGTAAGAGATTATTAACAATTGAATGTACTCCAAGAATACTCATGCTACAACAAGAGGGGTATTTTGCTCCCCGACCCCCCCCCCACACACACACAAGGTCTTTGTAGGCATTTAGTTGCTTATCTCAAGTAACTACTTCAAATGATGTTGTTCAGTTACTTTTTATGGGTATTTAATGCTGATTTCTCCTCATCCAAACGAGACATGGAAGACATATAACTCCATTTAGACAGATATCTCAACACATGTGACAAGTATCTATGGACCTTGCACCTGCCACAATAGTTTCTGTTAAGACTTATGTATAAAATGTAAATGTTTTATTAATTTCTATTGTTTATTAAACTATTGGATACAAAGTTATTAACCATGACCTGTTACTTTTTATAGTTCCATTATTACGCTAGTGATATCAGACGTAGCTTGATCTGTAATTAATACAAAACACAAGTAAGGTTATTATTAGCATTTTAAAATTTGAAGAGTGACGAACATGAGAATATCATAAAATTTAAAATAATATAACATACATAAAAAACTATATGCTTAAAAACATGCTGACGGATCACTGAACTCATGTAAGCAACCCCATAGAATATGGCCATACAATGTTAAAAACAGTCACTATAATATTATATTATTATTATTATTATTATTATTATTATTATTATTATTATTATTATTATTACTACTACTACTACTCTATGGATTGATTCTGTTTCTTAGCATATACAAATCATATGCTTTGACACAGAGCTATACCTAATTTCTCCATGTTATTATAATTAACTTTCCTTTTTGTAATTTATACAAGTTGTGAGAAGTTTTCCAAAAAGGTGTTCTGCATGCAGATAGATAGTAGTACATGAATTTGTATCAGTTCGATTTCAAAATATCCCTGGCTACTCCATGAAAAGTGTGATACACAAAACCAGAAAATATGACCATGTTCTTGACTGCACAGGAAATATGGAAATCCTATCTGAAATTTTTCCTAATAAAGTTGAATCAAGTGTTCCTATTCAGGATGGTCCTCAGGATACAGGACAGGTTAAGTGCCTCAGTAAGGCCTTAGGCTGGAAACTGAAGTTTTGTTTGCTTTCCTGTTTTTTTGTTTTGTTTTGTTTTGTTTTAAATTCCCAGTATACATATTTCTCATGTGCGTCTTATAGCAGGTCTATAGAGCAATAGGTTCTAAATAAGGATGAGCTACATAAAAATGAACTGAGAAGTGGTCTCCTCACCCATCCCCTTCCTTATGTACTTGACAAATGATACGAGCATAAGCTAAACTGTTAACCTTCCTTTGGAACTTTATATTTTCTGGCTCATTGTTTTGTGATTTAGTGATTTATAGAAGAAACACAGGAAAATGGAGTTTATATCTGTTGAATTGTTGCTCTGTAGATAGATGAACATATTTTGTTTTCTTGAGACAAGTTCTATCTATATGACAGGACAGCCTGTGTAGCTCAGGCTGGTGTTAAACTCATTTATCCTTCTGGATCAGGCTTCAAGGGCTGTAGTGAGTAACACGTGACACCAGAGTTGACACTCTCAGTATTTGTGCAGCAAACTTCATATCCCTACCCAGACCTAGCCAATGGATAGGATATTCTCCACAGTTGAGTGGAGAGTGGGGACTGACTTTCACACAAACTCTGGTGGCCCGTATTTGACCATGTCCCCTGGATGGAGAGGCCTGGTGGCACTCAGGGAAGGATAGCAGGCTACCAAGAAGAGACTTGATACCCTATGAGCATATACAGAGGGAGGTAATCCCTCTCAGGAACAGTCATAGGGGAGGGGAATAAGGGGAGAATGGGAGAGAGGGAGGAATAGGAGGATACAAGGGATGGGATAACAATTGAGATGTAATATGAATAAATGAATAAAATATAATAAATATACAAGTAACCAAACCAACCAACAACAACAAAAAAAGAAAGTACTAATTAAAAGAAGAAGTATTAGAGTTCCCTAATTGCATATAGTATAATTCTATATTAAAAGCAATACATACACAAAGAATAAAATATACCATAAATAATTCCACTTTAAATATTTTTAAAAGACTGCCTCTTTTTATGTTTCCATGAGTACAAATGGCTATTATTTCTCTTAACTCCACCCCATAATAAATTAAGAGCTACGAATAATGTATTTAAATATATTTAAATTTAATGGCTAGATCTAGACCCACAGACACAACCTATTGTCTTGTTCCAAAAGTTGTCTTCCCATCAAGAACTTACTGATGACAGTCACTCAAAAACAACAACAAAGCCTGAGTCTAATTACTGTGCATATGTTAGCATAAAAGTAGGAAGAATATTTGGTAAATGAAAACAGAAGTCTGTAAGTCAATATTCTAGTAAAGTAATTTTAGAATGTTTGCTAACTAGTAATGCTTGAAAAAGCATTTCTTCATCACATAAGAGTGTTTAACTACTTTAAGAAGTCAATGTACTTTCTGAAAAGAAGAGCAGGATGTAATTATTTTTATAAACAAAATATTTTGTTACAAAGAGCTTACATTTATAATCTTCTAAGAATGGTTTATTCTGGTGCATTTTTACTGTTATGCCTTCCATATGTCATCCACCTGAAAATGTTCCAATACAGCTGTTTGACTTACTTCCCAAAACACAAATGCACCATATTTACAAAAGACTTTTCAGCACTTAGATTTGGGGTTTCTGGGTTAGGATCTATTTAAGAACTTCCAAACGACAAATTCACTAATCCTTCTCTGCTTTAGATGTAGCAAATGCAGAATATAAATGTTGGGAAATTATTCCACGGATCTTGTGTTTCTCACATGCATTCTGAAAAAGAAATCATTTGCCTTTGTGTTTCAGATTATTGCTCCATGCATCTTTCAAGTGCTAGCAGTGTTGGAAGGTTGTGGAAACTCCTCCCTTCAGAGAAAAAGACCACCATGTACACTATCAACTAGGAAAGCCTCTGTATTTCGAAGACCAAAAGAACTCAACCATGTACTTGGGAAGTCATCTACCTAAGTTTATTCTTTCCTGTCAAATCATGGCGGTTCCACACTTGTCTTATCTCATGCCAACAAATTAAAAGAGGGATGGACAACCTCATTACAACATTTTGTAGACCTTGGCAACATGAAAAACCAAATTTAGAACATGCAGAAGGTTTACAACACACTTTGTGATTACTTTGTAAATTTAACCTATTATGATATAACAGTGAATATAATGATGGGTAGATAATCCTGATTCAATTATTATTATTATGTTATTCATATATTATTTTATTACTTATTATATATTGTTACATATTATTTTTACTCTGTTAAGAATAGGGTAAGAGCTTAAGGGTCTGAGTTTTGTGGTTTTAGAATTTTAAGAAAATTCAACTGTCATATCAGGTAATGGCATTGGCTAACCAATCTTTGTGATTGAAGATTTTTAAAAAAATCTAAATAACCTAAAATTTACATTGAGAAATTCATATTGATTCAATAAAGAGTATATTAAAGGGAAACACTGTAATTTTCCCTCTACAACACATACATGTCTTCTGTGTGATCATAGAGACCTCTGATATTTCATTACTACCATGGTGCTGGTACAAATCAAGAGAAAGGGAACAGTAATGAAATACTATTAATATAATTGCACAAATTTTGTGGAAAAGGCTAGATCCGTGACCTTATATATGGACACACATTTATGCACATTGAACACATGCATACACATTCAAACATAAAGAAAGAGGATTTGTTATAAATTCCTAAGAATCTTATTTATCTCACCTTCAAAACAATGTAGAGGCGCAATTATTAAGCTAAGGCAGTGAACGAAGGTGCTTGCCGATTAACTCTTAAATGTTATTGATTTTAGTTTTATCTGTCTCCTTCTATTCTGATTTGATCTTATAAATAATAGTGAATTAAACTAATACTATTATTTACCTCAAAGGACAAGTATGTCTCAGAATTTCACTCTAATTTTTGTTTTCTAACCGTTGTAGTAAGATGTTACATGTTCCAGTTAACAAGTGTGTGTGTCCATTTTATATGACAACATCCAAGTTATACAGAAATTATTGCACAATGATAGGTAATTATCTTGGGCTATGCAGTCTAAGTAGATTAGCTTGTCATCTAACTACAAACCCCAGAAAATGAGTAGATTCTGTGGTTTGATGCTGTTAAAGACAAGCTAACTACCAAAGATAAATTCTAGGAAGAAATTTAAGACTGGGAGGCCCATTGTCCACTCATATCACCTTATGCTTGGTTCTGTTTTTGATAGAAAATGTTATCTTGCCAGTTACATAACAGTAGTTTTTCTTTTAATAATCAATTTGTTCATAGCCAATGGTAATTGTTTGTGGACTGTTAGCCTTACATATAGCCAAATTAGAAGAGGGATGTTAACCTGGAGTCTGAAGGGAAGAAACAGTATGCAACGTTAACATCTGGTTGTCACTAATTAGAAGACTGGCTGCCCAAGGACACTTGGTGGCATGGAAAAGGCCTTTCATGAGTCCCATCTCAAGAGGTGAGTACTCACAGGCTTGGATTTTGAAAGTATGAATAAGTAAAGTACTTGTTTGTCTGTCCTTCTGTTGTCACGTATGCCTTCCTAGGGACATAGGGAAACTATGAAAGTCTATCTGCCAATTTGTTATATAACCACTGTCTATCAACTTCTTTCTTCACCTCCCACTCTATGCCATACCATGTAAAATCATTACAGAATAAAAATCTAAGATTTACATAAGTAAATGAGAGAAATTAGCAATTCTGTTTTCATACTATTTTGATTTTTCTTTAAAAGGAATAAAACAAAAAACAAAACAAATAAAGCATTGCCTTTCTCAATTGTTTCTTGCTTGTGAGAGTACCCATGTCTATATCACACCAACTTTAGTTTAGTGAATTTACCTAAGTTCACATATTACCAATGTTTTAAGGATTTCTTTCTTTCTTTCTTCTTTCTTTCTTTCCTTTCCTTTTCTTTTTTTCTTTTTTTTTTTTTTTTTTTTTTGGACAGATTACAACTTTGGTACCCAAGGGATTAAATCACCAACAAATGAGATGTTAAGCTTGATAACAATTTATTTCAAATCTGATCAACAATTTTTGGTTGAACAAGAAAAAATTTAAAGGTCCTTTTAGATAATGATGAACCAATCTTGATCATATATTCCCTTCGCAATCATTTATGAAGTGTTTTATATATTCCAGACACTGTCAATCACTGAAAATAAGAGTGAGGAAAAAAAAAACAGAATCAGGTTGTTTCCAAAATTAATGGTCTATCAAGAAAAATCAGAGATAATAAAACATGAATGCAAAACCGATATTTAAATGGCATTTGTAAAGACATATACATTGTACTAGAAGGTCCCTTAACAGTGTGTTGTGACCTTGCCAGTGGTCAAGTGTGAAAGTGATGCTTTGAGTGAAAACTGATGGATAAGTGATTAAATAGACAAAAATACAGGAGGCGATACAAGTTTGGCAAATATTGGGTTGAAAAGAAACATGTAATGTGCACAGAAAGAAACACAAGTATGGAAGGTATCTACTCTTTTGAAGAGACAAGGGGCTACCTGGAAAAAGATTAAATTGGAGATGTTCTTAGATGCCAGAATATGCTGGCATTTATCTTCATGTCCTTGTCTAGTGATGCTTTTCAAACCGTGATTGACAGCTATCAGAAGATTAAGCACACATGATATGCTGAGACTGCCCGTCAAAATATAGCTTAACGTGCAGGGTAGGAAAAGCTTACAAGGACTTATCAGGATTTGTTGATCAACATATATTCATGAAATGACAAAAAGAAATTTAAATTGCTCATCATTCTGTGGATCAGAAATGCATACTGAACTCAGATGAACTGTCTCACTTATGTGCTGTCAGAACACAGTCAGCTATATGCCTCAGCATTTGAAAGGTAGTTTCTGCTCCCTGATGCCAAAGAAAAACCTTGCTACAAGTGTCTTCCCATCCAAAAGGCTAAACAAGGCTGCTTCATGTGCAGCATGGAGCTTAAAAATACACAGTAGAGATAGGATATGCTTTCAGTCCTTCCTTGTGTGACATTTGCTGATATCTAAAGAACCAAATAAAAATCACACAACATACCAAGAATCACAATGGGGAAACACACAAAAATGCATGATTAGGGCTTCAAGTAAGAATTATCTGTGATCATGCTTGTATTCTATCATAGTGATAAGGGAAAGGAATTGTGTCTGAGTTTGGCGGATGCTTTCTCTCCTGCCTTAGGCAGGCTTCAAATTGTGAGTTAGGGGACTGAATGCTCAGGACCATACAAAGCTTTCATTGAGTCAGTTGCCTCAAGGTCTGTGTATCTAAATTCAATTAATACAGTCCATTGACCAGAGAGGGTGAATTTTAGCAATAAAATATATTATAGATTCATAGGCGGGAGCTTAAGAAAGAGAGAGACTGGGCAGAGAGCCTGTACAGAGACACCAATTCCCCCAGAAAGGCCATGACCCTGAGGTGATAGTCTGCAGCTTTTAGTACAACTGACTGATAATGAGTGAGGTCTGGATAGGTAGTTCATCCAGCCAGACCAGCCATGAGGTGTACAAACGGCTCCTCTAAGTTCAGGTTACATTCTTATGTATAGCTTTTGGTCAGGGATGCTCATCTGAAGAGACAAGAACCCAGGAATAATGCTTTTTTTTGCAAAGACATTAGTGGAACTGCTGTTAGGTCCTTGTCATACCAGACACACATCTGCCTCCTGTTCTCATTACTAGCAGGCTATTGCAGGTAGAGTAATGCAGTTCGATCTGTGTCCAGTAAGATGATTGGATCAGAGAGTAGTCTTGCTTTCTTTTCTGGACTTGAAAACTATGTCAGAGAAAAAGTAGACAGAACACGCTGATGGATGGGAGAGGGGGAATGCGTTTGGGCACCAACCGATTAGAGAGCCTAAGTTTTCAAAGCTTCATGGTGTTGCTCCACTCAGTATGTTAGAAGCAATAGACATCCTTATTTGTGATTGTAGAGATACGTTGAAATGAGTCTGCTTTGAGACTTTTAAGAAACATACTAAATGGGTCTATGGAGCTCATAAAAATGTATCTGAAGCTCATATTGAAAGGGCATGCTTTTGAGTAAAGATTTTGAACCCATCAGCAGAGAGAGTTTAATTGAAGCTTTGGATAAGCTTGCCATCATCTAAATGGATAAAAATCGATAGAGAGAATAACAGCACTTAGATCTACATTTTGAACATGTTTTAAAAGGGGAAAAGGGATCTATAAGAAAGATCAAAAAGTAATCAGAAAGAAAGGAAGAAATCTATACCCTATCATGGGAACCCCTGAATATAATAGTTGAGGAGAAATACACAACAGGCAAAAAGCCACTGAAAAAATTGTGAAAGCCAAGGAACCAAATTTTCTTTTGGAAAAAAACTGCATGTCTCATCGTGATTTTAGTAAAAAGAGTTTTGTTTGTTATTTTTTAGTGAAATTTTGGTGATGATGGTACCTGAAGAGACCTGACAAAAACAAAGTTCATAAAAATGTACATTTCTTAGCTTCCAGGAATATTCAGTATATATGTGTACACCCTCAAGCACAGTGAGGCTCACATGATTGTGGAGCCTAGGTGCGGGACGATTTGAGATATAAGAGAAAAGACTTAAATATGAGGCAAGAGACAAAAATAATGTATTGTACTGGCAGACTAACCATGTGATGAATTTCCCAGCCTACAAGAAACCAGGCATGTAGACACACCTTGTATTTAAAAATGAGGCCAATGTTTTCCCAATATAACAGAGCAAAGTTACAAAGTTGCTTTTACTCGTTCTGCTGAGCGATAATTTAGATTATTTCTGTTACAGGACATTTTCTCCCACGTAAAGATGATATATAAAATTTCGACTGTTATGCAGATGCATTCTCATTAAGAAGCCAGAGCCCAAGAGCTTCTGGCTGTGTACAGGGGATGGAAGCAAAACAAGCTGTCAATTCAGATGTCTGGATGTGCTAATGGCTTCATGATTTACTACCTGTGTGGTCCTGAGAAAGATAATCAACTTCTCTCTTTGCTTAAGTATAGGCTCAATTTTCTTAAGTAATATATTTTATTATAACTTATTAACAGAACGTATGTCACTTATAACCCAACTAACCAAACCAATAGGAAAAGAGGATTAAGGAACACAATAACAAAACGCAAGGATATCAGTTCCGAGGAATGATTCTCCTGGCGTAATCAGCAGGATTTCTTCTGCTGGAAGCTGGAGTAACCAGAACCGGGAACCTCCGCAGGAGTTGGAGTCCCTGAAGCCTTCCCTGGAGTATTGCTCTCTAGGAGTGTCTTGAAGTGGAGAGATGAACAGCCAAAACTATCCCCAGTCTCCAAAATTCCCCCCTCCAGTTCTGGGCTCACTTATATCTCTCCTCCCAGGGTCTGTTCACGGGATCTTTTTAGTTGGTAACAATCAAGCTCCCACTCGAGATGGTTGCTCTTCTAGTGGATTAACCTCACCTGTTCTCTCACAACACCATTCTGATCCCACACTTGGGATCCTAAAAAACAAGTTTATCTCTCCTTCACCTAAGTTTCCTATTTGTGCCATGATGAGATGTTATATACTTTACTAATCAAATAATTTATATTCAGGATATATTCTCCATCTAAAAGTAAATATTAATTCAAAATATTTAAATATAAACATATAGAGATATATAAGTAAAAAGAAAATTTATTTAAATTCTTGACATTATTAAAGAGTTTTATTGTTTTAAACAACATGAAGAAAAAAGTTGAATAAATTCACTGAGAATTATATTACAATAGGCCATAGGGTCTGGTTGTGGCTGTATGTTATAGGAGATCACTTATAAGATGAAAGGAACCAATGTTGTGATTTAGTAGCTGCATAGGACATGCAGTGATGATCAGAGTAATTTAAAAGGTGAAGAATGCAAACGCTAGAAACGCAAGCGGGTCAACCAAGCTAAAACCCTAGTGAAAGCATTACCTCCCTTTAACTTCAATATGCGGGAATCAGCCTTAGTCTACTGAAACTGTGTCAACCAGTGTTAGTGATGTTATCCAAATGCCAAACATATTTGAACGTCTAATCTCAAATCACTTTGACCCCTAAGCTATCATTGGGTCACATAAACAGTATGATTCACCAGTGTAAAAATGTTAGCATAAGAAGTCATTCAAAATGTTGAATTTTAATAAAGAACTATTTCTGGAATAAAAGTGACAAATGAAAGGTACCTCATATTTGACCACATCCCCTGGATGAGGAGACCTGGTGGCACTCAGAGGAAGGATAGCAGGCTACCAAGAAGAGACTTGATACCCTATGAGCATATACAGGGGGAGGTAATCCCCCTCAGTCACAGTCATAGGGGAAGGGAATAAGGGGAAAATGGGAGGAGGGAAGAATGGGAGGATACAAGGAATGGGATAACCATGGAGATGTAACAAGAATAAATTAATAATGATAAAAAATTAAATAAAAAAATAATACATGTTTAACAAGATCTCTAAAATGATTTCTATGTTGTATACTTACTCTAATTTCCTCATCTGCACTGCATGGGCCCAGTGGAACCAAGTAGAACTTTTGGAAATTTTGCAGATATTTATCTTCTGATGTAGAATTTTCAGCTCTTCTTGCTTGTATCCTCTGTCGAATGAAAAGATATGAGGAAAATTCACAGTTATGCCAAAACCTTCTAGGCATGAAGGGGATAATTTTTCCATGTTTCTTCTCACACAATTATATGATCTTGCTTGTGTGAATCATTCACTCAGTTCCTCTCTCTAATATAGCTTCATATACCATAATGCTATTGTCAACTAGGAGGTAACTTGGCTTCTTCTCCACTTCATTTACAGCATGTGGCAGACATGACTAAGGATTCATTCTCCAGTCTGTAGAGAATACACAAAACCCCCACAAAGTAAACAGATACCTATACTGTTCAAATGGGATAGATTGCTCTTGTGCCTGATGAATTTTCCAGCTACACTATAGTCAGTTGTGCTCATACCACGTGCACTGGATTCTAACTATCTAGATTCATTACCTATAGTTTTTTTCTTCTATATATGTTTAGTTGAATTGGATAGAAATGGTAAACAAAAAGGAAAGAACTGTGTTGGGCACTTCGTCATATATATATAAAAAAAAAAAGGACTAATTAACTTTCCATAGTGTGATTTGTACATTACGGAAAGCAGAAATCATTTTTTGGGTTGTTGATATTGACAATACACAATTGACATAATGGTAATATTTTACTTTACAGCTTGTGTTTTCAAATTAAAAAATTCTAAAATGTCCTGTTTATGTGCTTGACAGCACTCATTTTTTGTATACATTTTTCGGTGATGTTCTTGCGTTGTTTTTAAATTATTTTAATTTTGCCTTTTCTCTATTCCATCTCACCCATAAATAATTACTGGTTTACTTTAAAACAAAAAAGTGTTTTGTAATTTGTTTTATAGATATGCCAAATGAATAGCAAAAACAACAACAAACAAAAACAAAAACAAAAAGGAACCCAGTTCTCCCTGGTAGTCCCAATTGTATAATAATGCACACTTTGTTGTCTCTTATATAAGTATCTAATAGAAAACTGAATGAACTTGGCAACATGAAAATTTTTATCTAATTATCTGTAAAATTTTATTATCCCACAAAGATTGGGAAAGGAAGAGTAATAAAGAAAAAAAAAAACCACCAAAAAGAATAAAAAGTAAGCCTCAAGCCTCAATTGTTCCTCCCTAGTTCAGTTTTATGTCTCAAAAGTTAAAAATATATATGTTATATTCTAGGGTATTTATTACCATCATTCTTCCTTTCTCTTACTTTAAAATAAATAATTTTATAAGAGTAGAAGTAACCACTTGAACATTTAAAATGTACTTTAAACTAGAAATAAATGGGTGGATTTGGAGAAAACATGCCCTATTTTAGTATATTTTTCAAGTGTCACAGTGTAAACTTTAGTAGTTGAAAAACTTAATTACACTCAATTACAAATTCATATAAGTGGTCCCAATGCATGGAGCCGTATGTTTTAATCTATGTGAGAACAATTATTACCTTGTTAAAAAAAAAGAATTATGAGCTTATACATATGTATTTCTAAGCATAACCTAGCCTCAGTCTGTGAAATGTTACAGGTCTTCATGTTTTGATGGCTGGCCTTGTAGGCCTGGGTAATTCAACTGATGTGCGTCTACGTGGAGAATATTATTTCTCCCACGCTCAGCTTTTCTCAGTTGCCTTTACAGTTCACTGTGTAAGCTTGAAGTCCCTGAGTCTTTCCTCCATCCACTTTGGCATGTCTCTGGTTACTATCCTTGTTCAGCTTAAGTTCCTGCAGTCACGTTAGTAAGATTTATGGGTGTAATTCTGACATTGCTAAAAAATGCAATCCCACAGCAAACAGCTTTATCCTTCAGATTTTGCAATCTTCCCACCTCCTTTCCCACAGCATTGTTTGTGATTTAGGGATGGGAGTGTACTGTACATATGGGTATAATAACAATTAATGAAGAAAGAGAACAAATATTTCAGAGAAAGGGTGTGTGTGAGGGGATGTAGCAGGAAGGGAAGGAAAGAGAGAGATGATGCAATAATGTAATCTCTGTCTCTGTCTCTGTCTGTCTCTGTCTCTGTCTCTGTCTGTCTCTGTCTCTGTCTCTGTCTGTCTGTCTGTCTGTCTGTCTCTCTCTCTCTCTCTCTCTCTCTCTCTCTCTCTCTCTCTCTCTCTCT
>OU015743.1:10328809-10371472 GCA_907169655.1 Acomys percivali | reverse complement strand
AAAAAAAAAAGTGAGCTGAACGTCATCAGCCACAAGGAAAATTTGAAAAGAATTAATTGTTGCCTATTGAACTGAGAATTTTACAGTTTTAAAGAAATTTAGACATTATACCATATAGCCTTTATTTTTATAGAAAACAAATGTAAGAGTTGGAAATTTAGACATGTACGAATCCATATAAAGTTCTAGAGTTAATATAAACTGTGGGTTTTTAAAAATTTATTCAACTCTTTCATTAATCGCCCAGGGAAATATCTCTATCTATCCACGTAATTATTATCTAGCTTGCTGTCTGTCTTCTAAATGATTTTTTTATTTCCTTAGATGAGGGGATGAGCTGAGCCACACCCAAGCTTTGCTTGCATGTGACTTGGGATGAGCCCAGAGCATTTCTTACTAACTATTCCTAAGCCTAGGCCTGGAAGCTTCTAGACCCCAAACAATCTAATCTTCTGCAAGGCTAGACCTTGAAAGCTTCAGCTTCCAGCCTCTGTCTGCTAACCAAGGCCTAGGATGTTTTCAGCCTCCAAGACTTACTGCTGAAAAAAGCTCACCCTTTCTAGATCTTTCTCAATTCTGGCTGCCTGATTCAACTCAGCTGTTCTGGCTGAAAAATCCTCTCCAAGCTGACTGATTCAAACTGGCTTACCTAGGCTTCTGCCTGAATCTCTGTGCTTGGAAAAACTGTCTTTGAAGTGCAGGAACAGAACTGCACAAACTGAACTGCACCCAACAGAACTGCACCAAACTGCGCAGGATTGTACAATACTGTTGAAGTCTACTGTACTGTCTCCACAAACTTTTGCTCTTTCTCTGCGTGGCTCTTAAGTAGCGTCTCCTTCATGTCTGTTCTTGTGAGAATAGGATGTACACTATTTCTGACTCATTCTGTCAGATCTTTCTCTGGTTTGTCACTTTGTCTGCCCCTCAATAAGACATCACTGTTTCGGATTAAAAGTGTGTACTACATATGTATCTGTATCCCAGCAAGAAGGATTAAAGGTGAATACTTAGGTCGTGTCTGAATTCAAGTCAGATCATACAAATCTATGGCTTTGGTTATGATCTCTTGCCAGAGCAGCCATGTTGCTGCATTAAAATTCCTCTACACTGTCTGTCTGTCCATCTATCTGTCAATCTTCTATTTATCGATTATATATTCATTAATTGGTCTATGTGTTCCTTCCTCTACCTGTCTATCCAAGTTCTTACACATAATGATTTCCAAGTTAAACCTTAAGAGCAATATTTAATAGTACAGAGTATTTTTGCATTTTGATAAAATTTAACCCTATAAATTAAAAAGTTAAGAGGAGAATAAAAGATAGATAACACTAGTCGTGGGGAGAGGCTTCTAAGAGGCCATAAAACACCTTGAATATCTCTTGATATTTAGTGGTCTCTAGGAGTAGAAAAAAATTCTCTTCACTGATGTCATCTCTTATAAGGAGCCCATGCTCCTTAAATAATCCCTCAACCTGGACCCTTCAGCAGTTCTTATAAAAATCATTGGACTGTCAAATAAATAAACTTCTACGAGAGGATAGATAGACAGAGGACAGGTGGAAGTCAGACGGTAAAGGAAGAGAGTTAATGAATTTAATATGATAAAATATACATACATAGGAAATTTTTTCTATAAAACTCCATTATAATGCCTTGCTTATCCCATGTGAGAGAGCCAACTGCTGACACTACTACTAATACTCTGCTATGCTTGCAGAAAGAAGCCTAGCACAGTTGTCCTCTGAGAGGCGCCACCCAGCAGCAGATCAAACAGATGCTGAGACTCACAGGCAAACATTGGGTGAAGCACAGGGAGTCTTGTGGAAAAGTAGAAGGAAGAAGGAAAGGACTTGGAGGTGACAGGAGCTCCATAAGAAGAAGAACAGAGCCACCTGACCAGGGCTCAGAGGGGACTGATAAGACTGAAGCACTAGCCAAGAACTATGCATGGACTGGACTTAGTCCCCTTGCACAGATGTACCCATGGGCAGCTCAGGCTTGTGCTCTAGTAAGGGGAGCAGGGGAGGTGGGTGTCTCTGACATGGACTCGTTGCCAGTTATTTGAATACTTTCTCCTGGTGGGACTACCTTGCCAGGCCACAGGGGAAGAGGACATGCTCTGTTCTGATGTGACTTGGGCTGAGGTTATTGGAAAGGGGTGCCCCCTTTTCTGCAGAATAGGGGAGGTGGAATGGGAGAGGGAGGGACTTGTAGGTGAGAAGAGATGAGTCTATGACCAAGTTGTAAAGTCAAGAAAGAAAACCCATTATACTGTTAAACAACCATATTAAAATATAGAAATCATAATTAAATTGAGAATATCTGTTGAGAGAATTAAATAATACCTCATAAAGATGAGGCCTAGATGAAAGGGAAAGAACACATTACATTCTCCGTCAAAGGTCTGATGTAGGTATCATTCACTTTATCTTAAGTGAATAGCTACAAATACAACTCCCCGACAGTTCGCTGATGAGAATGATCTATATTTAAACAATAGTAGTCACATGTGCCTACTAATGGTTCCAGGCATGTCAATTACTATCTGATATAACATGAAAATGATCAAGTGTTCAATGGATATACATACACTTGTGTAAGCCAAAATAGAACTGTATGTTTATATGCTGAAAAACAGTCAAGGTTTATATAGTGGAAGTATTCTTCAGGAGACGTTCCATGGTATTGTAAGAGTAACAATAATTCCAACTATGATAACAGTCTCAGAGGAAAAACAAACCAATCAGTAGGTAAAGAACCAGCACAAAAAATATTACAAATCACCAAACTGCTATACGTATACATCAAATATATAAGCAAATACTAAATAAACGTTTCAGAAAACAATTCTCAGAAATTTCTGGGCTTATGATTAGTCTAATGATTAAGATGTGGTTAGTTGCTATTTTCACCTCTTAATAACTGCCACACAGATGGAATTGATGAACATATATGACTTAGTGATCAGATTTCAGAAGCCTGGAGGTGACAAAAAGCTACAACCTCAAGCCACTTGCATTGTCTCAGGGACATACATTCTATGGATATGTACCTCCTTAACATCATGTAATTTGGCGTTTCTCACATTTACATATATTCAATATTCTAAAAAAAAAGCCCATAATCTGCTTAAATAACCACTTAAGGGAAAATAGAGTACAGCATTGAGGCAGAAGCCTGTCTCATTTTCATCTAGAAAAAGAAATATATGAAATAATTTTTAAGCTAGTAGCAGAAACTGGTGCATTGCAAGATGACTGAATGGATACACAGTACAAAGAGCTAAATATTTCCCTACATAGAAAAAAATTGGTAATCTACTATAGAATGTAAGCTATTGGGAACTTCAAGAAAGTCCATGAAAGACCAGGAATTCCCACACTATGCTTTATTCATCACTACATACTAAACCCCACTTGCATAACTCTGATAATAGAATTGGTGTTTTCTATGGCCTAAGTACATTAAATATTAGTGTACACAAAGAGAAGATTCCTGTCATAATGAAAATTTCCAGACTGAGAAGGATAATAATTGGTTAAAAAAAGTTGTGTTTATTTTATTTACATAAAAATGGAACTTTAAGGAGATTTCTAAAATGTCAGGAAGATAAATCGATGTGGAAATCTCTGTGGTGTTTACTGCTCTAGTTAGCGGTGAGGTAATTACTTGATTAGTAGATGGGCTCCTTCTCCTTGAGGATACAATACTAGCATTATCTTTTGCTGTTTTCAGAATTGAAAATGTAAACACAGAGAGGTTATGTTAATTAGTCAAAGTCACATGGTTTTCAGGAGCTGTTCATTAGGAGCATTCTGCATTGAGTTGAAAATTCCACCACACTACTCGCACATGGTAGGAAGTGTCTGCTGATTATTTTTTTTCAATGAGTATTTGTCATGATGAAGTTGGAAGTCATTATCGTCAGCAGTGAATAGCTTCAGTCTCTATTCATGTAGAAATTATGATTCTATAGAAATCACCGTAATCCACTGATCCTGATGTAAAGCTGCCAGAAAGCCTTTGTTAACCTCACAAAAGTTAACCAGGAGGTTATCAAAATGTATGGCATAAAACCAGACTAATAATCTAAACTCAGAAAATTGTGATTTCTGAAAGTAAAAGATTAATATATTTTCTTATCTTAATCGACTAAGCCCTTGCCATTTCCTTAGTCAATTCTGAAGGCATTTTCTATCCCTCATCTTAAGTGCTAATATTTAGTGTATAATTTTTTCAAACTACATGATAAAATTAAAGTATTTTTACTCATTTCATCTAATTTCTGTTTTTGCAAAAACTTAGCATTGTTACATTATGTAGTGTTTTTCTTAATTCCAGAGGAATGACTGAGATAGTTTAGAGCATGTTACACTTCAACATTTATGACTTTTGGACATGATGTCTCTTTTAAGCAAATGATAACAGCCAGAAAAGCATGTCAGTATAATTTGAGGCTAAGAAACTATCTGAAAAGATGGGAAATGATGCTTTTACTCTAGTCACAGCACTAACTCATGACATCCATCAACCTTGCTCCTTCAATATGATGATATTACTTACTGTCCGGGAATATGACAGTTACCGGCTCAGGATTCAATAAACCTTGACTAAAAGACTCAGAATGTTTCTGAAAAGAGGAACAGGTTTGCAAAGTAGAAGACAAACATAGTAGTGTCCAGTTGTTGAGGTTAGCGTTCTATTTTCTATAAAAAAACAATTATGGTATCTTAGTATTACCTTCTCTCTCCTTGCTCCATATATCTTTGTGTTTGTCTATCCACCTAATAATATATGTTTCCCCCCAACCTGCCGCAATGGTTGGAGGATGTTAAAGCTATGGGCTCAGATGAATGAATCCTCAGAATGGACGTCAATTAATTTCTCATGAAGGATAATCTGAAGTCATGACTAAATCATATGAATGAGGTATATTAGCACCAAGGTCTATCAAATTCTCCTGAAAATATATTTCAAAGGTCTGACAAAGATTTATTTCACAGCTTTGATGTTTACTTTTTTTATTCATGAAACCTCCTGTTATTCTAAGCAATTAAGTCTCTTGTTATGAAACCTTAACGCTTGTCCTTTCAAACTGCATTTTTTTCTGGCATTCAGGCATTTGGGAATCAGAGTCCAGCAAGTATTCTAAGAATATGAAAAGAAGATTATAACACATACACAGAGGAGTCCAACATGTGGCACTCAGAAAGGAGGAATTCTCTCTGTTGTCCCACTTCATCCTTTAATAGTTCAAATAGGGTGGAGACATGACTCTGATAGGTCATTGAAGGTCTGACAACTCAGAAGACTGAGAATCAGATGATTAGGCTTCATGTTGGAAAACTGTTACTGGTCCCTGCTTCGCATTCTATTCATTTTGCACTTTCATTATGTCCAAGTTAAACATTTCCTTCCATTCCAGTTGCAGCTGCCTTTGAATTGGTTCAGACGACCTTCGAACTTTTAAAAAATTTTACTTGTCTCATTGTCCAGCTTTTAACTGTGCTTGTTCCTGAGTATGGCAGCAGAGCTGCAAAAAATGTTTCTTTGTTCTAACTATAAAATAACAAATGACAAAAATTAAGGAAAGGAAGTCTTTTGTGTTTAGGGAGCCACATTCACACAGACTCTGGATTAATGTTAGCTCTGAAACCACATAGTGAGCAATAGAGCATTCTCCCCGTGATACTCATTAGCAGCCCTTTGCGACTTGTAAGAAATAATTTGCATGGTCTCAAGTTTAATGCTAACATAAACCTGCCTTACTGAGTGAAAGCTTTCTACACACAATAAACACATGGGGCTTTTCTTTCCATTGGCTAGCAGAGTGAAAAGGGTATGGTCATCTTCTTCCTGGAGAATTAGAAATAAGATTTAGACACAGTGGTTCCTTTACTAATAATACTTAATGATTTCACTCACACATACAGGTACATACATATGTATAATTGGCTTTATAATCCAACATGAGTGGTGTTGAAATGTGAATGTAGTGCTACCTCACAACAGAGAAAGAAAATAGAAGCTTTGCATTCTACTCTTATGCAATCCATTTTCCATATGTCTGGTTTTTTTTCACCCCGATCCCTTATCTATTGTCTTACATAAACCAGTGTTCTGTATCTGGCTTCTCACTTTCTACCCCAGAGTGGATGAATTCACTATTATTTGTATCTGTCTTTGTTGACATGAAAAAGTGTAAAACACTCTAGATGAGAGAAGCATTGGAGAATAACAAAGTAGAAGGATCCAGAGGGTCCTAGAAACCTACAAGAAGAAGATTATGATAGGCAGACTTGGGCCCAGGGGGTCCCGCTCAAACTATGGCACCAGCCAAGTACAATACAGGCCATAAACTTTAAACCCCTATCCAGATCTAGCCAATGGACAGGACAGTCTCCACAGTTGAGTGGAGAATGGGGTATGACTTTCACACGAACTCTGGTGGCTCATATTTGACCATGTCCCCTGGATGGGGAGACCTGGTGGCACTGAGAGGAAGGATCGCAGGCTACCAAGAAGAGACTTGATACCCTATGAGCATATAAAGGGGGAGGAAGTCCCCTTCAGGCACAATCATAGTGGAGGGGAGTAAGGGGAAAATGGGAGGGAGGGAAGAATGGGAGGATACAAGGGATGGGATAACCATTGAGATGCAACAAGAATAAATTAATTTTAAAAATTTAAAGATTAAAAAAAAGAGAGAAAGAAAAAGTGCAAAACAGATAGTAAATATCTCATTGGATTAAATGAGCATTTTATTAGCACTAGATATTAGTATTAATAAAAAAGGTAACTTTTGTTAACATGGATCAGTTTATAACAAGAATATGAACAAAAGTCATTAACAAAACCAACAGCTGTAGCCTGTGGTTTTTGTGAGTCATTCGGGGTGTCCCTGACCAACAACCCACAGAGAACTATCCCACGGATTGCACTACAGGTTTTTGGAAGTATTAATGCTTTTAGAAGTATTGCCTTCTACAAGTATTATTGTCCACAAACAGAGGGTACTACTGAACTAATTTGATTTTACATTATACTTATACATTATAACACTAGGAAAACAGGGAGGATAGATATGGAAGAGCTTTTGCTTTTGTTATGTATTTGGTAGAGGAACGTGTAGAGCACATGCACAGTGAACGCAACTCCCACTTTAGCATGCCGTGGAATCTGAACTAAGAGCAAAGACAGCACTCTTTGCCTTTTGAGCATCAATTGTCCAGCTCATGAAAGGGAAGAAGTTGGATGTGACACCTATGCTTCACCGAGACCCTGACTTACATAGCTCTTGAGATGTGGCCAAGGAAGTGATACACGAAACATGTAGTCAGCTGCTTCTGAGAGATGCAGGACAAGCGTGCTGGTGTAAATAGTTTTATTTTGTAAAAGGCATGTGGGGAAACAGAGACATGAGGTTCCTAACAATGAACAGACTGGAAATGAAAAGAAATAAAGTACTTATGCACACGCCCAGACTGATGGATCTTGAAATCCTATTCTTAGCATAATAAGACAGATGTAGTGGGTAACACATGACATGATTGCACAGGAAATAATTAGAAAAAGTCAATCTGTAAGGGAATAGAGTAAATCACTGGTTCTTTGGGTCTTTTCATGGGAATGGAGAATGCCCATAGATTAGAAAGATGTTTATTTTTAGAATGGTAGAAATGTTATTGTGTAATCTTCAGATACTTTTTTGTTTTTTAACAACTAAAAATAGTGGTATATATTCTGATGGGAGAGGTGGTTGGGAGATTCTCAGAGAAGCTGGGCAGAAGAAAATAATCAGAATATATTATAACAATAATCCTCTGGATTATATATCAACTGCAAAACCCACATCTTTTTATCTGAAAAAATTATATACAAATGTAAAAAGAAATTAAGGCAATCTATCAGAAAACCATAAAAATTAGATTATTATGATGACTGTAAAATTTTATAAATTTTCTGAAACTTATTGAACTACTAAATGGAATGTGAATAATAGCCCCTCAAGAAAATTTAAATTTTCTAAATATTACCATTTTTATTTACATTTTTATTAGAATTCTTCAGAACTGTGAACAATTGGACAACATATCAGGAAAAAAACCACATGAAACATAACATGTTTAAACTTGCACAGCTTATATATTTACACATAAAGTTACTGTATATATAAAAAATATTTTTGGGGATTCGTAGGGCTTGGGAATATTCAAAAGACTTTATTGCTACATTTCAATATTTACAAAAAAGCTACAGAATAATTCCAAACATCAAGCAACTGAAAGAAATATCTGACACCTGATGTAAAAAAATTATAAAAAATATAAACTTTCAAGAATATTCAAGACAAAATTCTCAGTGGTGTGCCCCTGAAGTACCTAGACATCCACAATTAACAGCTAGTTTGCTCACTACAATCGAAGTCAATAGGAATGCAAAGGAATGTTTTGGACAGAGCATGGCAAATGGTGACAGTTTCACATCATTATTAATAATTTGTTACAACTGTGCAATTAGATATAAATTTTTATTGCTACAAACTGCATTTTTTTGGAACTGCTTTCAGCAACAATCAGCCACAGAAAAAGATTGTAAAGGAATATACATTTTTGTTTGCAATGTAAACAACTTTCTATTTCATATGGAAGTTGAAGAATATATTTCTCATGTAAAACAACTGTCAATATTTATTATCTGCAAGATAAACCACAGTGTTGCAGTTGAATTTGATACATGTTACATAGATATTGTGTGTTTGATTTGAAAACTTCAGAATTGTTTTGAAAAGAATATATTGGAGGCATAAATTTTAAATCAAGATCTGTTTATTATTTATGTTTGCATTCTAGAAATCACTGCCTCTCAGTCATATTCTTATAGCTTAATTTCACTTCTTTTGATCTCAAATTTTGTTGTTCAGAACTAAAAACTGATTCCATAGGCATTAACACTTTTACAATAATAGATCAAAATGTTTATCATCATGTCCAGAACCTGCAAAAGTTTCTATCTTGAGATGCTTTCATTATTTTAGCTGAGTCAGTAGCATCAAAACATTCTGACCAATGTAAACATTTAACAGTATCATACTACTTTTTAATTTTTAATCAAGTTAAATTAAATAAGCTATATTGCTTTTGCAATAATGATGTAATATATTATCTTGTAGTGAAATTATTATAGTTAAAAACTTATTACTTTAAATTATAGAAAAGAAAATTTGGTAAAGGTTTACTCAAAGGAAATATATTCTCATTATAATATATTTTATAATTATATAGTAACTATCTATAACATTCTACCAATCAGGGTCAAATTTGAAAATAGTTTTATATTTTAGAAAACATAAATAGGCAATGAAAACTTTTTCACAGATTCACTAATGGGAATAAAGCTGTTTTCTAGAAAACCAAGAAGACAATACTGATGCAGAGGTGCCACCATAGACCATTCTGTTCCAGTGACAACTTTAAAAACATATCAAGCATATGTACAAACCTGCAAAGAAATGAAGATAGTTTTTGAAAGACTATCAAAAACAAAACAAAACAGAGAAGTCCCAAGGACTCACCTCTCCTGTCCTCATCACAACACAGAGTATGTACCTTCCAGAGTCTACTCAATATAAGACTTATAACTTTTGACTGAAGGATTGAGCACTCTTCCTGGAGGATTTGGAGGTCTAATATGTTAGGAATACACAACAATCATCACTTGTAACCACTCATCAGTCGTGGTAAATATTTATCTCAGAGAAGCTAGCAAGTGTGGCTAGACTTTAATACCTCAAAACCTACCCCTAGGGACAAACTTCTCCCAGCAAGGCTCCACCTTCCAGAGAGTCAATAAACTGTCCAACCAGCCAGTAATAAGTGTTCAGAAAAATGATCCTGTGAGGTACCTCTCATATTCAAGCCATAATAATCCTTCAGCAGAAATCAACGGTGGAAGGCCGGATAAGTTAACCAGCGGCAGCTCCTGAGTTAAAGTTCTGGGTAGAGAAGTGTTTCCCTTCAAGGAAAGCTTCTGTGGAAAAAAAAAAAAGAAGATAGGAAACTATCATCAAGTCAGGTTCCTATAACCTGTAGCAGAAATGACTGAGGAAGTACTTCTGAAACAGTTATATGTAATATTTCAAATTGAGAGATTTCCACAGTGTAGAGAACTGCTTATACAAATATAATATTCTAGCTCTAATTCCCACTGAGCTATTTTTATATTTTGTGGTAAACAGCAGTATCCTCTGTTGGAAATGATTTACTTCCTAGCTACTCTCAGGGGTGCACTGCGGGGATAACTTTTAGTTTTAGGTACCCCCCACTTTTTGCTGTTACCGGGTCATGGAGTCAGCCTGCCTCGGGACAGGATGTCAAAGAGGACTCCCAAGATGAACTCAGGTGAATCTGAGACAGCGGTCCCTGACACTTGTTCTCATAGTCAGCTCTCTATAAGACAAACAGAACAGAGAAATTCACCAACCTAATTTGTATTACACATTTTCTGGAGACAAGTGTGTATGTAGGAAGAAGAAAGAGATGATCCCTAGACAATGAGAAACATTTTGTGGTGATGACAATGCTCTCTGTCACATTCTGTGATGATACTGCAAGCTTACACATTAGGGGGAACATGCCAACTGCTCTCATGTCTTAAATATGTGTGTGTGTGTTATGGATTAAGGTTTATTGTATGCTCATTATATTTCCATAAACTTTTAATAAAAATTCAAGGTATTCATCAATTTAATTTAGTTAAATATAGCTATATAGCTTATATAGGTCAATTTAATTTAGTTAAATATAGCTATATAGCTTATATTGGTAAATTAATTTTTAAATTACTTTGCAAACAAGAGAAAGTTTATGTACCGAATTTAGTAAAATCATGGAAAATAGATAAAAATTCAAAAAATAACATGTTTCAGTTCACTGAATAGATTTCATTATTTTTAGAAATATTTAACAAACATTAATTAATATAACTGATATCTAAAGTATATTTAGTAATATTCAGGTCCTTTTAGAAGTCATTTTTCATTAATGAAATCCATTTTTATTTAAATTAATTAAACAATTTATTTATAAAAAAATTTTTAAAATATTTATTTTATATTACGTGTATGAATATTTTTCATGCTAAAAATTTAAAAGTACAGATTATAAAACTGAAATGCATACTACGCATAGAATATCAATGGTATCTCTCCACTGAACACTCTTGACCATGTTGCATTATTTAATTCAGGTTACAGCTTCCAGACTATTTGAATCCTTAATTCACGTCTCAGTCTTTACTTCTGTAGAATGTACCCTGATGACAAACCCATGCCTTCCATGTCTAGTGTGGCTGACCACAAATAGATGTACCAGGTACTTGTTGAATTTGCATGCATCACTGTTACCAACATAGTTTACAAAAAGAAAGAAAAGAAACAAAAAAAAACTACACTTCTGTGTTTAGAATTATATTTCCAGCAAAGAAAATAAATCTTAGTGCATCATTTATAACAATGATGTGTGTAGTTGTATTAAAGTATTTCTGAACAAATTGTAGTTGAGTTATAAGAAATATAATTAGATATTAGATAAATAAAAAGGGAGGACTGTAAAATATTATACTCTATAACTTTGATGTTGTTCTTAAATGCTGATGTTAAGCTTCAGCATCTTTCAAAAATATTAACACCAACACCTGCTTGAGATAGAGCACTATGGCATGCTAATTACTTGAAAGTATTGTTGATCATGTAGGATGATTTCCTGTGGCAATGTTTGGCTAATACAAACCTGGCAGTAAGTCCTCTATGGAAATAGCACCTAGCTTGAGAAAGTCTGTGTTCTTTGTAAGCGCTATGTAAACTCTCCTGGAAGGAAATGTACTCCGTGTAAGGGTGGGAAGTGGCCATTCATGTGTAACTGTAATGTCTTCAACTATAATTTACGTCACTTCAGTAAAGTCATTATTTCATAATCAAAAAGTCTTCCTTTTGTTTTACAGGGAGATTGAAATTGAAATTAATACCTTAATGTGGAGACATGATGAACTGCCTGTCAGTGAGGTCCACGCTTCCTCTCTACAAAGTTCAATATCTGGTTCTTCTTGGGACTGTGACTCATCCTCGGCAAAATCATTTGTGGCAGTACAGAGAGGAAAGAGACGGTGTTCCTTTAGCAGAATATGAAATTTCTTGTAGTTTCACATTACAGCTGATGCACCTTTACAGCTGAAGACAATTTTGTGTGCACATTTATAACATTTACTACCCGATAAAAAGAAGTCTGGATGGGGGAAAAAAAAAAAGGTTATAGCAAGCAAACAAAAGGAACAGTTTTCAGGCTAGAAGTACATTGCTAATCTTGGATAAAAAACATTTTAATGGTGAAACTTATAGTGCTATTACTATTCCAGCCAATATTGAAAGCCTTAATATTATTTTATTTCTCATGTTATAAATTTGAGTTGTCCATTGATTTAAAATTAATATTGTATTGTCATTTACTGTTCTTCCAAAGGCCTTTAGTTGGTTACCAGTACACATCCTGAGGATTAGCGACCACCTGACACTATTGATTCTAGGGATCTGATACTCTCTTCTGGCATTCGTGAGTATCACATACACACAAAAATAAACACACACACACTAAAATATTAAATAAAATAAGATTTATGTGAAGATAGACTGTAAAGGGTGTGTTTATAAATGGTTCACAGCACCTATGCAAAATTTAAATGGTTCAGAATGTCTCTTGATTATTTACAGTAACAGCTTAAAATAGTTTAAGCTTCTATTTATACTTTCCTTTTATTTTCAACATGTTCTCATTACAAATTTTAATACTTTACTGGATTCAGGAAAGATACCAAAAAAGTAATACTTTTTCCTACACTTCAATGGTAGTACATTTTTAGCACAAGTGTGATTTAGGAGTAAACATCACACTGAAAATTGAACTTTACTCAGATGGGAAAGTGGCACAGCAGTTAAGATGTATATTACACAACTTGGAATATATTGAAGTAATTGACTAGTAAAACAATACACAATTTGCATTGTTTATGGTTTTAAATTTTGACTATTGAGATCAATCATAAAACAAAGTGAATAAACACTAAACATAAAAGAGGCGAAGTCACATCAATAACGTAAAGATACTTTATACAGAGAATCCTTATCACATATCTTGATGTGTTTCAAATGTAAGCCTCTAGTAACTATGTAGCAGTAGTTGGAAACTATATCCTCTCTATTTAAAAAGTTAGATTACTCAATATGATAGGTTACTATTTATTACATAATGATAAGCCCTGTCCTGTTAGCATGGCAAACTTATTCCCTTTGTTTATGAAAGGTGTCAATTCAGCCTGAGCCTTAGAAACCATCTAAATAAACTAATGGTCCAGATATAAGAACAAAGGTATATTTGGATAACTGCTAAGTATTCTCTCCCATTCTCTCCACAGCTCGCAGAAGCATAAAGTTCATTTTATTAGCATTCCGCACATGCTTTGACAATCCTGAGATATTTGGTTATAGCTTTCTTTAGTATTAAGCCAAACAATATAGGAACCATGTCTGGATGGCTAAGGAATGAGGTATATGTGGATTATGGTTGCAAAGGGTAATATATTACACCGTTGGGTTGTGAGGTCACACAGAGCAGAAAACTAAGACAATCGACGCTGGTAGCATGTGAGCAGCAGGAAGGCATGAGTGCGCTGCCAGTGACAAGACCCAAAGAGAAAATAAAAATGAGCACATGAAAGCAGACATCAGTCTATGCTTTTTAATCAGAGACCAGGCACCACACCACTGCCACACAGATTAATCTACGGCCATTTAATGATACACAGATATCTCTGCATTCACTCAGGTCAGTGTGTATTTACTGTGGTGAAAAAATCATTGAGCACGTTGGTCAATGAGTCAGGAGGTTAGAAAGAAAGAATTCATTTAGGTAATTTATATTCTACCCAAACAAGGCAGAAACCTGGTTCAATATTATTAAGTGACCTAATTGCTTTATGTATTAAGTAATAGTATTAAAATTATATTCACTTTAGCAAGATTTCAGTGTCTTCTACATTACAAAGCAAAATTGCTCTGTATTAACTGAAAAGTAAGTTATGAAGCTGCATAAACAAAATTCCAAATGGAGCAGGCAAAGGCCAGGAGCAACGACTAGCAAGAGAACTAACTACTCCTCCAGGGCTGGTTATGTGGCAACTCGCTGGGTGAGACTATGCCTGACATTGCAGAAGTGCAGGGAAAAAAAGTAAAGCCTGAGAGCATAAATTCTGTTATTTGAAGGGATATACAGAAGCTGGCCATCAACGTGAGGTCAAATATGTCCCACTCCAGAGTTATAGTTTCCAGATTCGTCATGTCTCTTAGATAGCCAATGTTAAATATGAAAATAAGTTTTAATTTTTTTATTAGGATGGGAGATCATGTAAAAACACAATAAAACATCAAACATTATCAGTCAGATATGGATTATAATAAAAACTGCAAGCAGAATATTTTTAAGAACTACTTTTACAGAGAAAAGTATACAATTAATGCCTATGCACTAAGAAGCTAGATTCAACCTAATACCCAAAATGTCATTTTATTACCACTTTGGCCAATTTATTACTACTTTTGGTCAAATTATTATTAATTTTGACCTTTGACAAATTGATTCAGGGACATGCCTTAAGTATTTGAAAATCTCTCTATAATATAAATAGTTATAAAGGGTTGAAAAAAAGGTCCAGAGTATATTATTGAATCTTCACTTTCAGCTAAAATTTGAGCAATTTCACCATTATTTTAACTATTTGGAAAGCTTAGAAAATCAGGGAAATAAATTTCCTTTTCTTTGTCTATGGGAATTGTATGGCCTGAAAAATCTTTAATATAATTATCCAAATAAATTGTTGTCTACACTCACATGTAAATAATTAAGTTAAGAGATTGATTAGTAAATTGACAGACATCATTTGCTGAATACAAGGACAATGAAACCCACTAACCTACAGTATTGCCACTAACACTGATCTCTAAAGTGTAATATAAATAGAAATTCTGTATTTTGTGTTCCAGTTAAGGGCTTCCTTATTTTACTAATCCGCTTCTGATCATTCTATGTGAGGTGTAGTTTTTAGGGACAGTGTAATTCAAAAAAATATTTTGATCGCACATTTTCTTTTTTTCAATTACTCCCAGAGACTCCCAAACTCCTTACCCACTCAATTCCCCCCAAGCTATTTCTTTCTATCTCTCCTTCATAGAACAAACAACAACAGTAACAAAAAAAAAAACCAAAAACACAAGACAACAACATAGAAACACACACACGCAATTATAAAAAAACAAAATTGCTAACCAAGATATAAGAGAAAAAGACCATTTTATATATATATATATATATATATATGAACAAAATAATGAAATTCTCAAGTAAATGTGCATAAATTGGAACAATCACCCTGAGTGACGTACCTCAGTCCTGCAAAAACCAACAGTGTATGTTTCTCTTGTATGTGGATATTAGCTTCGGAGCCATTAATATGTGTGCTACACTCAAGATGGCCACAGAGCTTAGGCACCTGGGAAGGGACTAAAAGGGAGGAAAGAATCTTCCTAAGAAACAGAAATAGAATATATTGTTTTGGGAGGGGGAGTCTGGTGTGGGAGTATTAAATGCGGAGGGAAATGGAAGAGAGGCTCAAGGGGGAGAATATAAAGAAGGATGACTAACACTGGGAGTCTTTATGGCTTCTGAAGAAGCTTCCGGAAAGTTATACATGTACCAGGGCAATCTAAATGAAATTAATAAATAATAGGACAACGATTCGCAACTAGATTTCTTATACCACCAAATAAAACATTCAGAGCCAGCAATGGGTTACATTAAGTGGAGTCCTTGGCCAAAGGAGCCCCAGAGAAACTACAAAATGTCTCAGGCTATTATCAAGGCTACTGATTGGTTGTTTTCCACAAACTAAAGTATTATTTCTCGAGACATCTATCTTATTGAACACAGGGAAGTTGCACTAGGACATAACTAAAGCCTTCACCCCTGCTGACTAGTGTCCATGGTTCTGGAAGGTACTCAGTATGCTAGCAGAGGAGAAATATATTCATCAAGGAACCTACAAACCCCATGACCTACAACAGTGATCTGCTCTGCTGGAGTAATAGAGGCCCAATTTTATGAATGGAACCAATGACTTTATGAGTGGATTTAAGTTCCTTCCCTTGAGACAAAACTCATGTCTGATTCTTCTTGGGTAGGGAACCAACTGAGACCAGATAGAACGTTGTCCTAGAGGAAACCAAATAGTATTGTTCTGCTAAATGAACATTGTATTAAAATGACTCATATTGATATTCTACTATTCACTGTATCTCAAAGAATCTAGAAGGATGGCAGATGCAGGCCCGAGTGTCTTATATATAAAATAACTTTCCAGTTTCAGGTCTTGGTGCCCCTTTTATGATTCGTATAGCTTGCTATTCTAAGAACGAAAGCTAGCATTTTATTAAATTATCAAATCCAAACTAAAAATGTCATTTTCTAACCATGTTCTGATTTTTCAAGGCCAGCTTGTTGTTATGAAATACATAACTGAGCATATTGAATTATTGCATGACTAAGGGTATTGAGAAAAATGCTCTGTGTATAATAAGAATTTAGTAAATTCACAGTAAATAAATAGGTCCTAATTATTGTATTATTTTCTATGGTGCATATTTATGGCTTTTTCTGAAGAATTTATCAATTTGACTGCTTGCCAACTTCAGTAATTTTTCACTAGTAATTATATTTGTTCTCTAAATGTTTCAATATTTTCTTGAAAGGAAGTTTTGAATTTGTTTATTTTCCTTACCTTCTTTTACTGTTTACTTTTACCATATGTGTCTTAGTCATTACAACATCATCAATTTGTATTCTCCAATCTGCTGATGGGAATATTTCTTTAACTAAATCTTCATTGGTACAATTATGCTATTATTTTATAAATATAAAGACCAGCATCTCTTTCAGTAGATGCCAAAAGGAGAAGTGATTTTTCAATCCCCCATTTACAACTGCACTGAATGCTGCCATTCAGAGTAACACCATCACAAGCCAGATCTCAACTCCAGTTCAATTCCATCTCCTGCCAAAGATGAAAGGAAAACCCCAGAACGTTCCAACAGAATTACTGTTTTTTTTCATAGTTAATAGGTAATTTAGCATATCATCTTATTTTTGCCTAGAAGATAGCAAATTTCCAAATATAGAATGAAACGGCACATAGTGGCACAGGCCTATAATCTCAGCACTCAGGAGTCAGAGACAGGTGGGTCTCTGCGTTTGAGACCAGCCTAGTCTATAGTTTGAGTTCTATGACACTCAGGGGTACACAAAGATATTCTTTCATAAGAGAAAAGATAGAATGAAGCATATCAATCTAAGAATAACATTTTAAGTGTCTAACACCAACCATAATTTTAACCCTGAGCAACCCTAACCCTAATCCTTTTGACAAGTCTCTACTGTGTCACTTGGCAGCTCTGAATCTTGCTGTAAGCAAAATACACCCATCTTCAAACAATCCTTTACACTGCTTGGTCAGTGTGCCAATTGCTTTCAAATAATTTATCTTCTCTTGTGATATGAATAAGCTGTTAACAATTTGTTTCTTAAAGAAGAATATGCTACAAATAACATTAATTTAAAATCTAAAGCTGAATCAGTTCTAAAGCAGTCTAAAAGTAATTTTCTGACATTAATTATATGCTTGTAAATATAGAATGTCTGTTGTATGCCCCCAAAATTTGAAATGATGTGCAAATATATGTATATTTTACATAATTTGCACATTAAGTGTGCACACACAATACAAAAGAACATACCCCTCATGGTAATTATGATTCTATTCATGTAATAATGTAAATCATAGCTATTGTATTAAGACTGTTAGATACCACCCTAAACCTAAGAAGCCACCTTTCCTTGTACTTGACTTCTTTTATTGCACAAGTATCACTCTACCCTTGTCTCTAACCATCCAAAAACTGTTATACCTATAAATGTACCCAAAACACTGATGATTTGAAAATTTTGTTATTGCAATTTAAAATTGTCTCACTAATCAATAGGCTAACAAGCATTCTATGCATTGTTATTTAAAAACTCTATATGTATATTCAGATAATAGCATAATATTTATTTCTACAAAAATTAATAAAAATAATTGTTTTATAATTGACACTTAATCATACATATTCATATATATGATTCAATGGTTAAATGTCTGACTTAAGTTTTAGTAATTTTTCAAAAAATGAATGTTGGTGCCCTTGCATTTGTGGCATAGCTATTCAGAATTGAGATGCCATCTTAGTGAATTTTTCCTTTTGATTAGTATGAAATTTCCTCAGTATCTTTTGATTAACAGTTTATTTTATTAGATATTATAATACTCCAGCTTGTCTCTTGGATCCATTTGCCTGAGAGATAGTTTTCCAGCCCTTTACTCTGAGGTAATAGCTATCCTTGCTATTGAGATGTGTTTCATGTGTACAGCAGAGCAATGAATCCTGTCTTCCCATTCAGTTTCATAGTCTTTTTATTGGGGAATTGAGTCCACTGATGTTGAGTTATATTAAAGACGAATTATTGTTAACTCCTATTGTTTTGATATTGATAGTGGTAGTCTCTCTCTCCCTCCCTCTCTCTCTCTCTCTCTCTCTCTCTCTCTCTCTCTCTCTCTGTGTGTGTGTGTGTGTGTGTGTGTGTGTGTGTGTGTACACATTTCCTTCTTTTTGTTTTTGCTAGTGTGAAATTATTTATTTCATGTGTTTTCTTGGGCTTAGTCAACATCCTTGGGTTGGAGTTTTCCTTCAAGTATTGTCTGTAGGGCAGGATTTATGGATAATATTGTTTAAATTTTCTTCTTGTAGAGGAATTTTAATCTAGTAACATAGTTGTTTTGATTACATGCAAAATGCTCTAGATCTATATGATCCTACTGGAACATAGACATGCCACGCTTCTCCAATCCTTCTCACTGGAATACAGACACAGCCTTGATACACACCTTTAATGCCAAACAACGAAGGTAAACTTGGTTTGAAAGTGATGTCTAATTGAGAGGCAGACAAAACGACTAATCAGAGAAAGATTTGACAGGATAGGATAGGCTCTATTTTCAAGAAGAAAAAAAAAAAAGAGATGAAAGAGAAGTGACTTAGGAGAACTCAAAGAGAGAGAAAGAAAGGAGGCAATTTTACTTGGAGAGCTTTACAGGGACAGGGTTAAGAGAGACAAGCTAGACACACATAAAATCAGAACAAGGAGCCAGAAGATTAGAACAGATTAGAAGCCAGTTTTTTTATTTTTTCAGTCATCTTGGAGAGGAGTTTGAACCAGAGCAGCTGAGTTGAACCAGCCAGCCAGTGTTTGGAAAGTAGTAGAAAGAGAAAGCTTTTTCAACACTACGTCTCAGTGGCTAAAAGTATTCTTGTCCTAGATTTGAATGTATGGATGCCAGATGCTTCCATAAATAGACCTAGATTTGCAGATAAGGCAGTAAACTTTCAAGAAGACAATTACATCTGCCAAATAATAGTTACTTTTACAGGTTTTGTTACATAATATCTTGTTTTCACCATCTATGGTAATTGAATGTTTTGCTGTGTATAGTATTCTGGGCAGGTATCTGTGGTCATTTGGAGACTGCAAGATATCTGCCCGTGCCCTCTTCTGCCATTTAAAGTCTTTGCTGAGAAGTAAAGTATCATTCTAACAGGTCTTTACATGTTACTTGGCCTTTTCCCTTTCAGTTTCTAATAGTCTTTCTTTGCTTTTTTTTTTTTTTTTGTTCTGTATGTCAAGTGTTTTGATTATTATGTGCCAAGAGGATTTTTTTTTTTTTTGTTTCATCTATTTGGTGTCCTGTAACCTTCTTGGCATCTCTTTCTTTAGGCTAGAAAAATTTTTTTTCTATGCTTTTGTTGAAAATATTTTCTGGGCCTTTGAACTTAGAATATTCTCCTTCTTCTATTCCTACTATCCTATGTTTCATCTTTTCATAGTGTCTCACATTTCCTGAATGTTTTCTGTCAAAACTTTTTAGGTTTAATATTGTCTTGACTGAGGTATCAATTTATTTTATTGTATTCTCTACACCTGAGAGTCTCTCTTCTATCTCTTCTATTATGTTGGTCATGCTTGCGTTTGTATTTTCTGTTCACTTCCCTCAGTTTTTCATCTATAGGATTTCCTGCTTATGTTTTCTTTATTGTTTATATTTCTATTTTCAGGTCTTTAACAATATCATTCATTTCCTTCAACTGTTTGATTTTATTTTCCAGTATTTCTTTAGGAATTTACTCATTTCCTTTTCAAAGGCTCTTATCATCTTTTGAAAATTGGACTTAAGGTCATTTTCTTTTGCCTCAGCTGTGTTAGGATATTCTGTTGTGGTTAGGAAAATGGAGCACAGGAGACAGTACTTCAATTTAAGAAAGATTCTTAAAGAGTGATGCTATCTTCTAGTATTCAAATCATATGTACCAAAATATTCAAACTGGAATGCAAATTAGTATTTTTTCCTATCTTTTAGTATCCAAGGTAATATGTCAGTTCCATGTACAAATCCTCAGGATAGGAAGGGACTGTAGATTGTGAATTTTACAAATGGATATGAACCAATTATCAAATCTGAACTAGTAAACATATTAGTGTCATGTGATTTGATAGCATATTTTTAATGCATTCAATTTGATTAAAGATGATAAAAAGTATAGTATCACCAGGTCTCCCCATTCAGGGGATGTGGTCAAATGTGAGGCACCAGAGTATGTGTGAAAGTCATACCCCACTCTCTAATTATCAAAAAAAAAAAAAAAGGTATGGTATCACACTGGTATAACTTCTCATTTAGGATAAAACAGAATGAAATCCATGTAATTTGTCACAGTTGAACTGGATTAGATCAGTAGCACTGACACAAATCACGCTGAAATGGAATTGGCCTAGAGTTCATCATATTCAAATATTTCAACTGAGAAAATGTAAACATGTATCTACTTTTATGTTGTAGATTTTTAAAACAAAAGAAACAAACAAGTTATACAAATGCATTCTGAGTTTTCACATGTGAAAAGCCAGAAATTACTACTTTTTTGTGAACCCAATTGGGTGATTTGAATTAGAAATGTGTTTCATTGGCACATGTTATTTGAACATTTGGTCCCAGTTGTCGGTGCTCCTGAAAAGTTTAAGCAACTTTAGGAGACTTGTCAGAGGAAATATGTCCCGGAGAGTGAACCTGAGATTTTGTAGCCTTGTAGAACTTCCAGTTCACTCTTTTTGTTTCCCGAATATGGATAAAGATGTGATCACTTAGCTTCTTGCTTCAGCCTCCCTACATGCCTGCTGCCACATCACCCTTACCATCATAGACCATGGCCCTCTATAATTTTACACCACAAAACTGTCCTGTCTTAAGTTGCTTCAAGGTATTTTCACAATTAAAGTGTAACCTATACAGCATTCTTTTGTGACTATAATATTTTATTTCATTTATTACAGCTCTCTTTTCATTATAAGTATGCTATCACCAGAAAGTAAATATAAATAAATAAACAAGAAATTTCTTAATATCTTCACAATAGGAAAAATAGCAAACAAAGATAAGTTGCATAGCATGGTTTTACCAAAAATTAAGAGAAGTGAGTTGAGGACAAAGAGAAGATAGGTTTGTTTTTGTTTGTTTGTTTGCCTTAACTTGGCATTTAAATTTGAAGAAAATACTTCTTCCTGCAAGAATGTTCAGGTTCTAAGGTTTTTACCTGATTCCAAGTGAACAAGTAATTCTACTGAAATTCTGGTAGAAGATTTGAGACACCTGCACAGAGATGAGAAGGCTTCATCATGTGTAGAAATAGTAGCATCAGTTCGTCAACATTTCTTCTCTGGATTTCTGCAAAATATAATTCCTCTAGAAAATAAAAAAGAGACCAGTTGTTATTTGTGCATGTATTAGGTTGACAGACAGCACAGCTAATAGAGGATACTATAGGGGGAAATTATGCCTGTCTTCTAAGCTGTGATAAAAACTGCCTTTTTCTTCAAAGAATTAAGTGCAATGCTGTCCTCTGAGCATAATATGACCTTTACCCCTTGAATTATCAGTTTTACCATATTTTTCGGACTATAAGACACTCGTGACCATAAGACACACCCAGTTTTTAGACCTGTAAAAAATAAAAACAGTAAAAAACAGCAATCGGGCCATAAGGCGCACCCTAATTCCTTCCCCCACTTTCGGGAGGGGGTGGAGTGCGTCATATGATGCAAAAAATTTATTTAGTACATAGTAGACTTGGCCTACTAACTTTACACCATGGTGAAGGGAAAGAGTGAAGGAGTTTCATACCTCACCTAAGATTTATAGACAGTTATTTACTAAGACAGGCTCCAGAGGATCACACATATTCCTATGATTTATGTCCAGGTAAGGGTGACTAGGGGAGAGAGTCTTACCACATCCTTCCCCAGGGATATGTAGATAGTTAATGGTTATAGCTGAGATACTCTCTCATTTTGTCTCAGTGGTGGACTGGTCCCTTAGTGTCCATGCAACCAATCACCCATGTTTCTTTCATCCTAATTAAACCCATTATTTTCACTAAGATATACTTTAATTTTATTGGTTTTTGGTCTATCATCGGTGACTTATGTGGGGGGAACGATGTTTGCTCATATACCGAGGAGAAGTTTATAGAGCTGGTGACAGTATCTCTGTATTCTGAGGTTATTGCTTTTTTTTTTTTTGCAGAATTGGTTTTAACAGAATAATTCAAAGGGCTTGTGCTTCCCAGACGTTCAGGAATGTGAAAGATTAATGGAGATGTGTCCTCCCACACCTTTGCATCTTCATGCCATGTTCTGGAAGCAAGAGACAAGAAAGGAAAACATAACCCCCAATGGCTTTGCAAATACAAAAGAATTGTCTCTCTGAAAAACACTTGCAAGAAAAGTATCGATATTTTTCCAGTTGTACTCCACATACACACAACACACACATTCCATAGTTTCTTTTCACACTATCATGTGCATAGTGCTGAAGTATAAGCCTTTGAAGCTGGCTGCACCTGGAATCATGATTGACCTGCCTGATTCAGCCTTTGCTGATATGTGCATATCATAAGAGAAATGTTTCAGAAGACTTTTAACTACAAATCTGTTTTACCTTCTCTGGCATATGTGATCGAAAGTAGCCCACAACCTCCAATAAAGATACCAATGTGACTTCCTTAATAACAAGTGTTTACATATCTTGATATGGCTCATTAAAGTCAATATTTTTGACATCAGTACCAGAGCACAGCAAAGCACATTAGGGACATTATTTTCCATGCTTACCAATGAATAACAATAAACATGGGACATTCTGAGATCCAAATTAAAAGTATCTAAGGAAAATTATTGATGATATAAGAAACCTTGATTATCATGGAATGGAAACAATTAAAAATGGTTCCAAAGTGTGTGTATGTCATGAAAAGCTTACTGAACCTTGAGCCATAATTTTCCACTGGCAAAACGGTAACAAGTTCCATTATCATGGCACACAATATTACCGCTATTTCCCATGTTGTACAGAATAACCCTAAAATTACCCATGCTAAAAAGCTCTGCAAGGGCCGGGCGTGGTGGTGCATGCCTTTAATCCCAGCACTTGGGAGGCAGAGGCTGGTGGATCGCTGTGATTTTGAGGCCAACCTGGTCTACAAATTGAGTCTAGGACAGCCAAGGCTACACAGAGAGACCCTGTCTCAAAACCCCCCCCCAAAAAAAAGCTCTGCAAATACTCTGCAATTATTATGTCACATTGTAACTTAAAATCCTATTATGACATACTTAGGACATGAAGATTAAAATGGTCTTCTAATAAAAAGGTTGCTCAGAATTTGAGTCTTGAAACAAAGAAGCGTCATTTGAATTTTTCTAATAGGTTCTATTGGTTGTAAACAAAGATAAAACAAAATAGAAACGACTCTGTTTTTGCTGGTCATGAGAGGTCAAAGGGCTTTTGTTGTTGTTGCTAGCTGATATATTGTATTTTTAAATTTATGAATATTTGCTAACATCAGAATATTTCAGTTTGTAGGCATTTACAATGTCTCATTATAGCATCTGTATGTCAGGGAAGATAAGACTAGATTCTCTTCATTGTAGGTTTCTAGTTTCAGAACAATACAGTGTGAAAATATATGGCCTCAAAGTAGTAAAAAAAAATTGTTAAATTGATTTAACACGTAGTGGCAAATATTCTTATTGTGAGGCCCACTGCATTTGTCAATTTATGTTATGAGTTATATTATTACCTTAATGTGAATATATACCAACAAACATGTTTTAATTAAACATTTTTTATTCTTTACATAAACATTTACATATATATATATATAAACTACCTAAAGCAAGAAGAACCATGGCACAATCAGGAATTATATAAATATTATATTATTAGTGTTTTGGCTCTTTAGTCTATTTTTATCTCAAGAATATACATCTTAGGCACAAAAGATAAATATGATTGTATAGAAAGATAAGGTAAAATAGTTAGACAAGGTACTCAAAAACATACAGAATATGGCATCTAAATATGTTTTTATTATTTTAGAGAATCACTGACAATGAGACAGGTTAAACCTTGGCAACACCCAGCCTACCTCAATGAACCTCCTCGTGGAGATGGCTTCAAATGTGGCAAACAATTCACTGTGCAAAATGTCCTTGTTTCTACCAACAAACATGTTTTAAAATTATAAGAACAAACATACCTCACAAGAAAGCTATTAACAATACACACGATTAAAATCCCATGACTTCAAATTCTGCTGAATATCAAAACTTTGCGTTTACTCAGGTATCTTCAAAAATCATTATAAAGAACAGAACAAATAAACTTACATTGCAAATATCACAATGTTTGGGAAATATAATAATCTCACAAACTTTAATTAAGACATAGATATGGAAAATAAACACATTGTATTTATCTTTACTTCTCACGAAACCCTACTGAATTAAAATTAAGCACATAAAAAGTTAAAAGTTACAGAATCCTAAAGATATTGATGTCAGAGTATTTGATAACTGCTGAACACAAGTTAGACATTTAAATGGTATAAATGACCCACATATAAACCTGAAGACACTGAAGCACATCCAGCCAGAACAGGAGAAATTAGGAAAGAATTTCTAATATAAAATATTTTATACCATAAACATTATAATTGCTTGAGAATTAGAAGTTGCTGGTTTTAGAAAGGACAAGGCTATAAAATTTTGTGAAATTTAACAAGCAGACACAGGCTGGCCAGCGGACCAGGGTCAAGGCTTTTGATGCTTCTGGGGACTACAATAGTCACGTTGATCTTGGTGTTAAGTGCTCCAAAGAGATAACCATTGCTACCTGAGGGGCCATCATCTCAAAACACAACACCGAGGTAACTGTTATTCAAGTACCATGAATGTCCTCAGGCCAATAAACTTAAACTAACGAAACCAAAATAATTTTAGATAAAATGAAAATCAAAATGATTAAAGAATAACAAAACAACAAAAATTGTGGATTATTGAAAACTTGTTCCAAGTCTGTTCCTCCTACCTCTAACTGCAAATGACTAAGTGTTTTAGTTTTAATTATTTTAGCCAGTAAATATTAAACTTTTATATCTCTTATAAGGTCGGCCTGTTTTCGGATTCTTAGTGGAGTTTGCGTCTCTCTGGCATTTAACTTTTCCCACCTGCAAGAGCTACTAATTCTTGATGGCAGTAGCTTAAGTTTGTGAAGCCATCTGGTACAGAGTTAAGGTGGTGACTGCAATATTTTCCCAGCCGGAAAATGATATTAGTGATATTTCAGGTACTTCAAAATGGTTGTGGATTTGGTGTTGCTTGTGTTGGGGGACGGGGTGGCGGTGGAATGTAACCAGATGCACAATGCATTACAAAGCTTTTAATGAAGATTGAATGCTAAAAGCACTGTCATTTTGCTCGAATATGGGCTCAAATATTTCAAATTTGAAATGGGTTCAAGACTCCAAAATTTTAGAGGTGAAAATGAGCTGTGAATATTTCTCAAACCGACTACATTAAAGTTGTTTCTTCAGAAGTTTGGGAAGACAGTCAAAGTCCAAAGAAAATAATGAACTGGAAATCACTCTCAGAGAAAATAAATAAGACTTAATCAAGAACACATAGCACATCTGCACAAAGCAGGGATTTGACATTTGCACAGCAGGATAGCAGAAATGCAAATGAACATTTAGTTACATGTTCCACTTATTCTCTTTTTCAATTGCAGAGCTCATTATAATTATTCAGGCTTTGTTATGCACACTCATGAATTTTGGGGTGGTGAATGTGTGGTTAGCAGATAACTTGTCTTTTTCATTCCTTTGTCAACACAAAGGAGTCCTGTCCAAATGGGAAGTACCATGACATCATAGCTTTTAGTCCCCATGCCTGATAATACTGAATAATTCTGCATTATTGCCTTCCAAAAGTTGATAGATCAAAGAGTTGTAAAGGGCCGGTAGGTTTTTTTCTACTACTGAATTGATTCTCACTGTATATTCATCTTTGTTGTTGTTGTTGTTGTGTGTTTGTTTTGTTTTTAGGGAACACATTTAATTAATTAACTAATGGTTAGTTAACAATTTCGTACATGTATATAATATATCCTGATTGCTGTCACTTTATAAATTACCTAACCTTTTTTTGGTAAGGGTATAATTTTTTTCTTATAATTATTTACATTATGTGTCAATTATAATCCCCTTGTTCTTATCACCCTGTTCCAAGTCCCCCTCCCCTTTCCACCGTATTTCCCTCCCCTGGACCTCTGAAAGGTGGGGTCCTCCTCCCCGACCATACGAACACAGCCTATCAGGTCTCATCTGGATAGCCTGCATCCCCTCCTCTGTGTTCCCACAGGGCCTCTCTGCCAAGGGGCAGTGATCAAGTGTAAGGTACTAGAGTTCATGTCAGAGGCAGTCCCCAGCTTTCCAGAGCCCTTCTCCATGTGGAGAATGAGCTGTCCATTGGCTACATCTGAAGAGGAAGTCTACATTCTCTGCTTGCAGTGTCTTTGGTTGGCGCATCAGTTTGTGCAGGACCCCTGTGTCCAGATCCGTGAGCCTTGATAGTCTCCTTGGAGAGCTTGTAACAAACCCCCACCCCACCCCCACCCTACCCCCACCCCCACCCCCACCTCCATCCTTCCATCCTTCCATCCTTCCATCCCCCATCTCTTCCATACAACTCCCAGATCTCAAACAAGAGTCTGGCTGGCTTTCAATCTCAGTATGTCCTGATCTCCTGCTTGGTGGAGGCCCTCCTAGGACATCTATGGTAGGCTAATATCCACTTTAAGTGAGTATATACCATTCCTCTCACTCTGAGTTTGGGTTACCTCACTCAGGATGATCTTTTCTAGTTCCATCCATTTGCCTGCAAATGCCAAGATTTCCTTCTTTTTAATAGCTGAGTAGTATTACTTTGTGTAAATGTGCCAGGCGTGGTGGCGCATGCCTTTAATCCCAGCACTTGGGAGGCATAAGCAAGGGGATCACTGTGAGTTCGTGGCTAGCCTGGCCTACAAAGCTAACCCAGGACAGCCAAAGCTAACACAGAGAGACTCTGTCTCGAAAAACAAAAAACAAAACAAAACAAACAAACAAACAAACAAAAACATCGTGTAAATGCACCACAGTTTCTTTATCCATTCTTTGGTTGAGGGACATCTAGATTGTTTCCAGATGTTGGCTATTATGAATAAGGCTGTTATGAACATAGTTGAACACATGTCCTTCTTGCACGGTGGAGAATCTTTCGGGTATATGCTCAGGAGTGGTATGGCTGGGTCTTGAGGTAGCATTATTCTCAATATTCTGAGAAAGAGCCAGAGTGATTTCCAAAGTGGTTGTCCAAGTTTGCACTCCCACCAGCAATGAAGGAGTGTTCCCCTTTCTCTGCATCCTCACCAGCATGTGCTGTCACTTGGTTAGTAAACAATTTTGTACACGTATATAATATATTCTGATTGCTGTCACTCTATAAATTCCCTCAACTTTTACTAACATCTCCCCTTGTTCTCTCTTCCAACAGGTAGGTTTCACATGTTCCTGTTTATTGTTTTGTTTTGTAGTACTATGAAGTTTAAAAAATATCTTTGACCATTTTACTGCTTTATAAACCGTGCATTTTATTCCTATTCCTCTACTACCACCTTCCTCCACAGAGCTCCATCTCCTTTTGTGACCCCATAATGTTTTCCCCTCCACCTCCTATCTTTCTTTTTTCTTCTTAGATAAATAAGCTAATGAGTCCAGTTATTGCCATCTATAAATCACTGGAGCGAGGGCAGCCTACCAGTGGCCACATCCCTAAAGAAATGTGACTCTCTTTCTTAGCATCCATCAACTGACAGAAAGTTTTAGCAATGAATACGTGTATGCAATTACCTTGAAAAAAAAATACTTAGAAATTGCTTTATTCACAGAGTGTTTTCTGTTCTCTGTGCTTTGTTGTGTTTGATTTTGAAACATTTATTGATTTTATTTAGATAGCACTGTCTCATCCTTTAAAATGTTTTGTTATACTTTCTTTGTATTTTTTTAAGTTAATCTCTCAGTTTAAAGAAAGTAGTTCAACAAACCTGCTTTGGTTGGTGTTTTCATTCATAACTCATACTCGATTCTCTGTTCCTCCCGGATCCTTCTACATCCTGGACCTCTACTTCTATCTCACCCCTATGACAAGAAGAACTAGTTTTAGTATCTAAGCCAGAACATTCTGGCTCTTTGATATTCCTTTTAAAGTCTAATTTCCTGGTTCCTTTCTGAGTTTATTTATTCATTGCATTACATCATTTACAGCTAGCAAATTTCCCTAACTCTTCATCATTATGCATGCTGATCTCTTAATTTACATTAATTTCCATTCCTCTGGCACATTTTTATTTTCTAATTTATTGTAGGTAATAGTCTACCAATGTTTCACAAACTTATAATATGGAGGTTTTTTTCTTGCCTTTCATGCTAGTATAAACATATTTTCCCAGTCTCAAACTGATAGCAGTATTTAGATTTTTGTTACAATAACAATGTACTGCAATAAAAATATCTTTGCACAATAATGGTACTACAAATAAGAATGATAAGCGATGTGCTGTCTAAACAACACAAAATTTATAATATAATTTTATAGATAAAACTGTAAAGATGTTCACCATTTTGCTAGGAAGCAATTCTAATGAAACCAAACCTCTTTGACATTTGTATGTTTAATATACAGGAAAAATATTCAAACTCACAACAAAACCTCAAATTAATAGTATGTATCATAAACAAGATTGTCACAAATGATGTCTGATAAATACTAAGAAATTATTCATGTATTACTGGTAGGAAATAGAAAGGATTTTTTCATCTTTAAAATATATATATTCATTTCTACTTATTTATTCCTACTTATTTATCTTCAATCAACTTTTATTTAAAAAGTTTAGCTCTTTCAGATTTTCTGATGGCTTTAGTAAGATGAAACTATAATTACTTTATTAAGTAACCATCAACAATAAAGGAAATTATTTCTGAATCTCAAATGCAAACTATTAACCCATCATACTGATTTATCACATTTCAACTAATATGCAAATAATTAATAATACATTCAAGAAATAACAAATTATGCAAATACATGTATAGTCAGCTAAATAAATGTACAACATTAATATTTTAAGATTTTTTAAAAATGAAATTTATGTGAGCCCCTGTTTAGTTACTTGATGACATTTGAAATAACATTCATTTAAAAATCTATTCCTGGTCTGTTCTTGTCATGTTGAATAAAGTTTTGTTTCAAACTCTTCCTTAAAAGAGAAAAATACCCCACCTCCATCCCTTGCCACCTATGGCAGACAGAAGAGCTGGCTGCCAAGGTCATCAGAGAAGAGCTGACCCTGAGCCATACCTGTTGCAACACTCAGAAGAACAGGCCCTGTACCTTGCCTGGGCAGATCATTAGATCTCACTCTGGATATAAGGGTTGCAGGTGAGTCTCTCAAGAGAGCCTGAGTTTGGGAGATCCTGCCCTGTCTCTTGTCTGCTATGTCATCGCATAAGCAATGGAGAGATGACCCCACCCCCTTTTGCCCTCATCACCAGTGGCAGGCAAGAGAGTTAGCCCTGGTGGGGTCACGAGAGCAAGAGAACTGCCACGTTCATCCCCTGCTGCAGCACTCAAGAGAGTAGGCCCTGCACTTCACCTAGGAGGTATAGGAGAGCTGGCCCTGGATGTGGGGGTTTCAGGTGAGCTACACCAGTGAGCCATTGCAATGAACATCTGCAGACAAAATTATGTTGACAAGAGGGTATACTGTGTGGCACACTGTGGCACAATACAGCTTCCACAATGAATCTTTTTTTTCTCTCTCTCGGAGGAGGGGGGTTGCAAGAATGGAGGGCTGGTACGAGAGGATGGGGGAGATCAATGGGGGAGGGATGCATGATGTGAAATTCACCAAGAACCAATAAAAAGTAGTACCATATATATAATACATATAATATATTATATACACAACCAGTTTGTGTTAGAAATTACCCTGTAACTTATCTTTAGCTAATGATAAACTATTGCATACATCATGATATATTCATGCTGGAAGTATAATATGCCTTTTCTCTTTATACATTTCTTTTTTTTTTTTTTTTTTTTTTTCTTTCATGAATAAGCTAGGCCAGCTTTCCAATAGCAGCTGTATCACAGACAAAGACTCCGAGTTGACATGGTATCGAGCAAGCCTACAGCCTATCCATGATTAATCTGAGATGTGTGAAATAAACTTTTGAGTTATAAGCCACTTACACAGTCCATTTGTTATCACTGCATAACTTACCCTAACCTGACTCATGTGATTCATGAGACTGATGAAGAGGAAACAAGATAATAATGACCTCATTATACAGGAAATAAGAAGCAGACGGCAGGTGAGGGCATGTGGCACTTTTCAGTCAGTTGTGCTATTTTCATACTTTAAGCAAAAGAGAACCAATTATTACATAATGTTAATATTTAAAGAATCATATAATATGTATTCTATGTTTCTCAGTGTTTACATTATTAAATAATAACAAAAGCAAATATCAAAATAGTGTAAAACATAACAAAAATCATCTTTGAAATCTCAAATATTGGCATACTGATAGGTATTTTTGATCTCCAACATTTTACCAAGGTGTTACTTTGTATCAACAACTTAAAACCATCTTTTGATCTGTGCTAATGAAACAGAATGTATTTTTATTAACTAATTATAATATCAATTACATAAAATCTTATATTATAAATGTGACAAATAAAAATGCAAACATTATAGTTGGAATATAATCAAATTAAACTTGTCATTTCACAATAAGTATTGGGTATATAATTAGTCATAAGGTACATAAATTCTACAAAGTAAGGTGGGCAAATTTGAAACACTGTTATATCCAGTGCCTTTTAAAATCATTGATATGAGCTGTTATTTGGAATGTTATCACAGATTTTCTTTTTTAGTTCAGGTAATAGTCACAGAGGGAGAACATGTGGATTCTCTCTTCTTCTTTCACAAAAACAAGCTGCATTTTATACTGCTGTTTCAGGCTTTCCATGGGAGATGAATGACCGCTGAGTAGCATAGCCTCCCAGGTAATTCTTAAATCCTCCTTACTATAGAAGACTCTAAGGGGAAACAACACTGTAGTCTATTAATAGAGACTGAAATCACTCTGCCTATCAGACATGGATGAAAAATAATTTGAGTAGTAGTCTGGTCTATATTATATCAGTGCTATGAGAAATAAAATTACTATGATAGCTTTTTTAATCCATGTTCATTTTCACTATACGTTAATAGCACTTTCAATTATGTAGGCAGTTAAAAAAGTTTAATTGATTGTTACTACTTGAATTTGCTAAAATGTGATTGTCTAAGGGCCTCTACCATATTATATTTCATGGAGTGAACTGGAAAATTCCTCCGTTTAATGGTCATGAATGAAATTAGTCAGTTGAGGGCCAAAGGACTCAATAAGTGATAAATAAAATATTTTGACACAATTCCAAAATGATGGGATAAACGTATATACAAAGTAAGGTACAATGGCCCACAACTAACTGGCCAATATTGTTCACTACAGTGATCAAATAGAGGCATAAGTGTACTGGATCTTTGCTAATTCTTAAATGCACACTACTTGTGGTACAGCATGATAGTCCCCCGGCACAGCACAGCATCCAGAGAGAGAAAAGTGTTCAAATCCTCCACTGGGCTGGCATTTGCTGTTTATTCATTTAAATATATCTGAGATAGGATCTGGTTGTGAATACTTCTTTTCTGCATCAGCCTGTCAAGTTCTGTGGTTACAGGAATGTGTCTCCACTATCTAGCACAGTCTTAAAAGAAATAAGCACTTTTCTGCACTCGGGTCAGCAAATTTCTCCCCTTGAGCCCTTGCTTAGATATTAAGTAATGTGCTCTGTGGTTAATTGATCACTGAATAGAAACAAACCACAATTACCTCAGATTCATACATTTTCTGTTGGTCCCAGTGTCATTTTACTTGAGGAGTATTTCTGTGGATAAATTATGGCTCCATCTGCAAAGACTCGGGGGTTGATCAATTGATGCTGCTTTAGCAGCTTGCAGTTTTCCTCTTAAACAGAAGTAGCAAAGTGCAATCCAAAGGCAGCCACTCAAGTCGCCGTCTCACACACAAACAGTGCACACAAGACATGAACGCACATACAGATACACATGCAAATGTGTATGCCTTCACGCAGAACAACTGACAGTAATCCTAAATAAAGACATAGGTATATAATATTACAAATATGTTTAGGAAACTAACCAATGTTTATGTATTTAAATCTCTATATTTCTATATCGAATCTGATCAGTATAACTGCATATGAATATATACACACGCGTGAGTGAATGTATGTATATATACATATATGTATAATATAACTATGTATATGTACAAGGTGTATATGTGCATGATATGATATATGCATATGTGTATATGCATTAATATGCATATATACTGACCAAATACATATATATTTACATTTATGTTTACATTTTATACTCATATATAGATTTACATTTACATACTTTAATATATTAATATAAATTATATATTTATACATTTACAAATATATATTACATTTATATATTATTATATATTTACATTTACATATATATCTTTACAGTGGTATCACTCATGAATTCAGAAAAAGAGAACAAATGGGAAACAATGTGTGCTGGTTAGTTTTATAAACTAGAAACAAACCTTCACATATATGCCTATGGAACATTCTTTTTTGAGTGCTACTTGATGGAGCAGTGCCATCCCATCATATGAAGTACCACCTCTGGGCTTCCTGGTCCAACTCCTTACTTATAGAGCCCAGTGGTTGTTCTCCATATGATGGAATAACCACTTGTCACACAGCATGTCAATAATGCTTCCACATGTATGTTGAGATTTTATAACTTATTAACATTAATGCTGCTGTATATATAGCTGTGCCTGCATAACATAGGAAACAAATTTAAACACAGTCATGTAAATAAGTAAGGTGTTTTATATTCATGAACTTATTAATCATCCTTGATCCCTTCTTTCTTTCTTTTTTTTGACTTTTTTTTTATTTTATTAATTTATTCTTGTTACATCTCTATGGTTATCCCATCCCTTGTATCCTCCCATTCTCCCCTCCCTCCCACTTTCCCCTTATTCCCCTCCCCTATGACTGTTCCTGAGAGGGATTACCTCCCCCTGTATATGCTCATAGGGTATCAAGTCTCTTCTCGGTGACCTGCTGTCCTTCCTCTGAGTGCCACTGTGAGAATAGCAATGTAGAAGGATCCAGTGGGTCCTAGAAACCTACAAGTAGGACATTATGATAGGCAGATTTGGGCCAAGGGGTCTCGCTCAAACTAAGGCACTAGCCAAGGACAATGCAGGCGGTAAACTTTAAACCCCTACGCAGATCTAGCCAATGGACAGGATCCCTTCTTTCTATTCATTTCTGACTCTTAATTATACTGTTTTTTAAAAAAATATTATAGGCATCTCTTTTATAGAATAATCACTTATGTCTGGTTACTTCACTGCATTTTGTGCTTCTACCTCTATGTTTTAAATTCATGTTATTAATTACATTGTGGTCTGTGACAGATTCTGCCTGAAGTGAAACCAATTTATTCACACATGCAGCCAAATGTACCAATAATATTTACTGTTCAGACAAGATTATAAAATTCTCACAAAATCTGTATTACTTTTGACATAAATAAAGTTTCCATGTGATCTAGATACCCACCTGAGCTTTTTGCCTATTCAGTCTCCGAATCCCTCTACAATTACCATTTGATTGTAGGTAGGCAACCTCTATCCTAATCTCAGTATCTGCCAGGCCTCCTGATGCTTCTCTCCTCCATACAAACCCAATTCTCTTCTTAAAAATTACTAGTCTTTATTTGGGTTTGTATTCACACATCTCACTTCCTGGGTCAGGTTTTGTAATGAAGTAAAAACCTATTAGAAATTTGAGTTAAGCTACAAAGACCTAAAGCATAAATTTGCAAGGGAATTGGTATGACCAGCGCATTTAGTCTCCTTATGAGGGTGCATAAACCTTTACTGTCCTCTGTATTCACTTTTGCACATTCTAAAATTTGATACTTTTCTCTGTAAAGTTATAGTGTGTATTTTCTATTGATGCATAACAGATAGACTTCAGATAGTGCACAGGACGTTAGCCAATTCTTTAGATTCTTTTTATGGTTATTTTTATCCTGCGAGCTATAATGTAAGGTGATGAGTCATTGACTTCGTTTCTAGTGAAAGGTTTCTTCTGGTTGATGATTAACTGTTATATATGTCTTCTCATGACCGTCTTTCCATCCTTAGTGTGTAGAGAGGGGAGATACTCATAGCTAACCCCACTGATAAATGCAGAAATCCTGTGATAACAACCCTAAGTAGTACCAACTGATGCTCAGAATTTAACAGATGACAAACATTAGCTCAGAAATGCTTACCTTTGTTTTCTCTAAGTACATGACCCATTGTATGTATATAATTCCTCAAATGCAAACTATTTGTGCACAAATGGATTGAGCTAGAGATGATCATAATGAGTGAGTTAACCCAGAAGCAGAAAGACTCAAATGGTATATACACATATCTGCATACTAGCCCAAGGGGCATGTCCCACGAAAGCCTTCACTTACCAGGAAACTGGGACAGAGGGGAGGACATCCTATTGGGACTCTAGATGAGAGAACCATATGAGAATAGCAATGTAGAAGGATCCAGTGGGTCCTAGAAACCTACAAGTAGAACATTATGATAGGCAGATTTGGGTCAAGGGGACCCGCTCAAACTAAGGCACTAGGCAAGGACAATACAGGCGGTAAAATTTAAACACCTACCCTGATCTAGCCCATGGACAGGACAGTCTCCACACTTGAGTGGAGAGAGGGATTTGACTTTCTCATGTACTCTGGTGCCTCACATTTGACTATGTCCCCTGGCAGGGGAGACCTAGTGGCACTCAGAGGAAGGACAGCAGGTCACCGAGAAGAGACTTGATACCCTATGAGCATATACAGAGGGAGGTAATCCCTCTGAGGAACAGTCATAGGGGAGGGGAATAAGGGGAAAATGGGAGGGAGGGGAGAATGGGAGGATACAAGGGATGGGATAACCATTGAGATGTAACAAGAATAAATTAATAAACAAAACAAAACAAAACAAAACAAATTCCCAAATACTTGGACATAAAAAAAAAAGTAAATCTAAAATCAAGTCTCAAGTGAATGTTATCTTATTAAGGGTAAAAGGCAGTCTAGGTGCTACCAATTCTAGGCAAAATTCCTCTCGAAGCTACAATCCAGTTAAGGTACACAGATATTAACAAACTTCTATGGAAGAAAAGGAATAGTGTATTTTCATTGCAAAATAGAAAATTAGGCCAGAAATTGTAATATAACATACCTCAAATAATTCTAAAGCCTGGCAGGGGACATCCCCTTAGACTGTAAATCTCAAAACTTGTATGAATTGCATCAACAATCTTCCATCTAGAGTTGCTGGAATTGATTGGCAAGACTCCTGGAAGTCTTCAACCTCAAAATTTTTGGGTAGAAGCCATTTGGCTTTTTGAAATAGATGGAATATCTTAGTTAAAATGGGCTATCATCATATGCTAACATAAACTATGTGGCTTCTGGATACACAGAGTTTATTTCTCATAGACACAGAGTCAGGAGCTCTTAACATCAAAGCTGCAGTTGGCTCTGTGTCCAGTCAAATCTTATCTGCCTTCCCAGTGTCCACATAATGGAGGTGGCTGTCTCACTCTCTGAGATCTCATAAAACAGTCTTCAAACCTTAATCACCTCCTTAAACCCTCAACTCCTAATATATCACTTAAAGGTTAAGATTTCAAAGTATAAATGAGAGTGTAAGAGAGCCCAAGCCTTCTCACTGCAGGAGGCCCTGACGTTCTTAGAGGAAATTTCCCCTGGTGAAATAAAGTACAAGTTAGCAGACACTAAGCTCTGAAACGTAAATCTGATACATCCAAGCGGCTGCCTGTATTTCTTCACTGACCCAGTTCAAATGAAAAACGCTGCTGTTTGTATCACTTCACTTCTCTTCTTTTATAAGAATATCAGGAATCTTAGGACAACCTCGGTCCTGTTCTGATGGCCTCTTTATAATAAGACTTTTTATGTTATTTTGTAACATAGGCAGAATTAGGATGTTCTGCAGTCTCCACTTCTAATTCCACTATTCCTAACAGTGCTTTTCAATTTCCCTCCTTGGTTTATAGTTTATTATAAGCAGTCCAAAAGAACCCAGCCAATCCTTCAACACTTAGTCTAGAGTTAGTCCCAGCTAAGCACCGAGTTGACATACGGTCAGTATTTCTGCTTCCCTGCAACAATATAACCCAAACTAGGAAGCAACATCATGCATATTCAAAATATACATGTATTTATATAAAACATTTTAACATGTTTTTGAATTCTTTGCCCTATTAGTTAATGATTCTATTCAACACTGTCACCATTCTGCATGAAGTCCATAATAAAACAAACATGGAGGAAAGTTAGCCTTTCTATATCTGTAAATATTCTTCGAAAGTGTAAATATGAGATAATCTATCAGGAGGCGTTTTCTTAGAGCAGTCTGAAGTTCTCTCTGCAGCCCTTAATTGGAGTTTAGGAGTGGCACCTTGTGACATTTTCCTCATCTGCTTTGACATGTCCACTGCTTCTGTCATTGCGTTGCACATACTGTTCTAGTTTAGGAAAGTGGCAGTAGTGGGTTCGCCTTTATTTCCATGACCTCCCCAGCCACAGGTACTTGACTAGATTTCCAGGACTTGGCATGGATTCCTCCTTCCCACATGGTGGTCCTTAAATGAGGTATGTGGCTGGTGGTTACCCGCTCGTGTGTAAATACCATTTTTACACTTTGGAGCCTATCTTCACATATTGGTCACTGTTGTTCACAGGCATTATATCTGGGAAATCACATTAATTGCTTTTCCCCCTTGCAAGCTTGCATGACACCCTCAGGTACTATGAGAGTTAGCACTGAAGGAACAGGCTTCTACGTAGTGTCAGCTTAATTCTTTCAAGTCCTATATCCAAAATGTACGGCTTCTTTATCAATACTGTTTAATTTTCTAGATAGTAAACTAGGTTAACAGTCTGAGGAGAGATCCCAATCCTGGTACTGGGATTTTGGTAGATAGTATTAGCATTATCACCCTAAGCAAACTTAATTTCATTTAACACATATTTAAGTCTAAATATATTGATATATAAACTAAATGAGTCCCCATGGGTTTTTCACTAACTTTACTATTATTATTCCCTTCTAACTTCCTCTGTATGGCTCAGGTTCCCTTTCTCTTGATAAAATACCTGGCTGCATCTTTATCTTCTCCGTCACAGCACCAATCCCAAGTGATCAGCCTTAACCACAGGAACATATGAGCAACATTAAGCTGCTTGCATTTGTATATAAATATATAACCATAATAATTAAAGAAGATAAAGTCATGAGTTTAAGAAAGAGGAGAGACAACAGGAGAGTATTCAGATGGAGCAGGGTGGAAATTATGTAAGTTCAGTACTTATGTGTGAAATTCTGAAAAGAAGATAATATAGCTACAGTTGTTGATATTTATGTTTTTGTTAACAGTTGTGTATCTCTGTACTTCAAGCATTACTTTGGCTTTATGTTTTGGTAAACTTAAATTTTTCCATATTACTTAAACATTTTAAAGCCATTCCTTCTGTTTACATAGCTTCTTATTACTTTTGCTTTTGTCTCTGTGCATCTGCAAGCTTTTCTTGTATTGATCACATCATTATGGTTTTTTTTTAGTGTACTGTAGAAGACATTTCTTGTATGTTTATTTGTTTGTTTGTTTTTCTCTGTTATCCTCATCATCTTCATCATCATCTTAGGGGTCAAATCTTAGCTTTTATTCAGGCCTGCTACCACAGAGCCAAATCTTCAGCATTGTTTGACCTTAAGATTAGGTTTATGCCTATTTATCATGCATACTTAAAGCGTGGTGATCTTTAAGCCTGATCAGTATTCCCACTCTCTTGTAGAAATTAGTCCTTAGAGAATTTAAAATTACACTCTGCCAAGTTATTGACATAGTTTCAGTTTTATGTTCTCAAGAATATCTATTTTTTTTATTTGCAATTGTTAGTCCCTTTCGTTTTCTTTTTTTTTAATTTTAATTTATTCAGATTACAACTCAATTGTTATCCCATCACTTGTGTACTCCCATTCCTCCTTCCCTTCTGCTTTCACCCTATTCCTCTCCCCAAGGTCTATGACCAAGGGGACCTCCCCCTCCCATATAGACATAAGCTATCAAGTCTCATCTTGATAGCCTGCTTATTCTTTCTTTGAGTGGCACCAGGCCTCCCTACCCAGAGGAGGTAGTCAAATATGGGGCACCAGAGTTCATGTCAGAGTCAGTCCCCACTCCCCAAATATCTGTGGAGAATGTCCCAATGTAACTAGAAATGATCATCCTAAGTGAGTTAACCCAGAAGCAGAAAGACTCACATGGTATATACTCACTTCTAATTAGGCACTAGCCCAAAAGGCATGTCCCATGAAAGTCTCCACTTACCAGGAGATTGAGATAGATATGAGGACATCCCACTGGAACTCTAGGTAAGAAAAATATAGGCGATGGAGAAATAGAAGGACCCAGAGAGTCCTAGAAACCTACAAGAAGAACATCGTTATGAGTGGATCAGGGCCCACGGGGGATCTGCTCAAACTATTGCACTAACCAAGGAAAATACATGTATTTTTATATATACATATACTTGGTCCACACTGCATGCAAATGTTTATTGCAATGACTTCTTAGTCTGGTACACGTCCTCAGCTTCTGCTACTCTAGCAACACTGGAATGTCACTGGAACTTCTCTCGGATTTCCTGTTGTCCTGTATAATGGGGAACCTGTAGTTTTGGATTTGTAGGAACAGCTCCTTCATGCACCCCAGAAGTTCAGTAATGCATAGATGTTGGGGTGGGCCTATTCAAAGCCCTGGATGTGGGCCTGAGAGGTATCTGAACTCCTCAGCCAAATGACTCTCCTGCTCTCTTGCCCTTAGGCCTGCTCACCAGCTACCCTGCAATCAGGGCCAGTTCTACCCTACTGCCCAGGTGAGGTGCAGGGCCTGCTCTCCCAAGTGTTGTAGCAGGTGAGGGATATGGCCAGTTCTCCACTCTCACGACTCTGGAGATAGTTCTCTCTCCTGTGATAGACAGCAAGGATGAAGGCAGGGCAAGAGAGCATCCCTTCCTCATCTGCATCACCACCAACCAGAAAAGAGCTAGAGTGTGCTCTTCTGTGCTCAGGCCCTCAGGCCAGCTCTACTGTGCTGCCCAGGTGAGTTAGAGGACCCACTCTTCTGAGTGCTGCAGCAAGTGAGGGTCAGGGACAGGCTTCCTGAGCAGGGCTAACTCTCCCACTTGCTGCTAGTGGCAAGGGCAAAACTCTACTACACAGCTGACAAGAGGCAAGGCCCAGCTCTTCCACTCAGGCCCTCAGGGCCAGCTCACCCACAGCCTGCACTCATGATCCCAGGACCAGGTCCCCCACCCACTTCAGGTGGTGAGAGCCAAAGGGAAGGAGGGTATTTCTCCCTCATCTGTGCTACTGCAGGGAAGATGAGCAGTAGGGTCAGCTCTTCTGCACCACAGCTTACCCACAACTCCCACAATGTCCCGGCCACTCTCCCTGGTACTGCATCTGGCTAGGACAGGGGCAGCTCCTCTGCTATCACACCCCTAGGGCTAGCTCACCCAGGGTTGGCCAGGTGAGTGGACAGACAGTGCTACACACAAAACCCTCAGATATCAACATGTCCCAGTTAGGGAACCCATGCCAGTGACATCTATCTGGCTTTTGGTGATAATAGGCCACTACTGCTGAAGGGTCACAGACCCAGATGTGATCCATGCTGGCAGAATGATCCCAGGTGACATCACTAGCTATTCACATCAGGCTGATTCTCACTACCCTTGAGTCTCTCGCTCTGCTTCTCTTCATCGTGCCCACATCTTTCTGTTTTTCTTCCTCTTCTATTTCTCCACTATTTCCTTGCCCCTCTTAGTGGTGGCCTGGATATCTGAGTGTCTGGGGTGGTCTCAGGAGTGTTATGCATTACGCCATTATGTGGAGTCATCTTAGGCGTGGGCTACCCCTCAGGCCTGTGAGGCTGTGCAAGACTAATGGTCATCTTATGCTATCTCCTTGTCCGGACCCCATTACCCTGATCTGGTGGTCTTCTCTCTCAGACTCACTCTGGGGCCCATAATCCCAGGCAAGGTTCTGGTAGTCTCTAACTTGCTCCTAGTCCTGGAATCCTTTCCAGGCCTGCATGGTGCCAGACTGGTAGTGTTCTCAGCCTAGCTCCCTGTCTGGGCCTCCAGCACCAGACGGGTTGTCATTTCAGGCTCTCGTCTTTAAAGCAATGTTAGGCTACTAATCATTCAGATGTTCCTAAGTCATGAGTATAGACAAAGCTTCTCTGCTCTCTGCCACCTAGGAAAGCACATGACACAGCAGCTGCACCAGCAACACCTCTAGGGGCAGTATTCTTTCTTTCAGAAGTCAATTATTTTATCTAGGATTTGGTTATGAATGTAGTTTTCGTCACAACACTCTACTGACTAACAGCTGTTAATGCACCAGATAGTTTTCTTATAAGTTGAATTTGAAGAAAGAAAGGAAAAATCTATCTCTGTAGCTATGTAAGGTAGGGTTTCTCCTGTTGATTTAGTTGGGCTGATTCAGAAAACAACAAACAAACAAAATCAAAACAGAACAAAAATATCACAAAACCCACCAGACCAGACTCAAGGACAGGTATATGGAAGGGTTTAGGGGGAGGAAAGAGAAAGGGAAAGGTTGTAATTAAATTATAATATCATTTTAAAATAATTTTTTATTTTACTATTTTTATATATACATTTATATTATTACACATATACACAATAACCTACCCACAGCAAGATTTTTTAAGGAAAAAAAAAACCAGAAAATAAGACTCAGACCAACAAAAATCCTCCGTGGAGCCCAACCACTTTGCTAACAGTTCCCATAGCTATTTCAAATGGTTATTATTTCAAAGAATTTAAAATATTTCCAGTGCTTTTGTTTAGTTTACATATGAGAGAACACATGGAACACTGGTACTGCCTAGCCTGAGTTATTTCATTTTGGCTCATGTTGCATACATTTTTTTTCTGCAAAGTGAAAAAAAAAAGATATGAGTGAAAACAGAGTATATAAGAGAACAGGAATGGGATTTGCCAGTAGTAACTGTTATAGAGAGTAAACATCTTCAAAGCACCTATGTACATCTAAAATGTCATAACAAAGGCACCGTTTTACATAATTAATAGATACATACTAATCTCTCAAATCCAACTGGAAGGATTCTTATTTTACTCATGTCAGCACAGCTATAGTCTAAGGACAAAGTTGAGACTCATTTACATAGTGTAGAGGGAAACAGAAGCATGCTTTGTTTGACTAGCTGTCTGTCTAAAGTGGGTACAGACTGAAAACCAAACATACACTACAGGAAAAAGTGTTTATCTTGAAACTATCTTTATTTTGCCTTCATGTTCGAATGATAGGATTTTAGCTTCACAGTTGTTTTCTTCTGGCATAAATATATTTCATTCTTGTCTGGACTCTGGCATTGTAGAAAACTTTGCTCTCACTATAGTTAATGCTCGTGAGTAGATACCCTATTATTTATGTACTGTGTTTTTTCGGTTCCCATATGACATTTCCTTCCCCATTAAAAAAGAATTCAGTACAGTTCTTTGGTTTATGTTAATCGTTTTTTATTATGCAAGGTTCTTCTGGGACCTGAAGTCTAATCACACAATGTATCTCCAGCATGTTTTGTGTTATACACACACACACACACACACACACACACACACACACACACACACACACAC
>OU015743.1:10298164-10328799 GCA_907169655.1 Acomys percivali | reverse complement strand
CACACACACACACACACACACACACACACACACACACACACACACACTTCTATTATCTGTGTGCACTTGTGAATGTAGATATTCATGCATGCATGTATGTGAAGGCCAGAGGTTTCTGCTGGGTTTCTCTCTCAATAACTTTATAACATGTGCGTTTGACACATGCTCTCTCACTGAACCTGGAGCGTCCTAGCTTGTATTGAATAGGCCGCACAGCCTGTCTATTCTCTGCTCTGCAAACATGGAGATGACAGAAGTGAGCAGCTGAGGTGGCATTTTCCATGGGCTCTGGCTTCGGAACTCAGGCCCTTCCTCTTGCACAAGGAACAGTCTCTGGCTCTGCCCCACTTCCTGATTCCTCGATTTAGATATAGATTCTTTAACCCATAATAAAGATTCTGTTCCCCAAATCTAGGTATAGAAAAACATCACTAAGTATTTCATTTTATTGATCTTCAGGGGCTGTATGTGATGAAGTTTTGATCAGCATGAAATTAGTGGATATTTCTTTTAAAAGTTCACACTTAAAGACATAAGGGCTTACTTACTAGCTCTGGGTTGAATAACTAAAAAAAAAAATATTAAGTGGGTTGATCTCATTTTTTTCTGTTTCTCAACATTATATAAAATGTTAAAAAATAGAACTTTGTTTTTCCTGTTGACTCATGCCCATTTCTTTCCTCCAAGAAAATGATTAGTGAAGTTATACAGTGAAAAAGAAAGAAATATAACACGAAAGAACCTGTGTTTTACAAATCTAATCTTTAATTTTTGAATTCTCACCATCTTCTTCTGTGAAAAAAATATAAATCCCTTGTTTTGTTAACCTGCAAAAATATATTCATGTGTGTGAATATGTGTGTGTGACTTTTTTCAACTGAAACAATCCAATAGATTTACTATTTAAGAGGAACATGGTTAGAGGAAAGTTTGTTAGTTTTGAAACAACTTTAAGCAAACTAAACCATAGATTAGAATGAGAAACCACTAGCAGAGTGCGATTATACAAAGAGCAGATGGCTAGTGTTCCTTCGCTCAGAAACTAAGAAAACTAAGCTAACAGAGTCCTGGGTTGTATATGCCACAACCAGTATAAGTACACGCTTGTTTACAAGGTTAATAAAAAGTGGACTAATCACTTTTGTTTACTCTTTGCCAAGTCTATGAACATATTATGAAAGGTGATTGCAACTCTTATTATTCTTTTTAAATTCTTAGTGTAGAATAATTATAACATAGGTTGGTTATAATTATGTACAAATTATTCCAAGGAACATAAATGAATTTACCTATCTGATATTAGCTAATAATTTACAAACTATTTAAGCTTAAATATCCGAATTGCAAGCAATCTGCCATGGTGTGAGTAATCTAGTGAGTTACTGATTGTCTACCAACGCATGGATTGATTAGTTTGTCAATTTTAACAGTGATTTCTTTATATAAGTTATAAATATAAAGGTTAATATATATATATATATATATATACAGAGAGAGAGAGAGAGAGAGAGAGAGAGAGAGAGAGAGAGAGAGAGAGAGAGAGAGAGAGGTTATCTTTGCATGATTCAAATACATGCATTTCTCTTTTCCTCAGTATCTACATAAATTTTTTGGCAGTTATGCACCCAGGTTTCTATCTTAAAGCCAAATTGGTAAATCCTTAGAGATTCCTTAGTTTGGGGTTGAGGATAGAGGTTTAGAAAGAAAGAAAGAAAGAAAGAAAGAAAGAAAGAAAGAAAGAAAGAAAGAAAGAAAAGAAAGAAAGAAAGAAAAGCTAAGTGTAACTCAAATAGCTTCCAAGCCTTCAACTTGTCAGAGAACCTACATCCTAACATTTCCTCTCTCTTCGTAGACAGGCTGTTTTGAGACCAATTTTTGTGGTTTCATTTGGATTTAGTATCTAATCCTAATGCCAGTTGGTAAGAATGAAGAAATGAACTAACCCCTGGAGGAGTTTCCAAACCCACACGGCTAAGCAAGGGGTAGAGATTTTATTTTGAGTTTCAGGTTCCCTGTGATTTCAAATGAAAGGAAACCAAAGGCAAAATGCAGTGGACATGACATTCATGCACAGAAAGCAATATGAAGTGTGCTTCAGCTGCTTCAGTGAGGTGGGAGTCGGCGTCCACCTTCTTCAGGAGGATGTGCATCCTTTCCTTCTGCGCCCTCTCCTCCCCACGGGGATCAAAGGAAATGATTCCTCCTGAGAGCAAAGCTCCAAAGAAAAGGATTCATTTTGTTTTCCTGCTTACTCATCAAAAATTAACTTAAACCATGCTTTTAAGTATGTATGCTCAATTTAGTCTTTGGCCTCTCTTTTGCCCTAAAATTTAAATATTCTACACACCAAATAATGCCCTAATAGCATAACTATTATTTTTCTAAAATATTATTTAAAACTTGAATTGAAACAGTATAAAATTAAATATAATATATTATCAAGCAGTGTTATATAGAAACTATTTTCTAAGATATTTTAAAGTAGAATCAGAAATTATTTTTAAATGAAATATCAGTGCAAATTTTTTTATGCAAAGAAAGGGTAAAATCAAAATTCTGTGGTATTAAGGCACACATTTTATATCTATTTCTTTTATTTAAATGTTCATGGAATTATTTTTAGTTTTATGACACTAATTTCAGTTGAAAAATAAGCTGGAAAACAAAAATTTCAATATATGATGTACATGTGAAATTGTAACGCCAATATCCAAGACAATAAAACTGTGATATTTAAATTATTAAATATACCAAAGATTATATTCTTATTTTAATTTTAACTCTATTGAATAAGTATAATTCACACTTTGGTGCCTCTGAGCCTACTAACTTGAATGAAGTGCAGTTAAAAATAAATAAACATTGTGTGTGATGATGAAACCTTTGGTGCCAGCTTCTGGGATCCAAAGTCAGGGTCAACCTGGTCTACATAGTGACCTCCAGGTCACCCAAGGTTACAGCCTGAACTGTCTTGAAAAAAGAAAAACAGCAAGCAAACAAGAGTTGGGAGCAAAGCAAACAAAATAAATAAATAAAAAGAAGAGAAGAGAAGACAAGAGGAGGGAATGCAGACGGAGGCCGGCTTTGAGAGATGACTCAGTGGGTAAGAACCCAGGCTGCTCTAGCAGAGGACCTGAGTCCAGTTCCCAGGACAATACCAGATGGGTGGTAACCACCTGTAACTCCAGCTTCAGTGGATCTGACACGTTCTACTGGCCACTGATATAGTAACTGAGTATGGAAGTGAACCCCATGTGCTCTGTGCTGTCTGACAGTAAGGCTCTTTCAGAGAAATTTATAACTATACTTCTTTTTCTTCTATCTGTTAGCAGAAAATTTAAGGTTCTTTGAGACATATTCATTAAAAAAAAGAATACAGTGTTTGCTTTTGTTTTTTTAGTTTGTTTTTTAATTTAAAGGTCATCTTGGCTGTTCAAGGCCTGTCTTACTGTTTATTTCACATGGAAAAAAAATAAGATGAAGATAATACCAAATAGCATTTTAAATTTTGCAAATACATAGATACATTTTAGATAATGCACAAGCACCAAATGCTAACAGTGAAACTGAAATCAAACATTATATTTCAAAGAAACTCAAGTTTATTCAGGTTTCCTATACTCAGTTCACGTATAGATTTCAAATAATTCAGAAATGAACTTAACTTATAAATGGGTACAATTATGAAGTCTCTTCATAAAGTTATGTTTGTCTTTCGAATAATTAAGCTTGTACATTATACAAGTCCGAATAATGACTAATTATGTAAGTAAATTGAAGAGATATCTATCTTTTTAAAATATAAGTGGGTGTCATACAAGCCTCCCCGATTCACTGGCATTATTATATACCAGGCACTTCACAATAAATATTATACAGACAGAAAGTCTAGTATGAGGCGCAGCAGCAAGAAGGACTGCAGCCACAGCAAACAAGATGAAGAATATAAAATTACGGTGTTGCTGGGCGTGGTTGCTCACACTTTTAATTCCAGCACTCAGGGAGACAGGGGCAGAAGGCTATCTATGAGGTTGAGGCCAACATAAGTCTACAAAGGGAGCCTGGGCCAGCCAAGGCTACAGGGAGAAACCCTATCTTGAAACAAAACAAAACAAAAAAACAACCAAAAATTAAAAAAAAAAAAAGTAAGAGTAAGGTGTCACACAAACACTACCATTTTGAAAGAAAATGGATTCATGTTTCTTTACTAATTACAAAATTAAAGCCCAAGACACTGAAGTTCATCACAGGTACATGAGAATGGCTTCAAAGTTTGAAAGGCATGTCCCTGGGGGAAAATAAACCTAATTGATCTTAGCAGCTCATCCTCAATTCCCTGTCCTTCTATCTCTCTACAACATACCTAAGCTTGGGGTCTCTCATTTTTCTTTTCTTTGAATAGTGGCCCCTGTCTGGCTAGCACTGTTTTTAGAGAGCATCCTGGTCCTCACCTTTATGAGAAACATATGTATGGTACAGCTATCACTGTTTATCCCCATAAACCTGAATTTTTATATACATAAGTGTGTGTTACTCAAATATATGTGCTAGAATATATGCTTTTTTTTATTGGCCACTTGATATCCTAGAGTGTATGTTCTAAATGTTGGTGTATGAGTATATATTTCCCATAATTATTACAGTAATTTGCTTGCTCAATTTAATTACACTCCTCAAGCAATGATATTTTATTTTTAAAATAAATTTAGTGTATGGTTGTTTTGCGTGCATGTATGTCTGTGCACCATTTCCATGCCTTGTGCTCACAGACATCAGAAGAGGATGTCAGATACCATGGAATTGGAGTTACAGATGTCTGTAAGCCATGTCGTGGGTGCTGGGAATTGAACATGAGTGCTATAAAGGCTGAGCCACCTCTTTGGTCCCCTGGCGTTTTATTAACTACATACAAATCCATTATAAACACCCAGTGTTTAAATTGATCCAATGCTCTGAGTCCCAGTCTAAATATCAGTTTTACCTATTTACAGAATGAGTTTCGAAGTAGGAACGTGACATTTTACATTGTGCGTCACATGCAAAAGTCATGATGCTTTAGGTTTTCTGAACATGAAATAGACATAGACCAGCGACATACTGAATATGGATATTTTTGAAGAGGTGCAAGTCAGGTATTTTGTAAAAATTGCACAGTTCAGGTTCTGATATTTTATTATCATAATAGGATAATGCAGTTTAAAGAGAAACATTAATGTTAATTAAGATTTCTAAGAGCATGTTTTTCAAAATTCCTAAACTGTGCACTTGTTATTTCTGTTTATAACTAATACAATGTTTTGTAAAGCTTTGAAAACACTTGCATTACTCTTAATTGTGAAACATTTGTCAATGTATTTTGACTTCTATTGCTACTACCTTCTGAGTGAACTGTAAAATGTTGCGAATGTAATGTGACAATTTTCTACATTCATTACTTGACCTTGTACCACAAAAAGAACGTTTTTATTTTCCTATTAAAATCAATTTGCTGGTTGAATTATTTCTTAATTGTTGGTTAATCAAAAATAATATTTTAAGGAACATTAATAGTGATTTATGCTGCTTTTTAACTTAGTGAAACTCATTTGGACATCACTCCATGTTTTGCTGGCTAAACTTTTAGTTTGGATAGGACAGCTATAAAAATGTGCAATAATCTCTGTGTGTTCTACCAAAACAAATCAACTTTTAATGTTATATATCATATATATATATAATTTATATACTTCTTGTCATAGTTTAGTTTATATTGCCTTTTAGTTCAATTTGATAATGTATAATTAATACAATGTATTGTGAACATATTCAGCACCATTACTGTGTAATGTAGAACATCGTTTTTAGGATAAATTCTCAGGTCTCAGCATTTACAGTCTTTCAGGACTCTTTTCAAGATATTTTTGAACCACTGGAGAAGATGATACTGAAGTCGTATATAGGACCGATCACTCAATAGTCATTTATTCTTTGACCAGTTATGTAACTCTGTATTACTCATCACTCACTGTGAAAAGAAGCTTCTCTGGGCAAAGGCAGATGACAGTGCTATCTAGAGGTATAGATAATAGATATTTACAAGGCACTTTAGTTAAATACGCATTTAGCTTAATATCAATAGTAGTTTTTCCTGACGGTGTGGGATTTCTCTAATCATAAATATTTGACAAGGTTTATAATACTAGCTATGTATTTCTTCTTACGGATAAAGTATCAAATACAATCAGAAATGGCTGGCACCAAACAAACAATGGTGCTGCTATTGTGCCAACTGCAATATCGTGCTTTGCAGAAGAGTATTGTGATACTCAGAATCTACAGCTATGCAAATTGTTGGTGCCCTCTCTCTTCTAAAAGCCTGCATACCATATAGTGTGAGGAAACTTTGATTATTAGCCACCAGGATGGAAGCTTCCAAGTTTATTACAGATTGATTTATCTATGGGCTGCATCCCTATTGTATGGAATGTTTAGCAATAGTTCATTGTTGAGAACCAGATTGACTCAAGACTCCTGCAAAGGCCTGAAGAATGGACAAAGGGGATTTTAGTTCTGTGTCCCTTCTGGAAAGGTTCTGGGAGGTTCAGTAAGGGGCTGGAACAAAAGCCTGCAAGTGTCACTTGGTGGCTGTTAATGGGGGATATATTCTTACCCCTTCCCGGTGGTTATCAGTTTTATGGCAGCTGTGTCTGAAATAGCCTGCATTCTTTTTCCCAGCATCATATAATTCCTCTTTCTGTTAGCCTTGACAAATTTCCTCCTGAAAGTAGTGTATGTAAGGAGTACGCTGCTCAATAAACGTGCTTCGCACGTTGTCATCAGCTGATGCAAGACCTCTTGGTTCTATCAATCTGTCTCCTGCATTTTGTATCTCCAAACTTTTCTCTCAACATTTCATCATTTAAAGTCTTTCGGGTGGGTTTTGGTCTAATTTTGCCATGGAGTTTTATGGCTACTGCTGTGAGGATGTTTATTGAGATGCCAAGAACATCTAGTTTCCTCATTGTGTGGCTTGCCATATAAACATGTTTACATTGTAAAACTTTCTTGTGCTCCACAAATATAATGTGCATTGTATCTATTTTAATGAGTTAAACATGATCTAAGTAATGAAATATAAACATACACAGAATGGAATATGTTGCCCACTGAGAAGAAAACCAGTCAATTCTCTTATTAGAAAGGTTGATTTACATGAAATTGGCTATAGTCACAACATTTTTGCTTCACTACCTTAAAAGAATACTGAGTTATAAGTTATGTATAGTGATTATTATGACTAGAAAAATCTATCTATCTATATATAGCTATGATTTATATGTTACATTATGTATATGATTTTTATATATGATTAATACGCCTAAGGTTTATGTTTCTATCTGAGGTCAGAAGATCGAAACTAACCAATATTTCTCATATACATCAGAAGAAGCATAAATTGCAATCTCAACCTCAGTCATTTGCATAAGCAAATTAATTTAGATAAATTATGAACCACAAGGAAAGTAGAAATATTTTTGTTGTTCCTTTTGGCCAGTGACTCAAAATTCAATACTTTCAAAACAAAAATATCTACTATTTAGGAACAAATATTAAAGTTAAAGGTAAATACTCTTTTCCATCATTTTTCCTATAATATGTGTTTATTTGTTTGTGTCAGTGTATAATCTTAGCACTCCTAATCTTATATGAAAATAGTTTAAAACTAATAGGGAAGATGGGATTAGCGTGCAAGAGTAAAAGCATATACATCATCAGGCTCAAAACAATATTCCTCAATGTCAGCTATGAATATCTCTTTCTTTCCCGGTCTTGGACCAGCATTTGGGTGGCTCTGCTATTGTACTGTGATCTCCAGATTAGTCTCTGGAACTCTGTTTTTCTGCCTTTTTTTAATTTAATTTTATTTTTTTATTAATTTATTCTTGTTACATCTCAATGGTTATCCCATCCCTTGTATCCTCCCATTTTTCCCTCCCTCCCATTTTCCCCTAATTCCCCTCCCCTATGATTGTTCCTGAGGGGGATTACCTCCCCCTGTATATGCTCATAGGGTATCAAGTCTCTTCTTGGTAACCTGCTGTCCTTCTTCTGAGTGCCACCAGGTCTCCCCTCCAGGGGACATGGTCAAATGTGAGGCACCAGAGTATGTGAGAAAGTCATATCCCACCCTCCACTCAAGTGTGGAGACTGTTCTGACCATTGGCTAGATCTGCGTAGGGGTTTAAAGTTTACCGCCTGTATTGTCCTTGGCTAGTGCCTTAGTTTGAGCGGGACCCCGTGGCCCAAATCTGCCTATCATAATGTTCTACTTAAAGTTCCACTGCTTTTCCCATTTCCTCAGCTTCTGTGGCTCTCTGGTTCATATAGCCGATGCTTATGCTTCTGTGCCCACTAGGTGATGTCCAAAACCTGAAAGAAATCCAAAAGTTGAAAGTTTGACCTCATATGTACTGACTACTTTGTGGGACTGAAATTCCAAAGGAAACAGAGAACAAATAATATGCTTCTCAAATGTGTACACAATTCTCATTATGGAGACATTTTGTTTTGACTGGCGTTTATGCCTAGAATACTTCCTGGCTTTCCTTTGCTTCTGTCATCATTGTCCATTGTCCTTAGGAGCAAGGGGAATTTCTTACACAGTGAAGATTAAAGAGGGTCATGTATAATTCTTAGACTCAAATCAGAATAACACGGGATAGCTATCATTTCATGTTTCACTTTGACTTCCTCTGTAGAGAATATCAGAATGTGTTTCTCCAGTGTGTGCCTCTGAATCCAGCAGTGCAGGGTCAACAGCAGTAAGCACCGAATGCTCTTTTGTTGCTGCCATGCTTGCCAGCATCACTGAGAGGAATTCAGTAATAGTAAATTATTACTTAAGGGGAAAAGAAGGAAACAGCATTCTCATTCCCAATCTCAAATAGTTAAAAGGGTGGAAGAAAAGGAAGAAAATCCTTGAAGGTCAGATGACATGGACAGAGTCACAATCTGAATAAAGCCACAATTTTCTAAGGCTCAGGCAAATAGAGAATATAATCATGTAGTATGCCCAACCCCTTTTTATAACCCAAATATTTTTATGGGCGAGTGATATATTTTAGAAATGGCAAATACATGGGGCATGACTTTTCCCATATAAAATTTCCCTACTCTGTGATTTATTAGACCCTGTTCTCCAACTGTAATTGAAAACCTTTTCATAGTATATCCAAAAACTACAGAAACGTTAAGCGTGGTAAGGTCCACTGAAGAAAGAAAATATTCTGCATGTAACATATACACAGTAATTTAGCAAAGAGAAAATATAAAAACTAGAGCATATAATTAATATGGTATGGCACCAAGGCAACAGTTACATAAAGGTTACCAGGGCCTGCATGGAACTTTAAGTTTTTCACCCCAGGATCCCCTGCCATTCAGAAGCTGGTTGTGTCAATGAACTATGCCAAGAGCTGGCTTTGAGCAGTAATCTGCTGTTAAAAGGAAAACTACTTATATTTCAAAAACATAGAGTTATACTTTCTTTTTCCAGTATTTTATTTCATTATATAGTATACCAAATGAGAAGCTATTGATATATATTAGAAAAGAAAATGGTTCATGTAGTTTAAAAGGTCCCACACTATCCAACTAGAGAGCGAATATATGTATATATTAGAGGTTTATTCCAAACAATACTTGCATAAACACAGATATATAATGTTTGTATATTATATATATATTAGTTTATATAATATATTCCTGGGTTTATGTGTCTATGGTTTGTAATCAACCTCTAGTTCTTGTGTGTGATGGTCATGTACCTAACTTCCAATAGCTTTAACTAATACTATCTGACAATTTTGGAGACATTGACTGAGCACAGAGCACCAGCCTTCCTCTTTCTGTGTCCCTACCTGCCCATTGTCACTAACTTCCAACTTCCATCGACACAAACCACTACTGTGACCATGATTTCATTCATTAAACTATATATCCGATGTGAAATTTTACCATTTTATAGAAAAGAAATCAAGTCAACTCAAACAGTACATTTCAAAGGTGTTGCACTGACCAACATGAAGGACTGTCCTCAGTGGACAGTGCTTGCTGAGTTGTGACGGAGACAAACTGTTCCTTCCTTAGGCTTCTCCTAATGGTTCATCTCATCACAGCACAGCAAAACATAAGTAACACATGTAACATATCCCCATTTCTGCATGCACTTGCTGAAGAACCTGCTTTTACTTAGTGAGGTTTAATCTTGTAAGGAACAATCACAATGAAGAAGAGGGTGCGGTGCATCATTGGCTAAGATGTACGAAACCAAAAACTATTAGCTTAAGTCATACAAGCCAACGAGATCTTGCTAGTTTTCCGTCAGCACACTAACAGATTCGAGATGTTCTCTGGAGAACAGGTGCTTCATACACTAAGTTAGACATCATATCTAGTACACGAGGCCAAGAATAGTTACTACAAATGAGTCATAGTTACAGGTTGTGAAGGGCCACAGGGGCTACCAAGTGCAGACAAACATACTAAAGTCTGTCAGAAACACTGGGCATCAAGACAAACAATCTAGGAAGTTAGAAAATAATATTGGACAAATATCCATGCAGTGAGTAAAAAGCACGCTCATTTACAGAGAAAGGCAAAGTTTGGCCTTTTAACACTTTTTTTTTGTGGTTCTACACTTGTATGTTTGGTATCCAACGCTGATTATATCCAAAGTTCTGTTATAACATATGATAAATTCAGAAAATCATGGATAATTCTCTTACCGTGAATACAACATATTATAAAAAATGTAGTAAGCGAATAATTATTTTATATTTAGACAGTAATTCCTTTAGTCATTTTCATATTGATTCAGTATCTAGCCAACTATTTTTCTGAGATGTACAATGCTCAATTCAATGTATCTAAGGTAAATATATTGTAAGATTAAATTATATTTAATTATGTTACATATGGAAACCTATAACCCTGTTGTCTCAGGAGCTATCAGAACTTCTATAGTCCTTATTTTTTACTAAATCATCTACTATGTATTCATATATTAAACATTCTTGATCTTTAAAATGACACATATTCTAATCTCTTTCTTAAATATCATATCTTCTTTGATAGTTAATTTAGTGAAAGACTTGTTAATTGTTTCAAAGAACCAACTCTTTGTTTCACTGATACTTTGTATAGTTTTGGTCTCTATTTTAATAACACCACACTGTATATTTTCTTAACAAGTATTTGTTATTTCTGATTCTCCAACTCTTCAGGTTCATCACTGAGTTCCTAATTTAAGATATCTCACATGTGTGACTCCATTATGTCCTAAAATTTTGGTATGGTCTAGAATTTTTAATTTTTTTAAAAATTCATCCTTCACTGATTTTGGCTCTGAATTATACTGTTTGTTTCCAGAAATTTTCACATATTCTGACCTTTCTTTCATTGTTGATATCCAAATTTCCCCATGTTCTTCAGACAGAATGCAGAATTTATTTAAATTTTTTTATATTTGTTTAGAGCCCTAATATGTGGTCTATTTTGGAAAAAGGTTTATGGGACACTGACAAGACTGTCTACTTTTAATGCTTGGTGAATATTCTGTAGGTATCTGTTAGTTCCATTTGAATCATGATATCATACAACTCCAGATTTTCTCTATTTACATTTTTCCAGTTTACCTGTTTATAGGTGAGAGATTTGTATTGAAATCACCTCTGTCACTGTGCTGTGGTCTATCTGTGCTTCTAAACTCAGTGTCTCTTTTAAGAAATTGTGTGATGCGGTTTTATGTGCAAATACATTTAAGACATTAGACATTAACATCTATTGCTGACATTTTCCTTTAATGTGTATAAAGTCTTCATTCTGTATAGTTTTTGTTTGACGTCTTTTTGTCAGATATTAAGATGGCAACAGCTGCTAGTTTCAGCATTTTGTTTGCTCAGAATAACTTATTTTATCCAAAATGGTTTCTCATGTTAGTTATGAGATGTGATTCTCAGAGGTAGCAAAAAAGATGGGTTTGTTTTTCTGATCCAATCTGTTAGACTGTGTCTCTTCACTAGTGCGTTGATAGGCTGGGTAATAGGAGTTATCACTAAAATGTACTAATTCCTGATAGCCTGCTGCTCTTGTGATGCTATGTTTGCCATCTTTTGGCTAAATATTCTGGAATTGTTCATGTGTTCCTTCTACCTTTTGGGATGTTTCCAACCTTTTCTTCAGACATGAGTGTTTTTTCCCGTGTCCTCTGTAGAAATGGCTTAGTGGTCATAAATTTCTTCTATTATTGGTTTCTTTGAGACGGGATCTCATATAGGCCATGCTGGTCTAAGACAAGTTATACAGATGAGAATGACCTTGAATGTCTGAACTTCTTGCTTCAGAACTAAGATTACAGCTGTGGGTCCAAAGTCCTGTTTACAGAATGAAAACTCAGGGCTTCATGCATGCTAAGCAAGAACTCTGCAGGTTGACCTACATCCCCAGTAATCTTTTCAAAGTAATTACTGTTTGCATTAAAACTGACTTAATTTTCATATCTTTACTCATTCATCAACTTCCCCAATGTGGCTTCCCTCTCTTGCATGTGTGCCATTAGTAGATCCATTGCTCTATGTGGTGAAATCTAGGCTGGACTTCATTTAGCTTCTGGTTAATTACAAATATTGGTTAAATTCTTGTCTTTGAATGTTACTCTTTGATCTTCACTTTATGTTTCAGCAAAACTGAGTGAATTTCCCTTAATCCATGATACAATTTTGCTTCCACTCCAGAACTCCCTTTGATGGCTAACATGCAGTTCTCAAAGAAAGCAACATCAGAAGTTTCCTTCCTCCTTCCTCATCTCATTCTAAAATTTTTACTTATCCTCAGAAATCCAACAAGTATAAGTTACCAAGGAAATGAACTGATATCTCATCTGGTTCTTATCACTGAATAATCATAATCAACCAACATGTTCACTTGGAAGTTTTAAATCAACTCCTCTGTAGCAGGTACAAGATTTAATTTTCTATCTCCTCTGGTACTTGTACAAAAACCCTTGCTTTCAACCAGAATGCTTTCCTCTCTCATCCACCACCTATTGGTATTATTTACCTCTCACTCGTTATAAAACAAACAAACAAGCAAACAAAAACCTGTAGTCAATCTTTCAAATCTTTTCTTCTTTATTTACCAGATCTACAGTATGGCCATGAGATAGCATATCTGTATGTCATTTGAAATAACATTTTTTTCCATCTTCATCCTACTCCCTGACATAGACTAGAAACATCTCTCACTTACAGGATCAAATCTATTTCCTAACTGGTTCACTTTCCTTTCTTTGTAAAGGAAACTTTAACTGATATACATATTATGCACTAATAGGACAACATTATTTTTGACATGTGCATATACGGTGTAATGTTTAAATCATGGTGGATGAATCTATCTCCCCATTTATCATTATTTTATAGCAAAACATTTCCAACTCTGTTTATGTGGGTTTTTTTTTAAATACAAAGCCCACTAATATTACACTCCTGTTTCTATTCTGCAGCTGTATAGGGGCATTTTCTAAAGGGAAGTCATAGTCTCAGTCACTGGATGTCTATTGTTTGGGGATAAAAGGTGATATCCATCACTATTGTTAGTTATTGTTATTTCAGCTTTACTTAGTTATCAATCCTTGATTTTTTTCACTCAGAATTTTTCAAATAGTTTAGGTTACCAATACACATTTATTACTGACATTTAATTATACGAGTATTCTTTTCTTCATGTAAGTGTGTGTACCACATGTGTTCCCTGTTCTCACAGAGGCCAAAAGGGGGGCAATGGGTCCTATAGAATTGGAGTGACAGTTGGTTATGAGCAACAATGTAGGTGCTGGGAACATTATTCTGTTATCCTTCAAGAGAAACAAGTACCCTTAACCAATGAGCCAATTTTCCAGCCTTCATCTGCTTGCTTTTATTTCCCTTCAATATCGACACACCGTCAACCTCTTTTAGTATGTCTCATCTCAATATCTGCTCCATTTTATAATTAATTAAAATCACTCTTAATATCAAACATGGTTTGCATACATACTGATTAAATCCCTCCTCTCCATTTAACTGTCTTCATCCCCTCTTTCCCTTCATTCTTCTCTAAACACGTTTTCTCTTTCCTATTTATCGTGCTTTGTGACCCAGTGAGCTTAATCAGTGCTGTTTGGGAGAGACCGCAGGTTTCAAGGTATTCCTTAAGAGCATGGAAGAGCAGCAGAGGATGCCCTATTGAAGACAGCTATTCCCCTTTTTCAGAATCTATCACTGTTCATTAGGTCGGGAGTCTAAGGTTCACTCTACCTCAGAGAATCTATGCCTACCTTTGCAGTCTTGTTGACAGCCCGTTTTTGAGGACGTTATAGGCTCCTGGTGGTAACTTACTTACTATTATTGCTTAACTAAACTGATGTAGAATCAGACGGCTGTTAGAATTTTTTTTTGTTTGTTTGTATTAACAGAAAAACACCGATCTCATCCTTAATCACAGAAACCTCTCTTTGTAATGAATGGTATTAAATACAGGCACTCGTAACTACTCAAGATAGTGAGAATCAATGTTGTGGCTCAGTCTTTGAAGTAGACATTTGTGTTAGTCATTCTAAGGCTCGGGAAACATTGTAGAAGGAACTAACTATCCAGACAGTGTATAAGAGTCAGAAGAGAAGGGGGATACATTGTTCAATACCACCGTCTTTGTATGGCAAATTCATCTTACGGGTTCACAGCAATTGTTCTTATTTACAATTTGCCTTCACAACACTGGCTACATTAACTCTTAGTCATGCTTCATAATTTGAAGTGATATACCTTTAAAAATAATGTACCTCCAACACTATTTATTTTGTCAAGTTTTTCTACTTAGTTCCCTGTTATTTTGAACTGTATTGGGGATTTCCTATCTGAACACTATATCAGTCTCTTTCTTTCCTCCCTCCATCCAACTCCTTACGTGCACCCCAGACATCTCCCAAAGTTATGCTAGATTCTTTAGTTATTACTGTAACACGGACAACCAAATTTCTAATCTGGCCTTCAATAATCCGACCAAACATTAGTACTTCTGTGACAATTGTTCTGCAAATGTAGTGATGGATCATAAGTGCAGCACATGCCTGTTACTACCGCAGCTTCATCTTCAGTTGTGTATCTTTGTGTGATAATTTGGTTATTTCTCATTTTTCCTGTGTGTAAACACATTAGGAGGGCTTGTGTTTGAATGTGCACACACATATTATACACAATGCATTCACATATTAAATACACATATGTGTTATAAAATGCCTCACACAGAGGAGATTCTTGTTTGGTTTTAGGCATCCTTCTGTCCCTACCTGCTGCACGGTGTAGCTGGCATACCAGGCCCTCTAACCTGAACTTTCCAGCCCAGGGGTAGGGGCTTCACTTCTCTACATAATCCAGACATTTTGGTTCCCAGATATCCCCCTCCCCTCTCTCTCTCTCTGTCTCTCTCTGTCTCTCTGTCTCTCTGTCTCTTTCTCTCTGTCTCTCCCTCCCTCTCTCTGTCTCTCTCTCTCTCTCTCTCTCTCTCTCTCTCTCTCTCTCTCTTCTTTGCTTTCCTCTTTCTTTATATCTCTCCTCCCTCTTTCTCCTCTTTATGCATGCATTTTTTTTCTCTCTCCCTCCCCCTGGATGGCAGCCAAGAGCTGCTTCTAATACGCCTGTATTTATATATTATAACTTTGTCTTGCAATTTGCTCATTCTATTGTTTCCATCAATTCTCAATATTTCCTGAAAAATTAACTACAAATATTTATATATATCCTTCCTTATTTGCAAATATTTTCTTAAAAAAATTACATGATTATTTTTACAATGATTATTTTTAACCTTTTGAAATGATTGAAATGTCTTGCAAAAGTACTCTTCCTACAGCTTATTTTGCAAATATTCTTACTTATATTAAATAACAACTCCAGATTTATTAATAGTTAAAAAGTAAAAATTCACCAAATAAATAATTGGCTTTGCCTATAATCTCGAATGAGTGGTATTATTCATTTTCTAACTATGATGTTTTTATTTCTTTTGACAATTACCTGTTTATATCTGTGTCTCATTATCTTATTGGTATCTTGTTTTTTATGTATGTAAAACAAATTATGGCTGTGGCTAGAAGAGAATTATAAGATAGACTATTTCTTCCATAATAGTCCCTGTTTCACAAAAACAATACTGTGGTACATTTATCCAATTACCCTTTTTCATGTAGAGATCTCATTTACAAATGTGGTTATTAATTTTTCCTTATGATTGAGGAAAAACTATAACCTGAAAGGAAAGTGATAACCAGTTGCTAAATAAGGTTGATGAAGTTGATTTCTAGAAATGAGTTAACCTGTCTTTTCCATCTGCCTGAGGGCCCTATTACAAAAGCAGAAAGGAGGAAATAGAGAAAGAACAGAAAGAAAGCTATCCCTGTAGTCTCAGTCTGTAACTTATTACAGTTTTATAGCCACTCCTTGTAAACTTGTCGAGTTCTGGTTTTAAATCTCAGCTCACCTCACAAAGGAAAATTGGCTAAAATGGTTTAGCCAGCTTGTCCTACTTTTCATCACTACATGAAGTAAAAACAATTACTGTTTTGATATGAATTGCTCTTATGAGGTGGAAACTGCATACCATAAGAGACAAAGACACGTGCCATTGTTTTAAGAATCTGAACCTGAGTTAAAAGGAACAGCAACAAAAGGATGTGGTAAGAAAGGAGACACAGGCTCTCAGTCGATGTCTGGCTTTCATTGCTTCTGGTTTCCTTTCAGCTGATGTGATCTCGCAATTCATTCGTATACTACGTTAGAACTCAAAGTTTTTAACTCAAGACACAGCATGGGCGCATTCTGAAAATATTAGATAAAAATCTAAGAGTTCCCAGAGTTTAATAGGTGTCCTGAATGAGAATTTCTAGGGAAGAATTTTTTTTGCATAGCTCATAAAAAAAAAAAAAAAAAAAACTGGATTTGTCCTGTGTCTTTCTCCACCCGCAAACTTTAATTCTCAGAATCCATGTATTGGCCAACAACAGACTTAGCTTCAGTGAGTTCGTGAGAAAAACAGTTCTCAGTATGAGGGCAGACAAGAAAAATAAAAATAAATTCCTGGGCTCTTCTAAATCCTTTCCTGCCTCTGATTTCTCATTATTCTTGGCCCCTCATGGTCACATCTCTGGCAGAAGCTTCCTTTCAACCTCCTAGCCCCTAGTTTCCTTCCTAAGAGACTTTTATTTAAAAACCTACCTTTATTTAAGATTCCTACATTCTCTCTTATTATGGAAAGAATATTTTTTATGAATAGGAATTAACCTTTCATTTGTGTGTTATTCACTGAAAACAAGATTTCTGGGAATAACAAACCTTTGAATGCATTATCTATGCTAGCATACCATCTATGTTTTGCTATGAATTTACATGTCAAGTCATTTTATTGTTATTTTACTTGTTACATATTAGTATTTATAGTAGTAAGTAATAATTCTTTTTGAAAAGAAATACAACTTATCAGAAATAAAGAACAATAGGTGAGGAAGAAATAAGAACATGATGTGATGGAGAAGGAGATAAAAGAGCTTGATGGAAGATGTTGGTAACGAACTGTACGCGTCTGCAGATATTACTGTGAGAGAGGAGCATGAGGCTCCATAGAGCATGAATTTGATTTGGGGATTATGAGCATTCAAATGGGAATGTAGCGGTCTGCTGCTACAGCCTGTGAAAACAAAACAGAAGGCTATTTCTGCATCAAAAACACTAGGTCAGAAACCCATTTCACTTGCAGCAGCCAGAGTTATGGCAAGAGGTGGCTGCTAGGGTCTGGGCATCACTCTATTGTTATGAGTCTTGGTAAAATCATTACACTGAGTTGCGTAGTTTATTTTATTTTTAACTATGAGTAGGTGTTTGTCCGTGCATGGATGTGAATCCTTGTGGAGGCTGAAGGAAGACATTGGATAATTTACAGTTATAAATACTGTCTCTAATATGTCTCTAATATGGGTGTTAGGAATCAAACTCTGATACTCTGGAATAGAGTAATGTTAAAGGCAAGGCATTGTCCTGCTGCTCCTTATACCTCCTTGCAAATAAATTGATGGACTGAAATTGCTTAGGGAATTAATTATATATGTGTTGCAGGATATTTGATCCCATTGTGAACTCCCAATTTGTGAACTGTAAAACAAAACAAAACAAAAACAAACAAACAAACAAACAAAAAACCCGTCTTTTGCTTGATGTGGTTCAACTTCAACACACCTTAATCTAAGAATTTTCTGTTTATTGTAAACAGGTTATTATGGAGGAGTTCAGCCTGCCCTGGCACATATCTTTAATCCAAGAACTTTCTGTACACAGGACTTAATACAGTTAACCCTGAGTCAAGAAGTGGAGCAAGAAACCATCTGGCAGGGACTAAGGAGTAGGAGAGACTTTGAGTTGAATAGTATTTAAGACAGCATGGATAAGAAGAAAGAGCTCTTTGGCTTTTAGGCTTTGAGCTTGAGCAGGCAAGCTTTGGGCTTTTTTGAACTTTGAGCACCTAAGCCTTTGGCCTTGAGTATTTTGGCAATTTCCTCTTGGGCTTTTTCTCTAAGTCTGAGCTGACTAGGGAGATCAGCTGGGTACTTTCTCTGCATCTCTGAGCTATCAGGTTTTTACCCCAGCTTCTGTCTCCTCTGTCTTTATTGGTAAAATCAAACGACTGGGATGTGTTTTCACTTTTTTAAACAGCATATAGGAGGTCTAGAGCCTAACTGTCCTTGCTTCAAGTCCAGTGGGCTTTCTGCTTTACCATTAGCTTCTGAACCTCCTGCCTTCAGTCACATTTTATTTCCACCCCAGCATCTATGTCAATATACTCTCAACTCCCCTGCAGTACTCCAGCAGTGTTTCGGGAAGAATGGTGGGCCATGGTGGCAGATGTCTCCACCCTCTCGTTGCCAGGCAACATCTGATTTTCCCTTTCTTTCCAGAGCAGATCTCATATCCACTCTATACTAAGATAGCCACTTTGCACTCATTTTATGGATAAATAGACTGTCTGCAGTACGCTTTATAAGCCAAAGAACTGGGGCCGCAGAGATGGCTCAGAAGTTAATAGCACATGATTTTGAAGAGAACACAAGTTCATTTCCCACAACATACATCAAGTGGCATCACAACATCACAAACTAATGTCATCTTATGGAGTCTATGGGCATTTATTCATATATGTCAATATCCAACCCTAGATACACATAACCTACACAGATAATTTAAAATAAATATCGAGAAAAGGAACACAATCAAGGAACTGCTTCAGATTACTGCACATGCGCTAAAGGCATAAGCTGGCTTTGCATATAACCTGATAAATGAGTGAATTTTCCAAGAAAACCCTCCTTCCATGAATGTTTTCTACTACTCCTGAATTCTTAATGACTCAGGTATTAAGGGCTAAATGATGCATTGTTAGGAGCTCTGAGTGCAAGCACATCATTGCAAACATAATTCTATAGAATGGAAAGGCTTTGTAAGTTTCCGCTTAACAGACTTTAGTCAAACTCGTGCAAAATGAAGCCTTATGCTATGCCCATTACACATCAATTTAAAGAACTCCTATCTAGAAAGTAACAGGAATCAAAACAGATGTTGATACCTTCATGCTCTCTCTATATACAGTTGCACTGCACACACAAACATCAGTAAGAGAAAGAAGATAAATGAAAGTCTTAAAGCAGAAGTGAATAACAGGAAAGAATGTGCATTACACTATACTTTTCACAGAGAAAGTTCTTATTACTGTTAGTTCAATGTTACTCCCAATTTTGCCAAGGATTTCATGTGAAGGCAAAAGAAAAGACAAAGCACAACTAATTAGAGATTGGTTTTATACTTATTAGAAACTAAATCGTATAGCTGAAGATCTAACTTTGCTGTTACTTGATTTGTTCTTTTATTATCTTTAAACCTGGAGTAGTGGATTTTGTTCATATTATCTTATCGTTGGCTGAGCTTTCCTTGTAGAACTATGAAGATGTAACAACATCCACATCAGAGCAGGATTGACTGCAAGCAATATTTAACATACAGCACATGTGTGGGACAACTTTAATCCCGGAGTTTGGAAAGCAAAAGCAAGTTAATGTTTGGGAGTTCAAGGTCAGCCTAGTCTACTTGGTGTATTTCAGGCTAGTCAGGTCTATACAGTGAAACTTCGTTTTATAACAAACATAAGGAATCATTAGGAGCTGTAGGACTGTCATGGCACAGCATGAAAATGGAAGGTTCTAGAAGAGCCTTAGTCCAGGACACCCCAGATGAAGACAACAGGATTTGGCTCCCTCCCCGATTCCAACCTGTTGCCATAAGTCAGCTGACCCACCATTGACCCTCGTAAGAATATTTTTACCTTGACAGTTAACAGGCCTCACTCCTTGTTTGACCTTATAAGGGCCTCCTCTTCCCCAACCCTCCAGCCCTCAAGTATGCAGACAAACTGTCTTCCAACATTCCTTCCCTAGCCAATTGTACACAGCCACACAAACCTTGCCACAGAGATGCTGGCTGCCTCCACAGGGCCATAAATTACCCCCATCCCCAATAAATGAACCAGTTCTCTGAATCTGTTCCACTGTCTGTGTGTTCTTTGTCTGTTCATTCACCTCGTCTACCAAGTTTCTGCCCGCTCCCTCCTGCCCGAGCCAAATTCACTCCCTCCAGTAAAGCCTGGTGGCCAGTAGGGCTTAGATACTCACTGGGGAGAAGATGAAATGGAGAAGCAAGGAGTAAGGCTTTCTTTTCTTTTCTTTTCTTTTCTTTTCTTTTCTTTTCTTTTCTTTCCTTTTCTTTTGTTTCTTTCTTTCATCTTTCTTTCCTTCTTTTCTTCTTTCTTTTTGTCTTTTTTTAACAAGCTGCAACACCTTCAAGTTCAGCAATTAGTTTATGAAGCTTTACATACCATCTTTGCCTTCAGCCCACTTCACCTGTTAATACCTGGGGAGATTGGGTGCATTAGTTAGTGGCTCGAAGAATCATCTAGTTAAACCATCCCACAAAGTGGCATTCGGGAAAACCTCAGAAGCTTTGGAGTCATACCACAAATCATTCAGGATGTATGAGTGACTATTTCTAAGACAATTCCAATACAATCCGTTCAATATCGTTGTTAGAAAAAAAAACAGTGAAGTAAGATAACGCAAAGAATATAGTCGCTGACGGCAGTAAGCAGTAATTCACTGGAAGGCTGGAGAAAAATATCTTGAAGTACTTTTCCACTGGTATAAAGAAATACTTCATAAAACATTGAAACATTAATATAGCCAATTTTCCTAGGCCAAGCTCCCGGTATTATGTAGAGTTGGTGAGTCTATAGACTCATTTCTCACAAGGACATCCAATACTTTATGAACAGTCAGGTTATTTATGCAATTTACAAATCTCTATTCTACTTTTAGAGCCATTAGAAAAGACAAAGCCTCTGCACACACCCAGGTGGGTACAGAAGAGCATTGTCTGGGAGAGACTACAGGCTGAATTAATTCTGAAGGCTCAGACGTGGTCACCTGCAAACTCTTAGGCTGTAGAGACTCTGCCAGCCCTCGGAGGAGCAGAGTCATTCCAGGTAACTTGTGCAGAAAAAAACACACCTTGTCCCAGCTTGGTCTGCTGAAACAAGGACACTAAACAAGTTTCTTAGTTCAAATTTAAACTAGCACATGATTTGATATCGAAAACTCAATTTGAGTTTTATGTATTTAAAATTTTAATGTGATCAATAAATATATTTTAATATATATCATAAGAAAGAGGTATTTCCAAAATCTAGTATATTTTTAGGACTTTAAAAAATGTGCTTATAGTAGGTTATGTCATTTAGAAAGTGCTAGATGTTAAAACATTAATCAACTAATTTAGAAATGTGGGTCTTTAGCTAGAGGTATCTTACATTTAACTTCTCAAATAATATAGAAGGTATCACCCCAAGAGAAATTAAGTCAGATTTACCAAATGCAATTTTAGTGCAATTAAATGCACCATGCAGTAAAGATGCTTGCCCCAAAGCCTCATGGCCAAATTCAGTCATTAGGATAAACACTGTAGAAGGAGCGAACAGACTCCTGAAGGCTATTGTCTGACTCCACAGTCCCATAATTTAGCATGTGTGCCCGAGTACACACACACACACACACACACACACACACACACACACACACACACACACACACACACACACACACTCTTAATAAATAAAATAAATAAATAAATTACATTTTTTAAAGTTTAAAAATAGCCAAATACCACTGAAAAAAGAGGAAGACAAGTGTCATCTTTGCACATACTTTCTCTATGTACGCTTATAAAAGTATAAACGTAAAACTTTTCCCTAAGCAGAAAATCTATCCTAAAGGTCATTAGCTTTATTAATCCACTGGGGTTATTGTCTTGTTTTTTTTTTTTTTTTCAGCTTAAAATTTATCTTCCTAAAATCTATGATTGCCACAATCAAGGCAGAAAATCACATATCCCTAATATGACTAGACTCGACCATATTCTTCCATCAAGAATACATTCAGAAGAACAAAAATTTGTGTGGAAACTTGATACTTTCTTTACATTCATCCAGTGTTCCTGTGCTATTACTCAGCTAGTGGCTTTCAGTTCCCTGAGAACAGTTAGTTCCACTTCCCCATACTGTTTTCTGTTGTTCACAACCAGGCTGAAAGAAGCCAGCAGTGGCTAAGCAGAAACTCCAGGGCCTTAGGACCCTCTCTCAACTCCCATAACTTTTGACCTACTCTCAATAGCTTGGAAACTGCCTCATGATGCTAACATTGTGATTTCTTAATTCTGGCTAGGTTTTTTCTAGTGCCATAATAACTAAACACTTGCTTCTAAGGATTTCTATCAAAATAATAGATATGAGTTCTGTATTCTTGATTCAGATATACAGGATGGCAATTCAGAACCATGATTCTAATGTTTTAATTGAAATGTTTTTAGTTAAACAGTCAGAAAATTAAGAGGCAGATTATACTGTTACTTGAATAATTTGGGGGTAAAATAAAATGTATTTTGATTTTGTACGTGGACTTAAAAATAAAGAATTTATATAATATCTAACATCTGTGTATCACTTGTTTATATATAGCTGATTTGAAGTCAGCATGTGATAATAAATATGAATATTGGATAATCCATAAAGGTAAGTACCAGTTCTAATTATAAAATCCATAAGTTACATTAATTAAAATGATTCTCTCCTGCTTAAAAATTTCAGAATTTTGTTTCTTTGTTATGTATTGTAGGAAAACATTTTCTATTCACTGATATTAACTTTAAGTGGAAACTATAAATTAACTCTTTTGCCAACTAAACAAAAAATATCCCCTAAGCTATAATAAATAAAAATAGACACATTTTATCAGGTTTTTATACTATTATTTTCTCTTATACCTCTGACCATTTTTAGAATTTTCTTCCTAGAAAATATAAGACATAAATACATTTTTAGGGTGCTTTTATAAAATAAATACCAAGGATGTCAAAGGAATTTCTCTCACATTATGATACAGCTTTCTCCCTACAAACGAGTCTCTGCTTATGTAATTTCCATCTTTATAACTGCACTAGGCCATCATCTAATTTCTCTCCAAACACTAAATTCTCATTGATTTTTTAGAGCCTCTGTTCACAACTAGTTTTAGAAGTCTGATTCCATCTTTGTGTCACAAATATTGAGAGTTTCAAATGCTGCTTTCTCCTTTCCTTCAGGCAATATCTGTGCAAATTGATAAGGAAATCCCAATACTCCTGTCTTCAGCATTGGTGTAAATGAAAGTCTCCTTACCCTTTGCAAGATGACACAACCATGGGCACCAGGAGAAGGACAAAGGCGAAGATCAGTGCCTCTGGGAGCCATTAATGGGCTGTGCTAGTAATGGTAATGTCCCTGACAGGGTACTCTGCTGAGTGGCTTCTGCATTGATCTCTGATGCTCTGAGCTGTTGGAGCTGATTTCTTTGATGCCCTATTATGGACTCATCCACGTTTCAGAAAGAACTCGAATGGTGAAGTGTTGTTTTTAATTGTCATTAGAACCTAAAATGTTTATTATCAGGCCTATAATTACTATTATTTCAGTAAAATCCACTAGCAACCAATCAAGACACAGACACCTGTTATATTTTAAAGCAGCCTTAGTTAACCTGGGGCAGGGCAGATATCAATCCTTTAAATTACTTCCCATAGTTGTTTGTAAACTACAATCTCATGCCATCTGCTTCTAATAACTTTTATCAAACTACCTCCCATCCAAAATCCCATATACTTGCTAATGTTCTTCATCTGGGCCAGATCTTCCATTCACGCCAGCCTCGTGCTTTTCTTCCACCTAACTCATGGTAGCCTTCTTCTCCTCTCTCTTCTCCTTGGGTCTCTCCTCCTCTGCTTCCCTCTGGGATTCTCCCTGTCTCTCTAATCCCAGGAACCTTAGCCATGCCTATCTCATCCACCCTGCCCAGGTGTGTGGCTTTTTATTAATTAGCTTCACAATACATCAGGGCATCCTCCAACAGTGAGGGATGAGAGCATGGGTTTGAAGCTTTCCTTAAAATGAGGAGTCATAGGCCTCCACCTACGTATTTCAGGTTGAATAAGCATGACTCACTTCGATGTAACTCCTTAGTGACACTGAGCTCAGATAGGCAATGTTTAGCCTCACAGTATTTTTGTGTCCCAAGCCGACTTATTTCTCCAGCTCTTAATGTACCTAATACACAGAATAGTATGTTGTGACACCTCACAGGCCCACTTGTGCTCCTCCCATAGAGAAAACCATAACAACAGAGTAACCCAGCAAAAGAAGATAACTTCTGAAGAAACTCACTTTACTAGATATATTTAGACCAACTGGGATTATTGTCAGCTTTCCACCATCCAACAGCCTCAAGGGGACAGGTCTTTTTCTTTTCGTATGGGTGTTGTGGGTATGAATTCATGTCGCTATACTTATTCAGCAGGTATTTTATATACTGAGCTTTCTCACAAACATCAAATAATCCACATGGAAAAGATCAGAAGTCACCAACACCTCTCCAAAAGAGCTTGAATGTGATGCAAATGTACTGAGATCCTGAATAAATGACAAATTAAAAGAATTCCTCTGTGCCACCCGATGCACACACGCACATGCACATGAAACACACACTCTCCCCACACACAAACAAATAATTATTTCCATGTATACCTGGAACAGAGTTTCTAGATTATATAGCATTTCCTTATCTTTTGTGGAACTGTCACTGTTTTCAGGGGCATGCCACAGCAGGGCACATGGGCTGCAGTGTCTTCACCTGTTGTCTAGCACTTGCTCTCGTCAGTACTTTGATGTTGTTAACAGTTGTGTTGGCTGGTTCCACATTATAAATGCTGCACCATCAAGACAGTGATTTACTTTTTGTTTTTCTTTTTGCTTGTTTGTCAAGACAGGGTCACCTTAGGTAGTACTAGATGACCCAGAGCTCACTACAGAGTTCAGGCTGGCCTCAAACCCACAGAGATCTGCATGCCTCTGCCTCTGGATTGCTGGGATAACAGGCGTCCATCACTATGCCCTATTGTCATGTTTTTAATATGCACTTTTATAATGGTTATTCATTCTGAACGTATCAGTGCATCATCTTTGACTTTTGTCTCCTTAACTACTTGCTTTTCTATGCATTTAGTTCATTGATCTCTATCCCTCTGATAACACAAGAAATGCAGTTTTGTCAAGTTGTTTGTTATTGGCATGTGCATCCTTATCTTCTTCATCTTATTCTCATTGATGTTAACACGTATTTAATGTCAACTTGATTTCCAGAATGGAAACTATTAGGTCCAAGGAAGTCCTCCACCTACGCAAAATGATAGTTCTGGGGATAATGTCTTTTTTTTTAATTAATTAATTAATTTATTTATTTATTTATTCATATTACATCTCAATTGTTAGCCCATCCCTTGTATCCTCCCTTTCTTTCCTCCCTCCCGTTTCCCCCTCTACTCCCTTCCCCTATGTCTGTGACTGAGGGGGACCTCCTCCCCCTGTATATGGTCCTAGGGTATCGAGTCTCTTCTTGGTGACTTATTATCTTTCCTCTGAGTGCCACCAGGCCTCCCCATCCAAGGGACATGGTCCGATATGGGGCACCAGAGTTTGTGTGAAAGTCAGATCCCCTTCTCCACTTAACGGTGGAAAATGTGCTGTCCATCGGCTAGACTGGGTAGGGGTTCGAAGTTTACTGCTATATTTTCCTTGGCTGGTGCCATAGTTTGAGGAGGACTAGAGGGCCCAGACCTGCCTGTATTTTTCCAGGACCCACTGGATCCCTCTATTTCCTCATTCTTCCAGGCTTCTCACCCCTAAAGTCTCAATAGGATTTTCTCCCCTCTGACCCACTTTCTTGGTAGGTAAAGTTTATCATGGGGGCGTACCCCTTGGCCTAGTGTCTCGATATAAGTGAGTAAAAACAAGGAATTTCCGAAATTTGTGGACAAATGGATCGAACTAGAAATTATCATAATGAGTGAGTTCACCCAGTAGCAAAAAGAGTCAGATGGTATATACTCACTTATATCGAGACACTGGGGATAATGTCTTAAACAGAGGGCTTTGATTAAATAAACAAAAAAATTCTAAAGTTGGGGCTCTGTTTAATATAAAAACAGATCTCTTTATAGGTGAGTTTCTGTTATCTGGAACCACCCTTAATCTTTCCCTAGTGGTTAACTAATTGCATAAGAGTACCTAGTTCCTGGTTAATCTGCGTAGCCTGTATAAGTGCAAAGGCCCACCTATTGTCATGTAATATCTGCTTGCTCTTCTGCCATTGCTCCTCTTTCTGTCCCTGGGAGATATCTCTGGAAGTTTAAGTCTTTCTTTCTACCATGGAGAGGTCCAATTTGGTGGTTTCACCACACCCTCACATTCGGAAGCTACATGAAGAAGATATGATTTTTTTTTTCATTTACTGTTCAGTCTGACATATGCTAGATGGCCCCTATATTATCAAATTTCTGACATGATTGTGAATCAGTCTTTGGTTTTTGGTTGGCTGGAGGCAGTCTTTGCAAATAAATTACTAAAGTTACTTTAAATTAATTACCATCATTTGCTTTTCCTGTGAGCTTTCTCATTATTGGGCCCAGAAGGAGAAAAATAGTATTGTGAAATGGCTAATTTTAATCTAATAGCAACTATTTTTAGATATTTTGTGGAAAGCAGTATAGTGTGTCTTCATTACTGATGAGAAGTAAAACTTCAGAAGTCATCACTTTGTTCAAGAGAATGCAGCAAGTGTCAGTTGGAGAATATTATTGGAAGGAATTAGCCATCCATAAGTAAGGTCATTTTCTACTCTGGCTGAAGAGACTGTGTCTTTATGCTAGAGCTGACAGGGAACAAGTAAGTTCAGTGTTTGCAATGCACTTAAGATCTGAATTATAATCTTCCTTGGAAGAATACCAGAGTATAATAGGTTTTATACATCTTTTTAAAGATAAAACTGAATGCATGTATTGTTTCTCCATTAACTAACCCACAGTAGAGGTATATGTAAATTAACATCTTCAAGAGGAAATATTTCAGCTACATGTACAAGACTTTTCTTGGCCTATGTATGAATTAAAGTAATCTGAAGCTTCTTTGTTTATACTAAATATATTGGCTCCCAGGCAGTTTGTAACTATTTCTACATTTACCAACTTTGGCTATTCAATAAGAAAAATATGTTCAATTACAAAATGCTAATTCTCCAGGAAAGTAGATATAAGGAATTTAAAATTCTCATTCCAGACTTGACTCATTACTTACTTTCACAAAGTATCTGATACCAGTAGCCTTCTGAATTAGTGCATTTAATATTCCATTTATTCAAATTCGATAATGGATGTTGCCAAAGTAGTTTATTAGTGATTATTTATTTACCTACTATTTCATCTATAATTCATAGAGATGCTAGACCCCAAACTATTTTAAGCATATATTGAAACTCATATGAAACAAGAAAATGAAAATATGAAGTTTATGCAAAGTCTTACTGAAGGAAAAAGACCAGAGGTATGCTATGCATCTAAATTAATTATTTGTTATTTGCACAGAAGTCATCTTTCTGTTTCTAGGTAGCAGGGGTAAAAGGATAAATACTTATGTCTTAATAAAATTATTATCTAATGAAGAAAATTGGAATATTTTCCTCTTGTTGTACTATCTTTTAAGGAATTTAATGCATCACTACTTCAAAATTTTGTATGGAGTCAATTATATGTACATGTAAAGAGGGAGAAAAGATGTTTTGATACATATAGCCTCAAGGAACTAGTTTTCAGAATCAAATAATGAACATAATAATTATGTCATGGAGATTACACTGCTTTGCATGTGTGTGATGAAAGCACCCACAATCTTCACTCAATAAATCCCAGTGAAGTAATATTAACTATAGTCTTCTGCTGTTCATTAAATCTCTACATGATTTACTCTACACATTACCAATCTTACACTTTTCTTCCAGTTCCTATTGCCTTTCCTTTCATCCACAATGCACGATGCTCTATTATTTTTTTATTTGTACGTGTGTGTGTGTGTGTGTGTGTGGGCATGGTGGGTTGTATGTGTGCAAGTATCTTTGTGTTCAGCACATATGGGTGTCAGAAGATAAACTCAGGTATAATTTCTCAGGTGCCATCCACTCTTGACTCTTTGATACAGAGTCTCAACTAACATGAAACCTATTCAGGAGCTAGATTGGGTGGCTTTAATGAATATTTATCTACTTGGAAACATCAAGGAGATATAGATGTTAGAACTATAAATGTAAACATTTGTAAATTAAGAGATAACAATATCGGCACTCTTTATTCTTAGATTTAGCCCATCAGTTAACTACTTTATTATTTGGTCCTTAACATAAATCGATTGTCATTTTTTCCTCAAAGTGACTATTTAAATTTAGTATTACAATAATTTTTGAAAGGCGATACATTACTATATATTCCATAATATTACAATATTATATAATAAAACTTGTTTCAAAAATTTGAAAAATTTTAATTTCTAAAATACAAATAATTACCTTGGGACTTTCAGGTACAGAATTTTAGATTTATTTAAGATGATTTAGACAGACTATATTTTTGCTAATTTCACACAAAAGTATCAAAATACTGTTTTGTTATGACATTTATATTGCTATTAATTAAAATAGAGGCATTGCTTTTTAGCACAACTGATATAAAAACAAATATACACACAGCAAAATAAAAAGAAGTTAGGAAATTTAAAATCTATCAGAGGATCAATGTTTGTAAAGTATAAAAAAATTCTCAGTTGAGAAACAGATACACTAAAATATATAAAGGATAATTGCAGCGATATTTCTATTAAACAAGAAAATAAAAAAGACATGTTTCTTTCATTAGCCCATCAGTACTTATGAGCTCCCTGAAGGAAACTAAAAGAACTTCAAAGTGATTTTTTTTATTGACATGGCAATGTTTCCTAATTTTGCACATGTCCTGACACATGAAAATTAAGTGGAATATTTCCAAGAAATAGTACATGGAGAACAGTAACAGAAAAGCCTTAGGTCCAGGCTTGGAAGAAGCCTGTCATGGGCTGTGAGTATCCTGGTGTCCTGAGAAAGCCGATGGCATCTGTTATCCTGCTATTGAGAAGCATAATAACATAAGTATATTTTTAGTGTACTCTCACTTCTACCAAGAACTTTGAAAACGTCATTATGTTCAGATGTATACACATCGTGGTAATAAAGTCAAAGCATTGCACCTTCCTGTTATCCTCCACATAAATTTCTTGTACACCTATTGATTTGTATCCTGTTAATATTATAAAGGAAGATGAAACCATTAGTGTTGAAAATGATTAAATAAACATTGTACAGCAAACCTTTCCTTCTTCACTTGAATCTTTTTCTTCTTTGATTGTGTGATATATAATATATAATGTGTAACCTATAACATATAAGTAATGTATAATGTATGACATATGACTTACGACTACAAATTGGGTTGTCACAGTAGCTGAGTAAATACAACATATTACAGAAGACATATGATACGTGATATGAGATATGTAATATATAACATAAAATAAAAATAAATATATAGCAATGCATAACATCCATGTCACTTTCAACTTCAACCAATCTATTGAGTAGCAGGAAGTAACAGTTATGTTTCATTTCATTAATATTGACTTCATATGACTGAATTTGCTCATTGGACAATTGGGATTTGTTTTTCTTCATTGCTGTATTGTTACTTTTGTCATATTTTGTATTGACTTTTATGAATTTAAATACCTTTTTGGAAAACAGCATTTATGAATCATATGGCTTGCCTTCATTTTCTTCTATCAAGACCTTATCATCTTATACACATATGTAGTATTAATAAATAGCATATTTTTATAATTTTATGAACTTATGTTTTGTCTCTTTGGTTATACTGCTTGTCCCAATTACTATAATTTAGATATACATATATACTTCTATGTTTACTAGTGTGTTTACTTAAAGACTACAGTTTCTTAATTCTACAGTCATTTGA
>OU015743.1:10281775-10298154 GCA_907169655.1 Acomys percivali | reverse complement strand
CTGGCCTTATCTTGAGCATAGGAGAACTCATATATTAGAGGACAGTGACACATTTCCTCCAACAAAGCCACACCTACTCCAATAAGATCACACACTCCAATAGTGCCACTTCCTATGGGTTAAGCGTTCAAATAAATGAGTCTATGGGGGCCAAACTTATTAAAAAAAAAGCCACAGGCAATTAACCAACAATGGACAAAGCAGGTTCTCTGATCCTGGATCCTTCAATTCTATCTCAAAGCAGGTTACTAAGTTTCCTGTGAGAAAAACACCTAGCACCCCCATGCCAGAAATGAAGTGATGTTACTCTAGGGTACTGGTCCTCAACTGAAAATGAATTTATACAAGGAAACCCACTAAGTTAAACCTTATCTTTAAAAAGTTTCTCTTATGTAATTGTTTATCATAAGTTTTTTCTAAGATTCATTTTCATTATTATTGTTTTTGTGTGTATGTGAGTGTGTGTGTGTGTGTGTGTGTGTGTGTGTTTGTAGTGTGTTGGGGTCGAGAGATGTGACACTCATGAGTATCCTAGAAGCCCAAAGCACTGGATCTCTTGGACCTGTAGTTATGATGATTGTGAGTCAACTGATTTGAGTCTTGGGAATAGAACCTGGGTCTTCTACAAGAGCAATAAAGCCCTTAAGTACCGGGGTGTGTTTCCATTCCTCCCTGAAGTTCATACTTTTAAATTAAATAAGTTTTATTTGTCTGACAATGTACACACATTATTCATTCCAAGGTAAAAAGTTATATGGTTGTTTGATTTTGCCTGGTTTTTCATTTTACCTACATATTTTTAATAACACATAAAAATATTAATGACATGTTTTTCTTGCATTTTGCCTTTTTCACTTATGTTTATTGCCACAAGTCACTACACTCTTTTTCCAGAATCTTAATTTGAGAGAACAGTCAGTCCAGAGAGGTTACCATTTTAAATTTATGTACTCGGGATTATTCTTTAAGGTTCATCCTGCATCTGATATTCACTGTCCTGTCATATTAGGAAAAAATGATAAAAAGTAACCTTGCCTCATTTAAGTAAATCAGTACACTTGCACTGTCACATACAAATACACGCACACCTCACAGCTCCCTTATGCTTGGAATCAGCTGTGTTTACTTAGTTTACTTTTTAAAAATGTTATTGTAACATTTTCTATATATCTATTTTATCATCTCAAATATCTGTTTGTTATGTTTATATCAGTAGCATGCTGTTTGGTTAACAGTTATGATTAACTTTATATGTAGCAATTTTAAATATCTCTTTACTGTCTATTGCTCTTCTGTTTAATGCCCAATTATTGGTAAAGCCATATACACTTCAAGGCTTTTCAAAAGTATTACAAATCTTTCTGGTAGTACTCATTCTCCTGATATCTGTTATATCCATGGGCTCTGTTGCAAATTCTGGTGTATATTCCATTTGCACAAAGAAACAAAGGACTTTAGATAGTCATTGTGTGATATTCATGCTTAATTATCTCTCTTTCAAAGGCACTTGTCTTACACTGGAAGTCAGGAGAAGTCCTTGGGGAAGGAAGGTGGTGCTTAAACCAAGAGGTGAAGGCTATAGAGGTGACATGGACGAATTAAAGAGATGGAGGGATGATAAAAAAAAAAAAGAAAAAAGTCACATACAATACTATGCTAGGTCATAATGACTTATGTAATTATATGATCAAGGAAGATCTTCTTAAATACCCCTGATGACTGTGTGTTTTCTCTAAAGCCTTTCTGACACATGAGCTATAAGACATGAGACATCTTCACCTGAAAAAAAATGTGGTATGTCACCAACACAAAGTTGCATTTGCATTAGAATTTCAACTATGGATATCTGTAAGTATGAAGAATCAAAATGCTGCAGATGCAGGGCCAAAGCTATTTTGGGGTACTCTTGTAGGCTCAATTTTATTAGCAAATATATTTTAATACAAACTTGTTAACCGAGAGTATCTCACTTATAACTCACCTAACCTAAACAATAGGAAAAAAAGACTAAAGAATACAATAATGAAACCGTAAGGATATCAGTTCCAAGGAACAACTCTTCTGGCCTAGTCAGAAGGATTTCTTCTGCTGGAACCTGGACCAAGGAGAATTTAGAACCTTAGCCAGAGCCCAGAGCCCCAAGCCACGAAGCCTTCCCTCGAGCAGTTCTCTCTAGGAACATCTGGTAGAGAGCAATGAACAGACAAAACTATCCCAAGTCTCCAAAGGCCTACCTTTTGTTTTTGGCTCACATTTATACCTCTTCTCAGCATTTGTTCAAGGATGTTTTTCAGCTGTTTAATAACCAATCTCTCCCACATGGTGGTTCGACTTCTGAGGGAATAAACATCACCTACTCTCTCACAAGTCTATTTCTCATCCCTTACTTATGTTCTAAACAAGAAACATGCTTATCTCTCCTTCATATTTTAGCCTTTTACAATAGGCAATTACCTTTCTCTCCATATGATTTAACACATGAGACTAGAATTCTAAAATGGCTGAGTGAAATGATGTGCAAGGACATCTATGAGATCAAATTCTAGTAAAATCTCTGCTTACCCTCAGATGTCTCCCCTAATCCTCCCCTAACCTATCTTTAAATAGTAAAAAGAGAGTTTTGTTTTTTTGTTGTTCTTAAGGTTGTGGCCACACATTCAAAATTTATAAGCAGCCCAAAATGAATTTGTTGTTTTAATTTCTTTATTTTTAATGAAGACACAAAATTTGGAGGGGATGAAAAGGAAAGTTGACCTAGAAAGAGTAGAGTGTTGAGTAAAAACAAATATAGCACATTAAATTCTCAAAGAACTAAACAAATGTTAAACTAATATTCACTTCAACATGCTTTTTCAGTCATTACATCTTATGTCTACCTCATCTTAAGTCATATAAATTCACCTGAAAAGTTAGTTTCCAAACTCTATGTGGACCTTCATACCTAGGTCAGGTTATTTCTAAACTGTCTTCATTTGTATGCTTTTCTACCAGTTTGCTGGTTGACTCAGTTTACCTAGACAACTATTTAACATACCGTGTAGGTTATAAGGATGATATATCCTTTAAGAATACTTCTGGAGTCCAGGCTGAGCCCCAGGGATCAATACTAGGCTGAAATATGTATCTGTGTCATGTTAGTATTAAGCTAGGAGTGATTCAATTTTCTACCCCATTTCTTTGTCCATGTCTTTTGCTCTACATTCCTTTCCCAAAGAATCATTACTTTACTTAAATTGTACATAACCAAAAAGTTTAGAAATGTTGGGAAAGCAGTCTTCCCTTTTAAGACAGTGGTTGTTTTAAAAATGCCACTCAAGAGTTCATTCATACCATAGCCTTCAAAAGCTTTCTCTATAACACATGGTGGAAAAAACTGTCAATGATGTGGCTTGAAAACTCTTACCTATGGTGCACATCTATGATCATTGTCGCAGAGGTTATGTTGGTCAAATCCTGTAGTGTGGTTCTTCCCACAACCCCCAACTACCACAGTCAGCTGTTTCATGAATTGCTGGAAATGCATAGACATTATACTTAGGGAATTCCTCTGAAGTTGTTGCTCTGGCCTTCTCCAGCATCCCTCTCATGGCAGCCATAATTTAACTTCCCAATCTCCCTTCTTTTTACTCTCAATTGATCTCCCTTCTAGATATTGAGAGGAACAGTATCTTTCCATCTAAGACCCTCATCATGTTTGTCTCCTGTGTGCACGTGTGTGCCTGTGTGTCTGTCTGTGTGCTAGAATGTACAAAATCTAATCTTGCCATAAAATGTTTCTTCCCTTTACTATACATCATTGTTGAAGAAAATGATGTGTGAGCTTCCTGTGTAGGACTTACTACTGCTGTTTTTTTCCCTCATAATATGTTTAGCAGGTTGAAAATAATGGGTATGTTTTACTACCATGTAAACGAAGTTATTCACAGTTTTGCCAAATTTTAGTTTCTCAATAAATATTTGTTTAATGAATGCATTTAAAATATGTCTTTGCCATTCTCCCACGCTTCTCTCATGGCAAAGTAGAAGGATCCAGAGGGTCCTAGAAACCTACAAGAAGAACATTATGATAGGCAGATTTGGGCCCAGGGGTCCCGCTCAAACAAAGGCACCAGCCAAGGACAATCCAGACCGTAAACTTCAGCCCCTACCCAGATCTAGCCAATGGACAGGACATTCTCCACAGTTGAGTGGAGAGTGGGATATGACTTTCACATGTACTCTGGTGCCTCATATTTGACCACGACCCCTGGATGGGGAGACCTGGTGGCACTCAGAGGAAGGATAGCAAGCTCCCAAGAAGAGACTTGATACCCTATGAGCATATACAGGGGGAGGAAGTCCCCCTCAGTCACAGTAATAGGGGAGGGGAGTAAGGGGAAAATGGGAGGGAGGGAAGAATGGGAGGATACAAGGGATGGGATAACCATTGAGATGTAATATGAATAAATTAATAAAGCAAAACAAAATATGTCTTGTGTTGAGGACCATAAGAGTTGTGAACTAAATGATGCTTAAATATACTTAAAATGACATAACTATTTCTAGAGAGAAATGACGGGGTTGTGTCATCTCCCACTGTTGATGATCATGCCTTCTTCTATGAATAGAACATAGATTATTACAAGTAGAATTCCTAAGCAAACTTCAGGAAGATGTGTTGGCTAAAGAAAATAAAACTGCTTAGACTTGACTGTTTCACTTATTTGATAAGAGAAGACTGAACTGAAAGGGAGACGGCCATGGACCTGTACTCCATGCACCTGTCAGATAAAGAAGTGCACATATAAGCATAAAATTGTTGAACTATAAATTGTCTTATTTGATGGTTTTATTTATGTGATGCAATAGATGCCTACAAAGGGAAGCCTATATATTTTGATAGGGTCTCAGCATCATGATTTAGGTGAAAACTAAAGATGTAGAGAATTGTATGCACACGTATTGAAGGAAATTGTTGTCTGTAGAAGAAAGAAAACTAGCATTGTGTATAAGCACAAGAAAATGAAATTTCTACTGAACTAAGTTTTTTTTCTTTTTTGGGAAATGATGTGTATGCTTGGTAGAACAATACCCTAGATTGTGACAGATATTGAATTTACATTTTATCCTGCAGGCAATGGAAAGTCATTAAATATTTTACTAGGAGACAGAAATGAGCAATTAGAATAATTATCATGTTAGAATAATGATAAAAATATTCTTGCTGAAATAATTATTCCAGAGACAGTTCTGTATAAAGAGACGGAATTGTGAAGTAAGGAAGAAGTTGATTAGGATGTTAGTGTATTAGTTTGCTGCTAGTCAAAATGGTGGATGAAGTCTCATTCTTTGGAAGGTGAAAGCCCATATTAATGCATGGGCAAACCCAGAGACTTGTCCATGATTTCTACTTTTGGTAATCTTACTAATGCTGGTTGATTTTTTGTTCTGTTAAGACATAATGCCCTCTGCCCCTCTGTCTCCCAGGTTTGAGTACAACAGTCCTCGCTTCCATCCAGTAATTAAATTTCATTCCTTCTCAGGTCTCTGATGGGGTAGAAGAACAGATAGTTTAGTCTTACAATTAACCTTAGGTGTTTAGGGGCTAAGATGTTTTTAGGTCTAGATAGATGTTTTAAGTTGACAAAGATGAGATATGATAGTTATTGATTTTAATTCAGAATTTTAGACTCACCAAGATAGGAAGGATGTTTTCTACAAGGTTTCCAAATGTAATTAGCCAAAACACCTTGAGGTAACACTCATATAATCCCTGATTATTTCATGGCTCTTCTAGCTGCATGTACGTTTTCTATTTATGTGTAATAATATAAATGTATATGTCAATAAAAAATCATTTTAAAAAAGAAGAGCCGTTTTATTTTTCAGTGTTTTCAAATTTTCCTTTTCTTTGGTAGAATGCTGTGATGTATTCCAGGATCCTTACATGGGTAAATGAAACCTGTCTTTCAGAATAAAGATTTTATTTGCATCGGGATGTGAAGAATTTAAACTACAGAACAAGCAGGTACCTATTATTACTAATCCCACTATATGGCAATAGCTCCGAGACTGGCTGAGACATGAATGACTAGGCATAGACAATGCTTCTTGATGGCTACAGAACCCCTATGAATTACTATTAGATGCCATTCTTCATATGGCGTGAATGAAGATTTACAGATGCCTTTTTTTCTGCTCATACAAAGAGCAGAAAACCTGCCTTAATTGTTCTGTGCATCATGCACACCACATGCACTTCTACTTTTAGGACTGTATAATGCTTGGGAGAAATTATATGTTTTCAGAACAAAAGAACCCGATACTGACATTGGATCAGACCTGACAGGATACATTCCTCTCAGCATGTTGAACACTGATATCCTGTATCCTTCATGTTCCAGCACCAAGTGCTTCAATTGCTATTCCTCATCAGAACAAGACAGCTCCCAGGACACTTTGAAAGAAAGCTTCCAATCCCAATTGGTCCAGCATTTCATACTGTCCCACACAGGCTCAAATTAAGCCTGGGATTTCTCAACATTTAGAAACTGGACTACAAATGCTAATCCTAGCTCATTTAACCATTTCCCCAATTTTATTTGAGCCAGAAGGAACCTTAAGAGAATGACACTCCGTTTCCTATAAGGGGGTACGGATAAGTTTTTGGTTGCTTTCTTGGGCTATAGAGGGTTATTATCAATGGGAGTTGATTACAAGTTATTATTGGTCTTATTTAGAGAGAAAACATAGTTAGACTCAGCAATGTCTCTCTTTCCCTTTATTTTACATTCTTAGGTTTGGAGATAGGGGTTGAAAAGAAAAAAAGGAGGAATATAGAAATATAGAGGAAAAATAGAACAAAAAGTAGATTAGTGAATATACTCCTCAACTTTTTTTTTTTTAATTTTTAATTAATTTATTCTTGTTACATCTCTATGGTTATCCCATCCCTTGTATCCTCCCATTCTTCCCTCCCTCCCATTTTCCCCTTATTCCCCTCCCCTATGACTGTTCCTCAGAGGGATTACCTCCCCCTGTATATGCTTATAGGGTATCAAGTCTCTTCTCCATAACCTGCTGTCCTTCCTCTGAGTGCCACTAGGTCTCCCCCTCCAGGGGACATAGTCAGATGTGAGGCACCAGAGTACTTGAGAGACTCAAATCCCTCTCTCCACTCAAGTGTGGAGACTGTCTTGTCCATGGGCTAGATCAGGGTAGGGGTTTAAATTTTTCCGCCTGTATTGTCCTTGGCTAGGGCCTTAGTTTGAGCGGGACCCCATGACCCAAATCTGCCTATCATAATGTTCTACTTGTAGGTTTCTAGAACCCACTGGATCCTTCTACATTGCTATTCACCCATTGTTCTCTCATCTAGAGTCCCAATAGGATGTCCTCCCCTCTGTCCCAGTTTCCTGGTAAGGGAAGGCTTTCATGGGACATGTCCATTGGGCTAGTATGCAGATATAAGTGAGTATATACCATTTGAGTCTTTCTGCTTCTGGGTTAACTCACTCATTATGATCATCTCTAGCTCAATCCATTTGTCCACAAATTTTGGGAATTCCTTGTTTTTAATAGCTGAGTAGTATTCCTCAAGACCCAGCTATTCCACTCCTTGGAATATACCCAGAAGATGCACCAGCACACAGCAAGAAAATTTGCTCAACCATGTTCATAGCAGCCTTATTCATAATAGCCAGATCATGGAAACAGCCTAAATGTCCCTCAGTAGAAGAATGGATAAAGAAACTGTGGTACATACTCCTCAACTTAATGCCTCAATTGTCACTCACAAGGTTATTTTTAATTCACTTGTATGGAATTTTGTATATAGATGCAAACTAAGTTTAATTATAGATACAGTTCTGTAGAATTCAAACTTAAGATTATTTTCACACACACTATATGTGTGTGTGTGTGTGTGTGTGTGTGTGTGTGTCACATATATTTCTACTCTAATATGAGGTATTATACCCATATAACTCAATTATAATACAAGTTTTACTTCCAATACTTTGAAAGTGCTGTTGCAGGCTGTTTAGGATAAATAAGTTATATAAGCTAACTGTTAGTTGACCTAATCATAGTCATGTCAATCACTAGTCTACTTTTATCACAAGAATATACATCTTAGGTGTAATTCTATAGAAAGTTAAGATAGGATAGTTATACAATATCTTCAGAAACCTCAAGACATGCAGAATATGCCATTTTAATTTTTTTTTATTATTTTAAAAATTCACTGACAATGAGACAGGTTAACTCCTGGCAACACCCAGCCTACCTCAAAGAGGATGACAAGCATCAAAGAACCTCCTTATAGAGAAGGCTGCATATATGGCAAACCAGTCACGGGGCAAAATTTCCTCATTTCTACCACAGACAGAATTCTGCATAAAAAAGGGCAAGCTTGGATGCAGGCAGAGTCGATGGCCAAACTCTGCCAAGTCAGGATAAACAAGTCCTCAATAGTTCCTGTCCCACAAATATGTCTGTCAGACATATTGGGCCAGAAGGCTGAAGAAGATGCTCCAATGTTATAGAGAATTTAGGGTGAATATTCAGGTAGAAAACTGTCTCTGTCATCATCTCATTTGGAAAGATGCTAACATGCACTCCTGGCACACTCAGGTAATCAAGTTTATTCCTTCTCAAGTCTCTGATGCAGTTGAAGACCAAGTAGCTTAGTTTTACAATGAGGCTTAGTTGTTTAGGGGTTAGGATGTCTTTAGGTCTAGACAGATGTTTTAAGTTGATAATGACAAGATGTGTTGGAGATTGATTTACATTCAGAATTTTAGACGCACCAATTTAGGAAAGACATTTTCTTCAAGGCTGTCAAGTGCAAATCGCCAAAACACTAAGAATGTAACATTTACATAATTCTTGATTCTGTCATGGTTCTTCTTGCTATAGGTAGTTTATGTTTGCACATGTAATAATAGAAATATATATGTAAGAAATAAAAAATGTTTAATTACAAAAAAGATTTTATTTGCATAAACTTTACACTCTTGAACTCAGCATCATTATTTCTTTTAATATTTCTTGCATACTCCAGTCCCTTGTGCGATGTCACTAGCTGACCATTTATGCAGTAGCCAGTTAATTCCCCTCTGGATCACAGGTCTCTGTTCTCTATAATTACCATGTAGGGAAATAAGTTGTGTTTTAACCCACATGACTACACCTGCTCCAATGGTTTGATTTCAGTTACCATCCTTCATGTACAAGATTCAGAATTCTTTTGAAGACTACTGTTCCTTTTCCACTCAGCTAGGTCACAGCCTGTGTTAAATGTACAGAGGAAACCTCTGTGTTTTATTTGCATACTTTAATTAACTATAGTTTATATGTTTCCCTCAGAATGAGCTAAACTTCACAGAAACAGATGCTTTGTAGATCTAATCATCCTATCCTTAGGATACTGCCGTGAAAATATCTGATGATTTTTTTTTAAAGCAAGCATTGTTCTCCATACACTACATCTTGACTGGCTTCCCTTCCCTCCACTCTTTCCATTTCCTGCCCACAATTCCCCTCTTCTCCAGAATTTTTATAACCAGATATAAGCACAAATGTCAGGGTTCCAAAACCCCAGGCTAAGCTCCTCACCTGTTCCCCTCTGTGCCAATTACAGAGGGAAGGTAATGGTGAAAAACTGAGGAAGGAATGTTATTCAGTATGGCCACAATGGGAAAAGAAGTAAATGTGTTTGAAAACCTCAAGTCAATATCCAGGTTACTACCAGGCATTTAAAATCTGTGTGTCTCTTAGAGACACCTAACAGAAGTGGAACAAGTTCCACTCTTTGCAAATAGTATGCAAATTTAAGTAACCTACCTCAAATTGTGATCTGCTTTGTAATTGCTTACGTTCTGATTCCACAAGGTATCCATAAAGGGCCCTATTGTCCTCAAAGGTAATTCCTTTAGACCTTCAGTCTAGTCCTCAAGAGATAATTATTTCTGCTCAGGGTCCCAGCATCATCACAATGGATTATTGACTTCATTGGTCTGTGGGATTGTGAGGATGTCTGGCTCTTCCCAGGATCCAAGATAATTTAAGGTGTAAGACAATGACTTACTTATTTGCCTTTAGCCTGCAAAACCCTTGGGTTGGGTGATGCAGACACTCCTTGAGTGATTAACTGGCTGTTCTGCAGAGGTCATGTAAACTACTCAGGTAAAAGGAAAGGTGCTGACTGGACATGATAACTCTATCATTGTGTCAGAAATTTGAGACAAAGTATTAACTTAGGGAATTTTCCTGCTCCCCACTTCCTTCAATTATCTTTGGGGTTCACTGGAACAATTTTAATTATTTTATCTTGTACAGAAAATCAACTCTTAGGCTTTTATTCATATGTGGTTTCCTCATGGCTACTAATCTGGTCAGGTTAGTTGTATGCTATAATAAAGAAGACACTGAGATTCAGGATGGAAAACTTACCATAGGTGAAATGTGCTCACTAAAAACTAAAGCAAAACATGTTTCTTATCACTGAATAAAGACTAGAACAGCTCTCAAAGTACAGCATTACTGTTATAATCAAGAAAAATAGCCATTTGATATTGTTAGGCATGTTAAATAAAATTAAAGTTTAATGTTTATGAAATGAAGTCAATCTATTTTGCACAAACAACAAAATTTCAGTCTGGAATATTTTCTTATAAGGGGCTTTCAATAGACAATAGAAGCAAAAATTCATTTAATTGCCAAAATACTGAGATTCAATTAAAAAATGCAATTGCTATTTCATAGTTCTATTATGCTGACAACCGAGAAAACAGATTTGAGATTGTTATAAAATGGCTTTTTATTTATTTGTAATTATATCACAAAGGTTTTAACATATAAAATGAAAAGGGTTAGATTTTTAGTAACATACTTTTAGTACAACCAGGGACAACTGGAAAAGTATTGCCAACTAATGTGCTGCAGTGTTCTATGCCTCAGGAAATTCTAGCTCAGCATTTTTCATACCCTCTGTGTGAGACTTCCCAAAAGATAGATCACTGTGAGAACATGGCATGTAATTGGTCATGAGGGTGAATCTTTTCTGCAGTGCTTTCTCTGCATGGAAAAACATGATACAGTCTTCAGATCTTTTCTCTGATGGTAACAGTTCATTTTCTGTATTTGAATCGAAATCAAGTGGCATTAAATGTTGTATTTATTCATTATATCATTACTATAATATATATGTGCTTGAGAAAACATATTGCTACATATTAAAGTGAGAATTATTTAATGGAGGAACATGTACTCACTGTCTGATTAAGGAAGCTTTCAAAGCATTATATCTGAGAATTCGTGCCATATGCAGCCAAAGTATACACTGTTAGAAGCTTCCCATGAATAAGGTTCATTTGTGACTTCTGAAATGGTTTGAATTCACATTTAAAATTAACCTTTGCATTTGAATTTTGATGAGATACTGAACTCTTCAACAAATGTTAACATGATGTGCTTCATACATATCAAAACTATCCCAGGAGTCAAACTGAGAAATGAGTGACAGTTTTAGAAAGGTTCTGGAGAGATTGGCAAAGCAGGAGGTGGATGTCAGGAAATTCTGGCTATAACATTTTTCCCTCGGAGAGACATGTGTTGGGGAATAACTATTTCCTTGAGGCATAGCATGACAACATACACGATCGTGATATAGAAATTGCTGTGTAGTGTGATGATGGTCTTGGAGCTAGAATCATGCAATGAATTATGCAAAGGATACAGTGATGGCCTAATGTGTGGTACCAGCAGAAGAGCTGTTAGCATCCTTTAGCTAAAGGAAAGGAGGAACATAACCCTTTGTTCTGCCTGTCCACCTCCTCAAACCTCCCACGGCATAGGGTCTCAGAGGGGGATGTTTGGGCTGCACTTGTGACATTTTTATCACCGAGAAAGAATTAATACAACTCCAGGTATGTACATATATAAAATAACTGTATAAATCAAGCAGTTACTAACAAAGGGGTCATAAAGAGAAGCATGTTAAACAATTCTTTGGTATACATATGATTTTAAAGATGAGAACAAAATTTTGTACTAATGGTATACATATGTTTATTTTATGTAAATAATTGAAACTTAGCTCAGTATTTGGTATTGATTGACACGAAGACGACAGTATTTTTCAGAAGTGATTGGTATTCTGATTTTATAATCAATCATCAGTATTGACGGAGCTACTGGTTATAAAGATAAATTATGAAATGGCTGAGATATGTTAAAGACCACTTTAGAAGTTGTTCCCCAGTATGAAATCAAAATTAATTGAACATTTTTTTGTGAAACTCAGGTTACTAAATGAAAATGGTATTTTTAAACCAAACATTCCACTGGAAAAAATTCAAAATATATACTAATTTGAGGGCTACAGGACAATGATAGAACACACATTCCCAACATGTGTGAGGTGACAATTGTAATTGTCAGGTTAGAAAACAAAATCAAAGTTATACTTATTTTGTACTTAAGTATTAAATGATAATATAAAAATACTATTGTTTGTTTTCCATAATTATCATATTTCTATAAGAGCATATAATGTTGAATGAACAGTAAAAAATGATGATCCACAACACACAAGAGTTCCATATTTGAGTGTAGGTTCTCCTAGCAGCAATTATTATTCATAGCATGGAATCTTATGCAATGCAGAACGTGCAGTGCATTTGAAGGCGTGATTACATGGAAGCATGCTATATAACAGGGAGGAGAGTTGATACAAAAATCTCAGCTTATCAACTTGATTGTCAAGTAATTCTGGTTTTGTGTCTTCAGAAGCTTTGGCTCTTGCCAAACTTGCTGTTACTCCCACTTTAAAGAACCTTATCTCAAGTACCAAATAAGTAGAATTTCACTTAACCAGAAGCAGCTGGTTAAGTGAAGGTGAGACTCCATTGAATACATCTTTTGTGAAATCGTCACCCAGACTGAAGTGGAACTCTTCAGTGACACAAACTATTTTAAATCAGTTCTGTTCCCATAAGTGACTCTTCAGCCATGCCTTTGTAAGGTGCCCAGCAACGTCTTGGTCCACCAGCTGAACTCAGAGGCAACCATTACTTCACTCAACAGTGTCCTATCATGGTATTCAACAATGTGGCTCCACTAATACAGAATGATAGACTTTTAAACGACTTTTTTTTTCCTGTTTCTGAAGTTTTGTTTTAGTTGTTATAAGTGAACGGGATAAAAGATTCTGTCTGTCCTAAGCAAGAAGTCCTATTCTACATCAGTGCAACTTGTCATGTTCAAATGAATGCATGTGGCTCACAATGCAATGTTTGTCTTGCTATTTTACTTAAAAAAATGTTGACTGCTAGTGAAAAGAAAGTAAATTTATTTCCACAAAATATTAAATTTTTATTTCAAAATTAGTACCCTTTTCACCTTAGTAGAATGGCTTTTGTATTTTAACAATATTGTGTTTGTGCGCTGGAAACTCTAGACACACTATCCACTAGTGGGGCAGATCAATGTGATATTAATTTTAAGAGTGTTAATAAAACTCATTTCTATAAGGTGTTTATGTAATTTTATACTGTGGTTATTTTATTTTTCCAATGAGATTCTTCTGTTTTTCCACTTGAATATGTCATTAAGCTGTATAACGGGCCTCTTATGTTTACATAAACTGATAATCCCACACGCACACACACAGTCAGATACACACACCAGACACACACACACACACACACTACACACACACTCATACACAAGCACACACAGAAAGAGAGAGAGAGAATACAGATTGAATTAATTAAACATTTTACTTCTACTTCTGCAGTATATCTGACGATGCTTTGGGGGAAGAATTAGACCCTACCCAACATAGATACCATGTAAGGAAACAACAAACCAGAGATGCATAGTATAAGTCCATTCAAAAACTATAATTCAAAATAATGTTAAGGGAAATGTATGCTATGAAAACAAATATAAAATATGACACTGTGTCATACAGCAGAAAATATATGCAAAAGTATAGTTTTATATGAAAGGAAGCAGAATGCTAAAGGTAACAGGATGTGTTATGGTATGTACTTAGATATTAGGCTCATTAGACAAGAACATTATGGTGGTAAAATAGTAGAGTTCATTGATGAATTTATAGTTATCTCATGAAAACTGGTGCAATTTATTCTTGTTCTCAAGATTTTAAAATAAATATTCAAAAGCTATGCTTTAAGAATTTAAAATTTTCTATTAACATCAATATCAATTGCTAATTATACCTAATTTGTTCTGATAAATGAAATGAAAGTTTACTTAATAGTTTATACTTTTTCTCATGCTGTTAAATTTCTGTAGTAAAAGAATAGCATTTTATGGCTTTGCTCAGCACCATGCAGCTGCTATGTAGGTAATACATGTGTTCTGTGCATTTATATCTAGACATATTTGTGTGTAGATGATGATTATATAAATAAGTAATGTCATGAAATAATTTTCAGTTATGTGTACTTGTTGCAAATATGTTAACTTGTTACAGACTCTAGAAGAAAATTTAACATGTAAAAGCAGCTATAAGATAAAAATCCTGATATCATGAAGAAATTTGAAAATAATGTTTTTATTTATTAATATGGTTGCCCCACTGTGATAGAGCAAAGATGAGGTTCCAAGTTGATATAATCTTTCTTTTGCAGATAGTAACTTTTCCACTTTCCACTCAATTTGTTTCTCAGAAGTTCTTACTCTCAATAACACTACTAGTGCCTTAACACACTAAACATCCAAGTTGTTTTGCAAAAAATAATAATTACACAGATATTTCTCTAGAAACCTAAAAGAATTTAGTGATTTGAATCATTAAATCATCTAAACACTTAGAATATAATGTTATATAATAAATAATTATGTTTGCTCTGATCATTCAAAGTCCTTCAAAACAAGAAGTCTGTCATGGGGCTCAACCTTGTACAAGTTTAAAAAGAAAGGAAATAGGGAGTGGTAGATAGATTAGAATAAATTCTAGCAACACTACTTATGTATTCAATGCTGTACATGCTACTTATAAATACGTTGGTGAAAATGATTTTAAACAAAACAGTAATTGAGTTTTTTTCCAATTTTATGAAGTCAATGATTGGGATATTCTAAGTATTCCTATCTGCTCTTGTCTTGTTGCTCGTTGGGCGGGTGCTCCATTCCTTGGGTTTTCTTGCCCTCTCTGTATCTTAAGAAAAGTTTGGCAGCTGAGAGGTCCCTGGTAGAGAGACCATATGCAGATCACTGGGGGGGCCAGGAGTAAGAGAGATTGGCTAGGAGAAAAGTCTGAGTGGGGCTGCAGAAAATATCTAAAGGGATCCTGTCCACACCAAGAAGCTGGGTCTTTATGGTATTGTTGATATGGTGAATGGCGGGGCTTATGCAAAAGAAAAAAAAAGCATGACAAAGAATTATGTAGAGTGACATGGATAAAAGAGCTAAGCGAATCCTGAGTTTGTGCCAAGACTTAACAATTTCCGGTGAATGAATTTGAGTTGGATGGAGGGGGAACCTGAAAGCAGGTTGTTACAAAGATGAGGGTTAGAATAGAGAGATTGTGACACAAGACCTAAAGGATAGTGTGAAACCCCTAGCTGAGTGGGTGGCCCAGATAGAGAGTATCTCTAGGCATCTGCAGCTGACACAAAGCAATGGAAATGAGTAGGCTAGAAGAGAAGACTGACAGGGTCTACAGGAAGCAGCCAAGCTCCTACGCCTAACTGAGGAGCTATCTCCAATTGGTATCCACTGCCACAGAAACATTAGTTTTCTCAAGTGTTGTCTTAAGGGCAGGCTCCAGCCAAAGAGAGGATGGCTAATACAAAATGAACTCAACTGTATTTTGCAGACTTTTTGTCTTATGCAGCTTTGTTTGTCCTTTTTTCTTTTTGTTGTACTGGTCATTTGATTATATATTTTGGTTTTTCTTTTTATGTAGAGTATATGTGTGTGTGTGTGTGTGTGTGTGTGTGTGTGTGTGTGTGTGTGTGTGTTTTGGTTGTGGTTGGTTTTTTAGTCTGTCTAGTTATTTGAGAGAGAGAGAGAGAGAGAGAGAGAGAGAGAGAGAGAGAGAGAGAGAGAGAGAAGGGTGTAGAGTAGAGAAATTTTAGTCTAGCAATATGGCTGCTCTGGCAAGACATTCAAAGACCTAGGTCTGTGGCTTATGTCATCCAGCTGGAATATAAAAACACAGTTAGGATGCACCTTCAATCCTTCTGTCTAGAATATAGATATGACAGAGATTTAATCTCTCTGACTGGAATTTAGTAAATACCTTTAGTCCCAAGCAATGGTGATTAATTGAAAGGTATCAGAGATAGGATACACTCAACCTTCATGAGGACAGACAGGAAAGAGAAGCTACTTAAGACAGTGGGGGAGAGAGAGAGAGAGAG
>OU015743.1:10268103-10281675 GCA_907169655.1 Acomys percivali | reverse complement strand
GAGAGAGAGAGAGAGAGAGAGAGAGAGAGAGAGAGAGAACAATGCACTGGAATAGATTACAGTGCACTAATACAGCAGAGTTTGTTCAGTCAACACAATACACATCAGTGCAGTTTGGTTGACTTTGGTTCAGGCTGTCTGGTGCTGTTCAGTTCACGAAGTTCAGAGCCAGTTTTTCAAGCAGAGTGATTCTGTGAGAAACTGAAAGAAACCAATTAGACTCAGTCAGTTTGGGAAAAAAAGTTTTGAGCCAGAACAGCTGAGTTGAGCCAGCCAGCCTGAGTTCACAAAGAACTGGAAAGGCAGCTAAAAACATTTACAGAGTGGAGTGGAGTTGATAGGGAGATAGGAAAGTTCTGGAGGGAGGTGAGAGAGGAGCAACCATGATCAGAATCTACAAGATTAATTTTTTCAGTAATATATATAATGAATAAATGTCCCACATAATGATATTATGGTGTAGATGATGCAAGTTGTACACAATTTTGAAGGCAACATAGATTTCTCTTTTTTATTGTTGATATTTTTTATTTTTATTAATTTATTCTTGTTACATCTCAGTGGTTATCCCATCCCTTGTATCCTCCCATTCTTCCCTCCCTCCCACTTTCCCCTTACTCCACTCCCCTATGACTGTGCCTGAGGGGGCTTCCTCCCCCTTTATATGCTCATAGGGTATCAAGTCTCCTCTTGGTAGCCTGCTATCTTTCCTCTGAGTGCCACCAGGTCTCCCCTTCCAGGGGACATGGTCAAATATGAGGTACCAGAGTACGTGTAAAAGTCATATTGCACTCTCCACTCAACTGTGGAGAATGTCCTGTCCATTGGCTAAATCTGGGTAGGGGTTTGAAGATTACAGCCTGTATTGTCCTTGGCTGGTGCCATAGTCAGAAATGATCATAATGAGTGAGTTAACCCAGAAGCAGAAAGACTCAAATGGTAAATACTCACTTATATCTGCATACTAGCCCAAGGGGCATGTCCCATGAAAGTCTTCACTTACCAGGAAACTGGGAGAGAGGGGAGGACATCCTAGTGGGACTCTAGATGAGAGAAGCATTGGAGAATAGCAAAGTAGAAGGACCCAGAGGGTCCTAGAAACCTACCAGAAGAACATTATGATAGGCAGATTTGGGCCCAGGGGTCCTGCTCAAACTATGGCACCAGCCAAGGACAACATAGATTTCTTAATTTGGAGAAAAGCTATCATGCTTATAACCCTTTTTTACATGCCCTGAACAGAACGACTCAAGTGATATAGTGTAGTGCTCTGTCTCCTTCCTTATCTGGGAGGATATGCTGTCTTTAGAAACCACAGGGAAAATCTTTTTTTCTAAGAAGTATCTACATCACCTTAACATTGAAATACTAAATGGTAAATTCAATGAGCACGCTGTTGCGAAGGACACATAATGTTAATTGTAGAACCATGTCAGGAAATAGGGAAGTGAGATGTTTCAGGAGGTGACAGAACTTGTCAAGATCTTCAGAGGCAGCATTTGATACAGGTGCTGTTGAATCCACATTGTTAGGCTACACCCTCAAGAGTGTGGAGGGGATTCATAATTTCATGTTAATAAGGTTTGTTACAGTAATACACTCAGTGTGTATAGTGGTATAATTTTTAATGAAGTTTTTTACTGAAGTAGTATAAATAGCTAAACTTCAAATGCCTTAATGCTGGAGTGAACCTGGATATAATCATATCTGGATGAAGTAAGTAATCCACATTTCACTCTGCTTTGAAAGAAAGTACAGTTCTAATGGTATCAGTATATTTATTTTGTACCTCTTAGCTGATGCTTGTAACATTGATACTGTCAATCCTTAGTTGGGGTCAGTTTCTCTAATAATTACATAGTTTAGAGTCACCTAGACATTTTGGTCTTGAAGAAATCAACTAATCTGCACACTTGTTTGAAAGTCCTTTTCCCGTGGGGACACTGCTTGAAAGACCACTGATGTTAACAGTCACTTCCTTAAGAATTTCTGAAGAAATGGTGTTAATGTGGCAACAGTGGTTTCAGGTAATTGCTGAAACCATATTCCAGATCATACGGGGTATTTTTGTTGTTGTTGTTGTTGTTGTTCTTGTTCTTGTTGTTTTGTTTTGTTTTTTACAAGAATGACTAGAATTAATCTAAGCATGAAAAGTTGTCAAGGAAGCCCAAGCTGCCATAGCTCTGAAGAGTGAAGGGCAGGAGCTTCTGAGGACCAGGTTAGACCCTCCACGTGCAATTCAGAATTGGAAAATTCATGACTTCGTTGTTCTGTGCAAAATGGGTTTTCTTTTTCTCATAAGTGGTATTTTTGTTGACCATGACATAGAGTTTGTTAGTAAAATGAACCCATTATGTGTTTTCCGAAGCACTCCTTTATAAGCAATCTACTCCACAGAAATTATGATACTCAACTTTGTCATATGATTCAACTCTAGGAATGTGCACACTCAGGGGCAATAAATCATTCATACGTGTAACTCCCCTACAATGTGAAACAGTCAACTGAAAGTATCAATAAAAATTTATTGATGCATGAAATTCCTTTTGCTTTAAAATGATTTTATGAGTTTTATGAATTTCAAGCAATAATTCATTCTATCACTTTACTATATATAAGTGGTTTCTATAATAGTGCAAAGTAAAATTAAGATGTTAAAATTAAGATGGCATTTATTAGAAAACATTGAAAGTAAAACCAACACAAGACAAAAAGTAAAATATTGATCTGTCTATTAGTTTTTGCCCATAATTTGGAAAATAATAAAATTTGCAAAATTACAAAATTATATAATTATTAACATTGATTATACTGCAAAAATAAGAGTATATTAATTCTGATATAAAATGGTCAAGAACATGAAAGACTCTGGAAAGATAAATGGAAAATATATGTCATTGCTGTCAAGATCCACTGTGTCAGGAACCTACTTCCTCCTGCAGGTCCAGTTTTAGAGATATCATAAAAAGAAATGAGGTGACTTGGCAGAGTCACCACAAACAAACCATGAGAAATCCCTGGACAAGGTCATGTGAAGGCCTACTGGATCATGGCATTGCTGCATGCTCTTTATAGAATTAAGGAATAGTAGATACTTAGGCTATGCAGAATTTATGTATCTTTTATATCTTCTTAAATAATTAATTATCCTATCATAACTTTTAAACTTTATAACCATTTAAAAAACACTAAATATGGTACTCAAGTATAAAGTTCTAAAAATATGTTTAAGTAAAAACACTGAGTCTTTTAGAGAACATTTAATTTAAAATGAAGGCTACAGTTGTATACAACAACGGTAAAAGCTGTGTTTTCTGTATATACATTAGCTCAAGCCACTTCTACTCTGATATTGCAAAGTATGCTATGTTAAAAAAATACATGGAATTGACTGTCTTTATGTCCCATATTGGCTTTATCCTATAATCTGTCAATAGCTGTTTAGGTGGAAATAACATCTAGTCTATTGTGAAAAATGATACAATTAGAAAAGAGATAGCACCCTGTTGGAATTCCTGATTTTAAATGTATTGCATAGATCTCCATAGGTAGGATACACTTTCTTATTATACAACATGTATAAAATTAATTTTAAATAATATTCAACATTTTAAAAAATGTAAATAGTAATGGTTTTCTTAGAACTAGAGTCAGTATAATCTCTTCTATGACAGCTTCATTATTTGTCATTCTACTAATGATGAAAAAAGGTAGGGGATTATTCCTGTGTCGGCTAGTATGGTCCATTTGTATTTTAAAGCTTGACAGATTTGAAGTTATAACATACAGGAGCTTTGATTTTCTATTCCATGATAGTAACATTCGGGATCCTTTTTGGTATTTGTGACTCGTAAGTCCTTTAGAACAGGTATATGTTCAGCACAGAACTTAACACCCCTTTTAGCTACCTCCTTTGGGTATTTTATTACTTTCTATTTGCTTGTACTTTTGGTATTGTTTCATTTTATAAGTTTGCTTTGATTTGTAGTAGTAACTGTTTTTTTCATCAGATAATGATCTCTTACCAAGCAAATGATCTTGTGCAGACTGACTTCTTTTATTCCAATCCCTGTAGAAAATACTTTTTCAAATGAGAGAGCTGACGAACTCCTTTTATTTCTATTGCTTCACTGTAACTCTACATTTATGAGATAATAACCAATGCCAATGTCATGATCTATTTCCTATATGTTGTGTCCTAAAAGTCTGGCATTTCCAAATAGACATTGTATTTAATGTGTTTACTTTATCTGGAATTTACTTTTTCTATGTGTAAGCTAAGAATCAATTTTACTTTTTTGTCTATGGATAATACTTTATTACAATATTTTGCTAATGGTACTATGCTTTACATTTTCCTTATTCTATAAAACAGTGTGTATATCAATTATCTCTATATGTGTGAATTAATTTCTCTATCTTTGTTTCATTAATATTCATCCCTGTTTTAATACAAGGGTCACACACACACACACACACACACACACACACACACACACACACACACATGTTTCTTCCTGTGGTGTCTCACTGGAAATAATAAACATATTTAAAGACAAGCTCCAGCCCAAGAGAAGATGGATAACAAAGGATTAACTCAATTTTAATTTGTAGACCTATTGTCTCAGATAGCTTTGTTTGTGTATTTCCTTTGTCTTACTGGTCTTTTGCATGTATATTACAGTTTCTATTTTTATATGGCATGTGTGTTTGTGCTTCCTGTGCCTTTTATTTCTTTTCATATTTTAAAGTTCTTTTTTGTTTGTCTGGTTATTTTCTAAAAAGACAGGGAAGAAAGTGGGTGTGATTGGGCTGATAGGGAGATAGGAAAGTTCTGAAAGGAGGTGAGAGAGGGTAAATCATGATCAGAGTATACAGTTTGAAAAATAATTTCAATACTATATATATGTATGTATAAGGTATAAACATTTTAAATAATCTTACAACAATTTTGAGATGTGCATGTGATATTAAATTGTTATTCTTTTACAGTGATATATCATAATAATAGATTTTGATTTTTTAAACACCTTCATCTCACCAGAGTAAGTTATAATATGGCCCATTTAATATGAACTTAGATGGACCAATGTTTTCAGGCTTTTTACAATTATTTCTTTATTTTTGAGATTACAATAATATTATGTAATATTCTCCTTCTTTTTCCTTCTTCCAAATCTTGTGTTGTTCTTGCTTGCCTTCAAATTCATAACCTTTTTTCAGCAAATACCATTATATGCATATATGTATACAGATGTATATTCATATATGTTCCTAAATATAGCATGCTCAGTATTTATAATGCTACTTTTATACATATTCTCAGTGGTGACTGTTTGATAGTAGTTATCTAATTGTGCTCTTCCCTGAAGAAAAAATATTTCTCCAGCTTCCAGCATTCTTTAGTTGTTTCTAGTACTTTGTGTAAGGTTGAGGCATACAGGGCTTTCCTCTATCCATAATAAATGTCTATTGTTGTTTCCTGATTGTAATATCTTGCGTTTCTTTCAATTGTAGATATTTGTTTGACTGACTTTGAGATGTCTTCTCATTATGTATCCCAGACTACATTAAAATTTTCTATGTCGCTCACGCAGCTTAAAACATATCATCGTCTTTCCTGAATTTCCTGTGTTCTCTTATAGGCATAGGGCATCTGAATCAGCTTTCAGTTTCAAAGCATATTTTGGAAAACATTTAGCAATATTTGTGTAAGTTTTCTTGACCTATTATTTGTCGTACTGAACTTTCCGTTTCTCTGCCTTTGTTACTCTTGTTAATTGTAAATATTTCCTTGAAATACTCGTGTTTTTCAAGCAGAAGATTTTCTTTCAAGTTAACATGTGTCCTCAGTTGTCTCTTGTTATTTACTGATATATTTTGAGAAACACGTGTAATTGGACAGTATTTCAATTATATCTCATAATTTTACAAGATTTGATGAAAGATAGACTAAGTATTTTCATTCCATACCATTCTTCCAGTATTTGTGTTAATTGTTTTGGAAGAGAGAGATGATACTTCGTTTTGAAGAATAGGAGGTATAAATTAGAGTCTATTATTAAGTTTTCATATTCCTTAAAGTAGTAGATACTCCTATGTAAATCGACTCTGTGTGCGCAGATGCTACATGACGTCATTCATCCTGTGGGGATTAATTTTCAGGACCTTGGCAACAGGGCTTCTATTTTCACTCTTCTTATTGTTCAGAGTAATGAATTCACATTTCCTAACCTAGAAATGTTATCTTTTCTTTTAACATCTCTGAAATTTTAGCAGAAATTCCTATCACTTCACAAGTAGGACAAACACTGGATTTTACTCACCTTTTAGCAGATTTGTTCACAAGCTTTGGATAGTCTGCCAACAGTACTTTCTGGAAAAGGAAGAAAGTCTCCCTCATGCTCCTTAGTGGGGGTGTAGGAAAGACAGTGGGAGTTGTAGCAAATATTAGCATATTATTTGGTATGGATAACCAAACAATGGTCTCCTCCTTCATTGCCTATTCATTTTCTCAAGTCATGAAATAGTTATAGGCAAAGAAACCACACATAAAGTTCCATGGATAATAAAATGGCTAATGCTGTTCTGCGTTGTGGTTGTTGTTGTTTGTCTTTTGTTTTCTGTTTTCTTTTCTTTCTGGCAGGTGAGATAGTTGATGGTCATGCCCAGGCTGATCTAATTACATAAAAAAAAAAAATTCTACTTAGAAGAAATATATTCTGATACATTAACCCGTAGTTACTGGTATGTTTATTTATGCTAACTATGGGAAGATGGTAGTTATCATTTCTTGAGTAAGAGAATTTCCCCACAGTCTGTAGAAAATTCACAAGTGCTATGAGAAGAAGCAGGTGTATTGTTAGAACAATAGTTGATTCATTTGAGAGATGAGAGGACAGAGCCTGCATTGTGTATTATGAAAGAATCCCAACAGCTGTGCTGTCAGGACACAGCCCTCCAACCCCGCGCCTCTGCACTCTATTATGCTATACTTTGATCCATTTGGCGATAACATGAAAAGGGCTCATAATTTTTTGAAGTGGGTTTCTCCCTCTGAAAGAGACTTGTCTGTGACAACCCATTTTGTACAGGAAACCATATGTGAAATTTTGTCTAAGATTTCTATATTATTGCCATAGACTGGGTTTACTACACTGATGAAGGCTATTCACTAGAGAATGAAAAAAGAAAAAAAAAGGGAAAAGCCCAAAAACATGTTGGATTTCTGTGGACATCACTTTCTCACTGCCAGTTCCCTTAGTTCTTCTGCTTCAGTGGGTGAAAACTGAAAAAGCCTTATATATTTTTAAGGAAAGAACAGTGGCCTTATTTTCCATGGAGATGAAAAAAATCACTCTTCAAGTAAAGCACAAATCAGCCAAAGAATATAAATAATGAAGGGATATCTGGAAAGTGAAGTATTAGCAACTGTGGAATGTAGATATACTCAATGCTTACTAGGTAGTGACTGGATAAAGATGTCATTGAGCTTTGTAGCTTCCAAATGAGGAAGGAACAAGGGATGTTTGACTCGCCTGAGTACTTTCTGGTGTGTGTAATACTTTACATAAAACAAAATAAATACAGATTACTGGAACTCAACTGCTTTCATCCTATGGACTCTGGATAATTCTCTGTGCACTTTAAATCAAATGTATCAGTAATAAAAGCAGTGCGGTTAGGGTGAAGTCTGTCTCATTATCTTTTGGAAACCCTTAAACTCATATGTAACCATCCAGTCATAATAAAAATACCAAAGGAAATAAGAAACCCAAACTCATGAATTTTAATGCACCTATATTGCCTATACTATACATTGGGCAAGGGTACATTCAGTTTCAATTATTGGGATAGGAAAGTATTTGTAATAGAGAACTAACACAGTACCAGTATGTTTCCAATAGGTTGGTATTGCTTTCACTACCAAATCACCACTTTCTTTTGATGTTTTAAGTAATTGTATTTCTGTAATCCATACATATACAGAAGCTGCCCTGGATTGTTGAGAGCCACTGAAGAATGTATCTATCATTGACAGGTTCTACAAACTCCATTATCCCAGTGAGCAAAAATTCTCAATGGTCACACAGTTTAATGATGCTCTCCTATGGCAAGGAAAAAGAACCTTTGCTCAGATGGGCCCCTTGAGGTCTAAGACTTGTTTCTAAACATCATAGCTATTGAATATATAATACTTAGAAAGAAACTGTTCTTATGAGGGCTTTTGAATTTAAATGGATGTGCTGGGCTACTAACGTCAGCCTGCCATAAGGTAGAGTTATCTAAAAGACAGGAATCTCAATTACAAAAATACCTTCATAAGATCCAGCTGTAGGGCATTTTCTTAATTAGTGATTGATGGGGGAATGGTCCATCCTGTTATTGTTGGTGTTGTCCCTGAAGTGGTGTTTGTGGGTTCTACAAGACAGCGGGCTGCCCAAGCACTGGAAGCAAGACCTCCCATGGCCTCTACATAAGCTCCTGCCTCCATGTCTTTGCTTTGTTTGAATTACTATCCTGACTTCCTTTTAAGAATACGGAAGTGTAACACAAATAAGCCCCTTCCTGCTCAAACTTTTTAGTCATAGTGTTTTGTCGCAGCAATAGTAACTTTAACTAAGACAATAGCATTGATGGAAGCCTTGTTAAACTGAGTGTGTATGTTCAGTCCAAGGTGGGATGACTTAAAATAAACTCGATGCCAAAGAACATATGTGACACATTGAATTGCTCTTCCATGGCACAATCCCTTGTGTATATATATTAAATGACCCTGTTATATTCATGCCATGAGAACTTGGCCAGGAAATGTTATCATAGCTGTTGCCATGAGGATGCATCAGATGTCATTTGTCCCCAAATAGAAATATCATGACATTTTCTAGCATCTAAACTATAATAGAGCTAGGAAGATTTATTCAGTCTCCCACCTTTCAGAGGACTTGAAAAATCTATACATAATATTTCTATATTTCTTTTTCTTTCTTATTTTTCTTTTAATAATATCATACATAAGTTCTGCACTTAGATAATTTCTGTCCCACAATTTCCCACTATCTGATTCCTACTGTGCTCATCTTAAACCATTCAAATTCAATATTTTCCCTTTTAAAAGTTATTCTTGTTATACAAACATACACATACACAAGTTCATATATGTGTGTGTGTGTGTGTGTGTGTGTACATATATACATAAAGGGGTACATTGGCACAATATTTAGAAATATGTCACAAGGAAATATATGAATATGTGTGGCAGAATAATTTCCTCCAAGATAAAACATAGAAGCCTGAAATTAGCTTATGAAACCTCAGTCCTAAATATACTACAAATGTACAAGAGAGCTATGATTTATGGCATTTGCAATGCCCTGTACCCCAAGCTCTAAAACCAGTGAGCATGTGCTAAAAGAGAAATCTCTCAGACCAGCCAAGCTACCCAGACTGTGCAGACAGCTCTACAGCTCTGGAGGTCATGAGCTGTGACTCATGTAAGAGTGGGCATTGGAGAAGCAGCAGCCTGTAACTCATGCATCTTCCTATACATCTGTATTTCTACACAAAAACCACAGTAAACTCATTGGTTATTTACAATTGGACTGAAAAAAATCATTAAAAGTTAAACATAAATATATATGGCATACTTCAATTTACATAAATATATGAAGGATTGGAGCTAGAGAGATAGTTCAGTGGGCAAGATCAGTTGCTTCTCTTACAGAGTTGGTTTATTGGCACCAATAAGGTAGTTAACAATCTTCCTTAACTCTAGGTACAGGGGACACTATATCTTCCTCCATCCTTAATCAGCCGCTAAAGCAAAATACTCATACAAATGGAAATAAAATACAATAATAGTAACATCCAAAGGAATTTAGCATAACATATGAATACTTATGTCAACTACAACTATGTAATCAACTACAGAAATGGACTTGTACTGAGACTATAAACAAGTAATAAAATCAATAAGTAATGTTAGCATGAAATGACACCAATCCTATGAATAAGGTTATCAACCACCCAGTTCTTTCCCATTAAAACTATTTATTTCTGTCCTCCATTTTCAGACTTCAGTCTTCAAATCTGTAATGTTAGTCAATATAAGAACAATTATGTTACGCTAACCTGTGTAATATTGATTCAGGGTGATGAAGCATAGTCTTGGACTTGGCTATTACTTGTTTTCCATGCTTTGATTGGACGTTGGGTCTTCTGTTAACAAAAGATGTGATTAGAAAACTGGTAACCTTGCATTTTCCTCTTCCTGCAGTTGATTGCTGTAAAAACGGGACAACCATCATTGCTTAAGTGATAATTACAGAGAAACTAAATTCAATCTTGGCAAAGCATGGATAGAAAGAATGAATCATTTTTCAACCACAAACCTCAAAATACCAAGTTTTTGAAGAAATTCCCAGATAAAGATAATTACCACCACCATTTTCCTTCTTGGAGTTTTTACTATTTTATTTTTACATGAGAACTTCATTGAATGTTGCTTACTTTCTTTGGGCAGAACAATTTTCAATTTTGTTGAATACTTTGTGGTATTTATTTTCTCTTGATGTATTTTATTACTATATTTAAATATCATATCATAGCATCTTTATTATTATTTGTAGAGTTATCCAATACAAGATCTCAAAGCACTGAGTAGTTTTAAGGTTATGTCAACATGGATTAGGTTTCATAGATCTGGATACATGTACTGAAAATTAACCATGTGTTCTTGTCGTGATTCTGACTCCTTTCTTCTATTGCATTTAGCAGCTTTCCCGTTTTCCTTTGTCTCTCTTTCTTCCTTTCTTCTCTTCCATTCCTCCCCATTCTTTCTCCACCATGAATTTACTTCTTTCACCTGACATAAGAACTTTGACACTCAATTCCTCCTAACTATGCATAATCCATACGTATCCAAAGCCATGGTCATCGTTTTCTCAGGATCTCAACAATACAATTTTCCCCATGCTCTGCCACAAGCTGACTTAAATATTCTAGTTTTGAGTAAAATAATTTATTCTAAATTTCTTGTATGGCGATGCCACTTCCCTTAACCAACATCTGTTTTAAGGTATATTCAGAGGTTTCTAAAATTACTTAAGAATATTCGTTTTACTCGTAAAAATGTAAATGTTCCTATAAGTGACTTTCCCATATGAGCCATATTCTTAAGATTATTTTCTTATTCATGTATTTTCTTTACTTGAGATGTTCTTTCTTTCTAAATTGTGAAGTATGGATGTCCAAACCTGCTAGTTAGGCTACCCAAATATCTACCTCAATTGTTTTCTAGTACCAATGGGCATAAGCATGCTTTCCTCTGTTTTCTTACCATCTTTGGTATCACAATTAATTTAAACCTACTCGATTCTCTTATAATTTTTTAAAGAAACGTTATTATATTTATACAGTGTTTTGCTTGAAGGCCAAAAGAGGGCACCAGATCTCATTATGGATGATCGTGAGCCTCCATGGGGTCAGCTGGGAATTGAACTCAGGAACTTTGAAAAACAGACAGTGCTCTTGACCTTAGAGCCATCTCTCCAGCTCCTCTTTTATACATTTTTGAAGATAATATTTACTTTAATTTTAAAATTACAAAAGAACTTCCGTATTAAGTAATAAAAATTGTGCCATTATTTTCTTTATTTTATGAAATCAGATGCACATACATATTCTATTATTACAATCTTTTTTCCCTCTTTTTTTTTTACTTAAAAATTAATTTATTAGCCACTTGTGGTGTTGCACACCTGTAATCTCAGCACTCAGGAAGGCAGAGGAAATTGGATTGCTGTAAAATTGACATCAGCCTGATCTACAAAGTGAGTCTAGGTCAGCCAAGGCTACACAGAGAAACCCTGTCTTGAGATACCAAAAATGTTTAAATTAAATTAATTTATTTAATTTACATCCCAATCATAAACTTCTTCCTCCCCTCCCCTCACCCCAGTTCTCCAATCTACCCACCCCTACTCCTCAGAAAAGGCTCAAGAAAAGGAAGGCCTCCCATGGATATCAGTTCCCCCTGCACATCAAGTGGCAGAAGGCACAACCTCTTTCACTTTAGTTAGGTAAGGCACCTAGCTAGGGAAAAGGATCCAAAGGTGGGCAACAGAGTCAGATACAGTTTTCACTCACTCTCAAAGTCTTCCACACTTTCTGAGGATTTAATTTTACTTTGTAAGATGTCATATCTTGTCTATTTTACTGTGTTAAATATGTATTTAAAAGATAAAATAATTGCAATTTCTATATCTAATCAGGTGACTTCTTGTATTGGATGTGATTGCTCTTCTGTGTTTTAGAGACTCCCCTGAATTATAAGATGCCGATTAGTTAGTTTTACTGGTTGTTCATATTTAGGAGTCAATAAAGTGTCAATTTGACTGCACTAATGATGGTAGCCTTATATATTGCATTATGCTTTGACAAAAGGACAGTATGGGTACAGACTGATAGTTTCTACTGGACATTTATTGAATGTCTCATTTTCTAGTGTTTTGCCAAACAATCTCATTATGTTTAGTTCTTTCACTTCTAGTCTCACTGTTTTGTTTCTGGTAATTAAAATCCCAGAAATAAAACAACGACTTACAATTTTATCCTCTGTGAGTTTATAGCTGTTAGTGTTCTTTTCATTTATTTCTAGTATATTTATTAATATAATAGGACTTATTACTAATAATTATATGATATGCAAATTTTGTGATTCATATAGACATAAAATTTGAAGAAATAAATCATTATTATTAATAAAAACTCATAGTATTTAATGGAGAAAATTTTACAACTGGAACCTAGTACAGTATTTGTATCAAATACAGTCTATAACATTTTCTGTGTAATATTTTGTTTAGTTTCTATTTTTATTACTTTTTATTTATTTTATATAAACTTAAAAATGAAAATACATGTTCCAATACATTAAAAAATAATTTTCATCAATATCAAAATATACCTATATGTATGTTGCAAACATAATGATGAAGAATTTTGAAAATATATTCCCTTTGAAAAGTATAAATTTTTATATTCCATAAAATGATCTATTTTCAGATTTAAGTCATTCAAGAAAGAGAGAAAGGAAGACACAGCTTTAAGTCTATTTGGCATTTATACACTTCTAAATATAAAAGTTAACTTCTAATATAAAAACCACTCATAAATGACTGATGAGTTTCTCCCAGGTGGTCTTGCATAAACATTTTAGTGAATAATTCAGATTGTGAATCTCAGTGTCCTCAAATTGGTCCTTCTCCTAAATTCATTTAATAATAATAATAATTTCAATCACATACTGAACACTAACGAACATGTTGAAAACCATAGTAGAAAAATGTTTTATGTTCATTTTACAGATGTTTCCTGGGTGAGACTTTTTCTCCATGCACATATTATACAAACTCTCTATTTAATTTATTCATTTAACATCTGTTTGCTGAGTAATAAGATATTATACTTTTCCTTGGTGACCTAATAAAAGATCCCTTAACAAGACACTGAAAATGGCATTATTGAGAGAGAGAGAGAGAGAGAGAGAGAGAGAGAGAGAGAGAGAGAGAG
>OU015743.1:10236768-10257506 GCA_907169655.1 Acomys percivali | reverse complement strand
GAGAGAGAGAGAGAGAGAGAGAGAGAGAGAGAGAGAGAGAGAGAGAGGAGAAAGACAACTAGACTTGGTTGACAGCTGGGAGTGGTGTGAAAACCTAGCAAAGTTAAAACATTCCTAGCAGTGGAGAATAAGGAGTCTCAAATGGCCCTATGCTGTAGCCAGGCAAGTGGTCCATATAAAGTCTGGGTTGCATTCAGTTGAGTTGTTGGCCAAGGTCCAAGGGATCTTCAAACAACCCAAGCCTATGCTAAGACAATGGACTACTCTCCACAAGCTGACAGCAGGGTCCCATCGCCAAGGCAATGGCCTCACAACTAATTGAACACAGAAAGTGGAGCTCCTGCCTCAGTGGAAGCTTCACCCCTATGTTCTAGTCTCTCTTATTAAGGCAGGTACTCTGCGGGCTACCAAAGGAGAAATGTGGAGACCAAGCCAGAACAAAACCCTTGACCTACTGTCGTTCCTGCTTACAAAAGATGCTGGAGCAATTGTGGCACATATCTTACGTGAGTAGCCAACCAGTGTCTGATTTGACCTAAGGCCCACTCCACGAGAAGAAAGCAATGCCTGATGCTGCTCGTTTAACCAAGGTCCAGAGACTAGAGAGCTCAGAGGCCTAAAGTAAAACCAAATACTACTTGTCTAAAAACTTGATAAAATGTTTCCTGATGCTATTTTTTTTATACTCACAGATCAGAGAGCACACTCTCCAGTCACCATCAAAGAGGTTTCTTCCTACAAGGTATGAGAACAAATGTAGAGACCCACTGCCAGATATTAAGTACAGAGTCTAAATTGTAGTGCCCATTAAATCCCTCTCCTTAGAGCTCAGGATATCCCATCAACGAGTAGGTGGAAAAGTGTAGGGGTCTTAAGGGATAGTGCACATCAGAAGAGCAAGCCTTCCGAGACAAATAAGCAAGATGCATACGCGCTCACAGAACCTGAAGTAGCTAGGGTGAGGCCTATATAGCTCTCCATCAAGTCCTCTCTCTATATAACTATTAGCTTATCCTTTTTATGGGGCTTTGACTGTGAGAATGAGTAGATCTCTGACTCTTTTGCTTGATTTTGGGACTCTTTCCCCTGTTGGGTTGCCATGTCCAACTTTAATACGGTAGTTTTTGCTTCATTTTATTATAGTTTATTTTGTTTGGTTTGGTTGTTTTCTTTTGGCAGCCTTCTTTTTCTAATGAGAGACAGGACAGAAAGTGGGTGGATATAGAGGGAGAAGAACCTACAGTCAGGATATAGTGCATGAAAAATTAATCTAAATTATTTTTAGTAAAAGGAAAAAAATGAATGCTTTCAGAATATATCTAAGGAAGTTGTAAGAAGAACTAAAAAACAAATAAAATCTTATAAACATTATTAAAACTATAAAAAGGTATAATAGAAAACATTTTTTACTGAAATAGCAGCATAGAATACTCTACATTTTTTTTATTTTACATTGAAGCTAACTGTTAAATACTGAAAAAAGCATTACCCTCAAATGAATCCAGATTACAGAGAATTGATTTAAAAAACCTTTATTACCACAAAGGAAACCCCAGATTCAGAGAAATGTGTCCATATCTAGGAAGCCACCAGGAAGAACAAACGTGTATGATGCTGTGGGTGCCTCAATCATAGGTGGGCACTGCAAAGAAAAGCAAAGGACAATACTGGCAGAAATCTTGAGGCGAAATTCTGTCTTTTTCTTTGACCACTTCTGTGCTTTGAGTAACTTATTTACTATCTCTGGTAATACATATCTCCTAGCAAGTATTATGATTACTTACAAATGAAATATTAGAGTATAGAATAATAATTATATTATGGTCTATATTTTCAACCACTTGTCATTTACATAGATGAAATTATTCAATTTTATTAATAACAAAATTTTTTAATCTGTATTAATAAACCTCTAGTTATCAGGTAGATTACCGAGAATTTGAATGCTGTACTTCCAGCATTAAGTTCTTTATTCTACAGTGAGCACATGACTGGCTTAAGAAAGGCAGAATGAAGACCTAACTATACAAGACGTATTTGCTTCACATCAGACCTCCAAAGTGACCCCATTTAAAGCCCCTGAAACCATGGAATTGGATCAACTTCATTCTTTTTAAGCAAGAAAATAAAATTAGTGAATTATGTAAGGACATTTTGAAGGAATTTTACTTCGAATGTATTCTATGGGTTTAAGTCAAGGACTATTTCACATGCATTATGATTTCTCACTTATATGTGCAACACTGTTGTGGCTTAATCAAAACTATTTTGTTACTTATGAGAAGTTCAAAAATAAATGAATCCTTGCGTTCAGCTTTTCCTATGCACTTCCTTCATTACATCTCTAAATTAAACTATTAAAATTGTAAACTAGTTAAGAACATGGCAGTAGTCTAGAGTCTATGGGGACCTCACTAAAACAAGTTGAACCTGCTTCTCTCTCTTTTTTTTTCCTACTCATCCCCATGGTAGTTGCATTAAGTTGAAATAGCATAGTTAGTGAGCTGCTCATCAAAAGTCAATATGTACCCTGCATGTCTAATCTGTGAGTCTGGCATCCAGAAGCTTGCATCAGGCCAAGGAGCCTGCTGGCACTCAGACTCATGACAGTACTTAGAGAAAAGCTCTCCAGCAGGCCACAACATAAACACAGCACATGGAAATTACTCTGGGCTGCTTCCTCCAGGCAATTCTTTCAGCCACAAGACAATACAATGGCTGTGCTCATCCAGTCCTGCTGGAAGTCAAATGACTTCTAAGTAGCTTCCAACACCCTCGCTCCTAAATTATGAATCTATCTTTCAACCACAGAAGGCTGCTTAGAGCATATATTCTAGTAGTTAAGAAATTCATACATCTGCAGGAAACTAACTACATTTTCCATTTTCCCATTTCTTCTTTCTTCTATAATTATATGTTAGGTTAAATGACAAACTGTCCCATCCCTTTTCTTACATCCATTACCATAAAACCTTTTAATGATATTCTGCACCATTCAACTTTTGCTATTGGAACATAACAGCACAATTTCTTTGTGTGATAAAGTTATAAAACAAAGAGAGGCACTACTTCAGGGGCTGCTAAGATGACATGGTGTGTAAGAGCACTTGCCTTTAAAGATGAGCACCTGAAAATGAAGTCATGGCACGCGCAAACAAATGTTGGCAGTGTCCCTTGTGGTTCTGTAACCCCAAGGTTGAGTGGAGGGAGATAAGAATATTGCTGGGCCTTGCTGTCTAGCCAGCCTGGCCTGAAAAAGCTAGAGCCCAGGTGCAGTAGCACATCCTATCTCAAAGGAAAAAGGTAAAATATGACAGAGCAGATAAAACAGAACCTCCGATGTTCTCCTCTACCCTGTGCACACATAAACACTTGCACACACACACACACATCACACTCACACACACACACATTCACACACACTCACACACACACACACACACCACACTTACTTAGTGGAAATGTTATTGAATTTATATGTTGTCTTCTGGTATGCTATGAGGATACAAAGCATATGAGGACCTATATGTAAGTTAATATTTATATTATTTGTGTATTTATTTAAACATTAAGTTTCATTATGTTCTCACTATGTGTATAACAATCCAAGTCATAATTACTCGGAACATTTTACAGGATTTTCTAATTGTGTATAATTAAGGTTGTTTTTCAAATGTTCATAAACACTTTTGACATTTTTTTTCTTGTATGAATAATAATTAAATATGTCTATAAAGGCCTTGCCTGATGTTTCACATTCTTTGTCTTGAAAGATAATGCAACAGACAGATTCTAGAAAAATTAGAACTCTTTGCTCAAGCCTATCACCCTTTTCCTAGGCATTATTACAACCTGTGTTTTTGGAATGTTTAGGAAATACATAACAATTGAAGACAATATTGTAATTGGACATCTTAGTATATCTCAACATACTACTATAAGGTCATGCTTTCAGTTAGAGATAAGTGGATGGATGAATTATATACCCAAGATGGATATAGATTACTTTATAAACAAAATTAAGTATTGCACATAACAGTAAAACTGGTATCTTAATGCTTTCCGGTAATAATTTTCGTGGTTGTTTTTCTTTATTGAGTCAAAAGTACTGAAGAAGTAAAAAGAACAAGAGTTACTGAAAGCATTTTTAGGGGCACTTCCAAGATTATTTCTTTAACTGATTTTTTAAAAACTCTTTTTAAAAATGTCTCTTTCAGTGACCTTTTTGTAATTTTCTATTTTTAAAATATATTTTATTAATTTATTCATATTACATCTCAATTGTTAGCCCATCCATTGTATCCTCCCATTCCTCCCTCCCTCCCAATTTCCCCTTACTCTCCTCCCCTATGTCTGTGACTGAGGGGACCTTCTTCCCCTGGATATGCTCCAATGGACAGGACATTCTCCACAGCTGAGTGGAGAGTGGGGTCTGACTTTCACAATTTTTCCATACCTGTAAATTTGGTACTGGGGAGCTCTAAATGGCTCTTAGATTTTTGTCCCTTCTGTTTACCTTTTTCTTTAGCCACTTCTTTAACATCATTTTATTCATATATTAGAAAAATTTAACAATATTGGTGTGTTTAGCCTTAACTCTCCTGTATGGTTTATGTATGTATAGACCACAGTAATTGTTGCTATGTTAATACAAACAAAACCATAGAGATATTATCTAATTAATATCAAGTTATTTATGTATAATTAATATATAAATTTTTATATAATAAATGTCATTAATTTTTGTAACCTAATTATCTCTTGCTGACCTGAAAGTCTGAGTAATGGCAATTTTATTTAAGAATACCATAGTTCTATTTATGTATGTACATTTAAATTAGTTCCTGGATTTTACAAGAAAGTGTTAATGCTCCTTGAGTACGGTGTAAGCATGAAGTATTTCCCTTGTAAAGCGGGAGATGATACAGAGGATAGAATGAAAACAATTGCAGGTTTATCATAAAAGGATCATAGTTTTAGGTCTGAGAAAGTGTTGAGGTTGACATATAAGAAACACGGTTCCCAGACTTCATCTCTAACATTTTGCTCCACTACAGAGACTCTAGTGCAAATGATATAAACAGGAACCCTTGTCTTAGGTTGCCCAATATTCTGTTATTACATACTGTTGCCATTTAGATCCTGATTATTTCATCTCTCATTTATATTTTTAATTTAATGTCTGATACTTTTTTTCTAATTTTGTAACAAATTTTATTTTTGTCCTGTGATTCTTTTGTCAGAAGAAATACATCAGTCAAATTTTTTTTCACCCTTTGCTATCATCAAATATAAACGAAATGTGAGCAGATGATTTTTCCCTAAAACATTAAACAAACAAACAAACAAAAACAACTATGTGCTGGAAAGATGTCTCAGCACTGAGCAGCATGCACTGCTTTCTTAGACAGTCCACATTCACATCCCAGCATCTACAAGCAGTGGCTCAAGCAACCAGTGACCCTATGCCTCTAGCACCCATGTCACCTGAATTTACACACACACACACACACACACACACACACACACACACCTGTTCATGTTTCAAAATAATAAAAAACAGTCTAAGGAAATAGTAAATGGTCACAAGCCACGCAATTGTGGGTGACAGAAGTCTTTGAACCTAGGACTTGTGAGGAGGAGTTTGAAGCCAGCTTGGTTTAAATAGCAAGTTCCGGGACAGCCAGGCTATATAGCAAAACCTGATCTTGAAACAAACAAACAAACAAACAAACAAATAAACACAAACAAAAAAGCCCAACAGAGACAGAGGCAGATATCTTACCTAGAATATGGTAACAGTGTCCAAAGCGTACTTGCTTCTGGAGTCCAGGGATCTTTTTGTTTTGATATAGTTTGTATCTAGGTTTTCACAGGACATATCTCTAAAGAAATACTTGTTAAGACAATGCATTGTTAAGTGTTATTAGGAAATCAAAGCCAAATTGCATACCACAGCAAATACCACAAGTCAATTTAAAAAAAAAATCTAAGTTGCTTTCCTTTAGTTCCTCAGTATGGCTCAGAGTGACCACTGCTCATTCCTTTTACTCTTCAGAAAGCCTGGGTAGTTGTATTTAACCACATCTACCTGTCTTACGTATTTGTCCTCTTTCCTCGTGCAACTTTCCCAAACCATTCTAGCGAAATGGTTGAGTCACAGACTTCAGAGAAGCGTAAATATCTTGGAATTAGAATGAATTACTAACACAGTCTCTTGCTTTAATACCTTTACAAAAAAACTGGAAAAAATGAAAACGATGCCAAACCTTTCTCCTGAGAAGATTAATGTGAAGATTAAAAGATGATAACATGGGAAAATATCATAGACTCTGGGTATATTTGGAGCACTCTAAATAGTGGCATGCTGTTTCCTCACCAGTTTTTAATGGAAAATTCCTTCCACAAAGAGATTTATCAAGTACATTCCCCATTACATTCATTACTACATAAACTGCAAAATCAAGAGAGAAATTCTTATACAAAGTTCCATGCTTCTGTGCTTTTGTAGAAGATAATCCTCTCCTTTATTCTTCTATGTATATGTGTGTGTGTGTGTGTGTTTTATTTTGCATCCAAATCTCCTCAGAATGAAAAAGTTTATTGTTGAACCCTCTTACTTTGAACATATTTTATTAAAGAGTTTTCTCTAGCAATTTTCTTCTATTTTAAATTTGTTTCCTTTAATGTCCTTGAGTTCTTAAATGTATCTGTTCAACTTCCTAACAAGGTGTTAAATTCTCAGGATTTGTAACAAGGTACAGTATCATGGATCAGGTATTTGCAGACACCAAAATGGAAGTAGTTTGGCACTTTAAAGTAGGAACCAGCTTTATAACCAGTTTGTGTCCCGCCTCTCTCTCCCTCTCTCTTGTCTTCCTGTTTTCCAACATATTCTTTACTGCTTAACATAAATTTTGCCTCATATTCCATAAATTGAAAGGAAAATGAAGAACAGATACAAGCATTTATTCTTTTCTTTTCTTTTATTTTTTTTAATTAATTAATTTATTTATTAATTTATTCATATTACATCTCAATTGTTAGCCCATCCCTTGTATCTTCCCTTTCTTTCCTCCCTCCCGCTTTCCCCTCTACTCCCTTCCCCTATGTCTGTGACTGAGGGGGACCTCCTCCCCCTGTATATGCTCCTAGGGTATCGAGTCTCTTCTTGGTGACTTATTATCTTTCCTCTGAGTACCACCAGGCCTCCCCATCCAAGGGACATGGTCCAATATGGGGCACCAGAGTTTGTGTGAAAGTCAGATCCCCTTCTCCACTTAACGGTGGGGAATGTCCTGTCAGCTAGACTGGGTAGGGGTTCGAAGTTTACTGCTATATTTTCCTTGGCTGGTGCCATAGTTTGAGGAGGACTAGAGGGGTGAGAAGCCTGGAAGAATGAGGAAATAGAAGGATCCAGTGGGTCTTGGAAAAATATAGGCGGGTCTGGGCCCTCTAGTCCTCCTCAAGCATTTATTCTTGACTATCCATGGATGAATGACATTTTGAGTAGTACACTGCAAATACTCTAATAATACAGGAAGAAACTGCAATAGTCTAGCTGAGTCCTTTCCAAACCTTGGCATTAACATGGTAGAGTATAGAAGTAGTTTACTTGTGCAGACCCAGCAATGATGGGGGGAGGGACAGTGAACATTATCAAGCACATTATGTAAAACTCTCAAAGAATTAATATGAATATATTTTATGAAATGGATGCATTGTATGTAGACACAGAAGCCATGTTTAAATATATGTGTGGAGTAGTTAAGACATCATTAAAAGAGACAAGTAAAAATTAAATCCAATTATAATCTTCCCTGTTATTTTCAAAAAGCAAAATGTGAAAAGTTTCACTTTTAGTTTAGGAAGCAATTACAAATTACACACATGGGTCTAGGGAGAGGGGAGGCTATTTTACTTAAATAATGGTATACAAAGACCCAAAATACTTTGAGTCTATTTTGAGGATCAAGAGATAAAATAATTTAAACAATAATAAAATCAAGTGGATCGTTGAAATTATAATGTTTGAAGGAATAAAATCTAATAGTCTTAGAGTCTACATTAGAAAAACATAGCCAAGTTCTTAGTCCCCCATCTTAAAAGTATGCTGAAAAGTGTCAACAAACAATATACCCATGATTCTGCGTGAGATCATGTTAAAAGAACAAGGATTTGTTAAAAGGACAGGGTGAGGAGACAAAGAAGCGGATGCCGTAGTAACCACTGTATCCCACAGTCTTAGAACTTCAAAGCCAGAGAAGAGAAACAACATGGACCGACATTAGAAAGATAAATGCACATCACCATAAAGGGGAATGTTTTGTACAGTGGATGTGCTCAGCAAGGCATTGGGCTGACTAACAGAGCACAGAGCTTCTGTCACTTTGTGCAAAGCGTGCATGAGATAACTACCCATTAGAAACTCTAACATTGCTTGTTTCTACTTTAGGATATTGCTCAGAAAAGGCTAACATTTAGGTCAACCTCAATTCAAAAAATACTGATTATCTCCACTAGAGGTGGAAAAAAATCTTCACTGTTGATGGACTCATATGGACATTTGTAAATATCACAGATAAAAATTGCCCGCTGACCATCTGGAACCAAGAATGAACTCTTACCTCTTTTCATCATGTTAGCAAATGACTTAAAACTTACTCAAGGATCTGATATTCTCTCATTCCTTCTGAGCTATAATTCTTGCATTAAGGTGACATTATGAGACAGGGCTTATTTTGAAATATGCTTCTGTGATTTTTTACAGATAGATAATACAATTTTCTGGGATCATGTGATATAAACATAATATTTTTCTGTCACCACAATTGCCAGTGCAAATAATAAGGAATTTCCTTTCTCATGTTAATCTAACAGCAGACATTCTTGTTTTATATCATATATGCAGAAAATAATAGAAGTCCACGTGTGCAATATGTCAGACAAGTTCATAAATCTAAGTCAGATTTCATACATGACAAATAACCATTATCAATCTCATGCTAAGTGAGTGTTTAAATTTTCAGAAATCAAAACAATTGAAAATAAAATCAATCACCATAGAAATCAGAGCTATAGTTCATCAGTCATGAGATGCCAGAAGGTCCCATATTTCCATAACTCCATTCAGTCCGAAAGAATCACCGACAGCAAAAATAAGTCATAAAATCTATAAATGTCACTTTCACTTCCCTGGTGTTTTGAACCTGGAAAAAAAATAGGGACTCATAGATTGAACTAAGGCACTTAATCCCAGACTGCCACCCCTTGTGTGACTATTTCGACTGCAAAGGAATACTAGAAAGAAATTGCTCTTATAGGCTACACAAACTGATTGGGTTGGAAAGATGCAATTAATCTAATGATCATATAATCTTCCACTTCCCATGGTAAAGCTAGCCTTACTTGTTGGAGATGATTAACATATGATGTGTGAATGAAGTTCATTTGTTTCCTTGTTTTCACATTTTTGTGTAGTTCCTCGGAACATTTTTCTATAAATCTCTTCATTAAAATTATAATTCAGCAATTATTTACACTCATCCTGGAACTTCCTCTTATACACCTTGTCTCCTCAATCTGGTTCCTGCCAAGTCATGAATGAACAATTTTTCCAGAGTTCAGCATCTCTGTGTGAAGTTACTCTCTCCGTAGCTTTCATTTCTGTTACTGGCATTTGAGTGGGAGAGACAGCTGGGTCCGGAGCCAACTCTGGCAACACCATCTTAAGCTGTTTCCCAACATTTTTGATCCTGGTACTCTTTTCCTTTGTTAATTTGTACCCTGAGAGGACACAATTATAGGTAACAAAAAGGAATGGCTCCAGCTTTTTATCTTACTTGAATTTTCATCTTTTTGCCTTTGTGGCAGCCAAAAATTATTACGTCTTCAATCATATTCCATACCTCATCTTTTTTTTTTTTGTTTGAATCCTTATTAAAATCGCAGGATGTTATTGTGAGTGTACAGTGACCTTCTGCTTCTAGTGCCCGATCTACATGGAATGGGACCAGGGATGCTAAGGACTGGCACAGAACGTACCGTCTGACACGCAGCCCGATGACGACGACAGAGGTACTATAAAGCACATGATGTGCAAGCAGGTGCTTTTCAGGCCTCAGTGACAGCATTAGGGGCTCCAGTTGGAACCAATTTTTGTTGTGCCAGTTACCCCACCGTGCACAGCGAAGCATAATCTCTACCTTCCAACATCAGTGTTCTGGTAGAGGGATGTTTTATATTTTATAAATCGGAATGAGTTTGAGATTCTTTACCCAGCTTTGTACAAAATTGCTCCACACTTGTCCTCTTGCCCAGCTGTGCCCGTGTGGTTTGAGGAGTTTAACTGTAGCAGTGGACTGATTTTGCTGCTTGGAAGACACAGCTTACAGCAGCGGCATCTATTTTCTACCCTGGTAAAACCGATTTCAACAAATTTTGTAGTTGAAAAGCACAGAAATATAGTATTCTGAGTTCTGTTGGCGGGCGTGCTTAATGCCTACTGAGCGAAAATCAAGATGCCTCTCAGTTAACTGTTTCCCCAAATCTGCAGACATTAGGGAAAGATATCTTCCCTTGACTTTCCAATCCCCCGAAAGATTTTCATACCTTCATATTTGGCCCCCACCGTCTCAAAGGCATTGTTGAATGGTTCGTTTTGTCCTCAAAAGTCCCTTTCACAAGCTCTGTGGCTCTTACTTGCACTCTTATTTGTCCTAGTGCTTACAGCTACTCAGATAAACAATGACATTTACCCTTAAGGTGACTATCGGCCACAAATCCATCTATACACTTAGCACCCCTTTGTTCCAATACATATATGTACCTTTATTCCATGAGTAATACCATGCATAGCTGTGGGGAGAAAAAAACCATTCTCTCTACCCGAAAAACAATCCCCACGTTTTGGAATAATTACCTAATTCAAACTGATTTTATGTCCTGTAGCTTCACCGGAGAAACACGAATAATTTCTGTTTACCAAGGCCAAATAAAATCTTCCATCTATTTGTAGATGGTGAACAGTTGAGTTCTTCATGGTGATTGGCAAGAGTGTGAAAGCCAGAGCTCTCTGCCTGGGTTGCAGGTGGCTCTACTGGAGAGTCGGCTCCCTTCCTGCATTTGTGCATGGTTGGTAATCACACATTGTGGCCAGGTGAGCTTTAGAAATGTCTAAGAATCCTTATGTGTCACTTTAAAAGTCTATGTTTGCAGAGTTTATAAGTGTCTTTATGAGTCTTATGTGACTCCACACTTGATCCAATAGGAAATGTTCCATTTTGCACAGATTAGCTACCTTATTTACTTACCATGATTCCTTCATTATGGTAAGTACATGTTGTTAATTATAATAACATTGTTGTTGTTCTTATAAACCTCTGCCATTAATTGTTTTACATTAGAAGCAGGGAATAAGATGATGTACAGAGCTAGACAGTGTGATCCAGGACAAGCGGGAAGAGAACATGATAGAGTTTTAGAGAGCTGAGTAGAATTCTTCCCCTTCCATTTTCCTATCGCTTTCCCTCCTTGTGCATCAGAGGAGAACTTTACAGTTCACAGGCTTTAAATAATGCCATAGAGTTGTGGGAGAGGATGAAAAACCTTGATAGGGAAGAAAATTAACAATTTTTTTGTAAAAAAATTACTAAATTATAAAATACGGAAAGAATAAAGTAGGGAGAAATTAAAAAATAGCCAGACTCTAAGAAGTCTCTGAATGTATTACTCATTGTATTTTTGCACTTGCAGTGATTTATTCCCATGGAAGAAACATATATAATATGGATAGTTAGGTTATTTCATTTTCAACACTAGGATAAAAGGAACAAATTCTATTTATCATGGATTAAAATGCATTTTCCAAGAAAATGTAACTTTATTATTTACTTTTAAAATAAACTAGATACATATTATTAGAGGAAAATGACACTTAGGAGATGCATAGATATAAAAATGAGATTGAAAATTTCTTTACTCTTAGTACTAACATAAATTTATTTTCTCATAATAAATTATGTGATGGAGATTTCATATGAAATCGTGTTACATTTATGTGCAACTCTCTAAATTGAAAAGTGTTCAATAGCAATGGACATTCTAGCACATTATTTTCTTTACCAACCCCTGAATATATAAACATAAACTGGGTGTGGTGGCACACACTCTTACTCCCAGCACTTGGGAGGCAAAAGCAGGTGGATCTCTATGAGGTCAAGGCCAGCCTGGTCTACAAAGCAAGTCCAGGACGGCCAAGGGTACAAGAAAAACTCTGCCTTAAAACAAAACAAAACAAACCATATGCATATATATATAAACATAAACATAATATGAATATAACATAATATAAAAATATAAATATAAGACAAATGTTATAAACCATGCAGCTCAAATAATAAAATAAATGAAAATTATATTTGCATACATGTGATGGAATATTACTTAGTAATGATGATTATAAAATATACAATGTCTGCTTAAATTAAACAGTTTAAGTTCTTGTATTTAAGGACCTTACATTATTTTTATATTTCTGAATACTTATTTCTCTGTTTGAAGTATGATCTTAAGTATATTTTAACTAAGATAAAATATACACAGAATATGTCTCCCTAGATATCAGTTAATAGCAAATAAATATATAAGTTAAAAATTGACAAGAATTGACCAGTTATACCACTAGCACTCACATAAAGGGGGTAACAATAGTCTCCCGAAAGTTTTATAATGCAGTTTTATTCAACACTATGTTCTCATTTACAGAATAATTATTATTTTGATTTTCAACATTATCAACTGATCTTTTACTATTTGAGATATGTGCAGAAAATTAGAGTATGGACTTTACTTGCCTCTCTCTCTTTCTCTCTCTCTCTCTCTCTCTCTCTCTCTCTCTCTCTCTCTCTCTCTGTGTGTGTGTGTGTGTGTGTGTGTGTAATTTTAGAATAGACCTAAGCACCAAGCACGGTGTTGCACACTGACAATCCAGGCATTTGGAAGGTAGAAGCAGCAAAGACAGATTCAAGGACACCATGTGAGAAAGAAATACAGAGTGAGTGAGTGAGTGAGTGAGTGAGTGAGTGAGTGAGTGCATGAAAGAGAGATACAGAATGGGGAAGAGTGGAAAGAAAGATGAAGAGAAAAGGGAAGGAGAGAAAAAGGAAGGAAAAAGAAGGGGAAGGAAATAGGAAAGAAAAGGAAAGGGGTGAATGGAAGGGGAAGAGAGGAGAGGAAGGGAAAGAAAGGAAAAAGAAAAGGGAAGGAATGTAAAGGAAAGGAAGGGAAGGAAAGGAAAAAGAAAAGGAAAGAATGTAAAGGGAAGGAAAGGAAAAGGGAAGGGAGAAAGGGAAGGAGAGAAGAGAAGAGGGCAGGGTGGGGAGAAGAAATGAAGAAGGGAAGGAAAAAAGGAAAGTCATGACATATGTGGTGTTCCTCACTTGCTGGTATTTTGCTTATTATTTTTAATTTTTATTTGTTATTTGAATTTTGGTGTTGTAATTTTATTACAGCATTTCCTCCTTCCCTTTCCTCCCTCAAAATTCTCTCATATATACCTTCCCACCCTCTCCTTCAAATTCACAGCTTTTCCCACTAATTGCTATTGTATACATTCATGCCTATGCATATACATATATTTATAAGTATAACTTATGGAATATATATATATAATATATGTATTTATACAAATGTTGTATGTATGCATGTTTTCAGGGCTGTTCATTTGGCATTTGGTGTCCTCTCCCCTGGGAAGGACCTTCTCTGTGGCTCTCAGCTTTGCTAAGTTTCCAGAAGTTTCTATTGTAGGGTTGATGCCTCCTCCTGGCCCTATTGCTGCTGTGCTTAGTTACCTCTCAGAGGTGGACCATGTCTACTTCTAAAGACAACACGCCCTTCAGAAACAGGATGCAGAGACCCTTGAGCTGGGAACAACCTGTATGCTCCCTCCCTGAGGACCAGCTTTCTTGATACCAGAATGCATCAAGCTAGCTTCCAAAGAAGGGGGAGCATCCAACAGTCTTAGCTTGCTAGGAAATTTATAAACCATATCAATTACCAACATACTACAATAACCTTACAGGTGCCGTGGTGCCACACATACCATAAATGGATCAACAGGAACAATAACAACAAAAATGTTGAGGTAACCCAGAGGCTCCTGACTCCAAATCTTTAGATGCACATGTAACTATGTAATAAGTAGAAGAAAGCAAACCAGAAAAATAAAATGAGACCATTTGCAAGAATATAGAAATTGGGGGGTGGGCAATCAAGGGGGGTGCTGTAGTAAGTAATCTGATAAAGGAAATAGGGAGAGGTGGGAGCAAACATATAAAAGGGAAGAAGGTAGAGATGAAATGACAGTAGTTCATCAGTGATCTGACAGAGAAAAGAAATGGGAAAGTGGGTGGGATCTTTGGGGGTAATACAGAACAAAATGGGAGGTGGACAGTGAAAGGGGAATAGAATACAAGTGATCTGATATGTGAAATTGGAAAAGTGGAGACTCCTTAGAGAACAGTTGAGGAGGAAATACAGGAGTATGAGGGAGGGAGGTAAAAACAGCAGTGTGGATCTCTGTAAAAGCAACAAGCAATCATATTCTTCACTAGTTGCCAAAAACAAAACACAACAACAACAACAACAAAAACCAAGAATGTTATATAATTGATTATATAAATATATATATATAGAGAGATTTTTTTCATTCATTCATGAGATTTTTATTATTTGTGAATTTCACATCATCAACCTCATTGACAGCTCCACCCTTGCCCACCCCCACTCAAAAAATAAAAAATAAAAAATAAAAAGGAAGAGGGGAAAAAAAGAAACCATGTCCAAGTTGTATTACTCATATAGTCAGTGGAGCATGGTCAATCTCTGGGTGGTTAGCTCATTAAGGATAACTGAGTACTGCTCCACCAGTACCCCAGCCTGAAGCCGTCACTGTGGACAGCTACACTTGAGCATCCTTATCACAGTTTTTAAGAGTTCTTTTCAATGGCTGTTACATTTTACCCCCTATGGTGGGTGGTATGGGAGTAGAGATTGTCACAGAATTCTTCTGTCTCTCTTTCTCAACTGCGAGTCTGCAGTCATCAACATCATGACGAAAGAAGCTTCCTTGTCCTTCAGTCACTGGGAGCACTAGTCATGGACTTATACATGATTTCTGTCTACGGCATGGGCCACAGACCTCTGCATGGTCCCCCGTGGCAGTGCAGATCAGGGACATCCGCGACCTTCTGCCACAGCACACTTCTATTCTTACCAGTTTTGCTAGTATGCACTGACTGGCTATCAACAACCCTATTCATACCCATTTTCACAGTGTAAAAGGGGGAAGTCTTTAATCAGTATTTCATGCTCCAGCTGAGGCTATGAAATTAATTAATGAAACAAAAGCCCTTAGAACTCTCTTCAGCCAAATATCCATTGGATATCTTGGGTTTTTATTGTTGTTGTTGTTGTTGATATGTGGAACATATATCTGAAGTTTACAATGTTTTATATTTCTACCACTATAATTACAAATTAACTAATCATCATTCTACTAGAAGATGTGTGCTTCCTCTCAATTTTATCTTGGCAAGTGAGTGTGCAACATCTTACCTATTTTATAATATCCTATTGCCTCTGTTTCAAATCCTTCAATTAAAAAGAAGGTTTTATGTTTTTCCTTCTGCTCACATTTGCAAGTATGTAGGAAATACTGGCTATTCCCCATAACTTTCATTATCTCTCTAAATGTACTCTCTAAACTCTTTCTTCTTAGCTGGGTGTGGTAGCACACACCTTTAACAGCAGAACTCACGAGACAGAGGCAGGCTCATATCTGTGGGATCTAGGCCACCCTGGTCTATAAAGAGAGTTCCAGAACAGCCAGGGTCCAGAACAGGCCTATGACCAGAGAAACCCTGTCATGAAAAAAAGAAAAAAGAACGAAAAAAAAAAAAACAAAGAAAAAGAAAAGAAAATCTCCTCTATTTAAAAAAAGACTTCTCTCAAGAAATTATTTGTTCTCTGCGCAAAAGCCTTTCCTTGATCAAATGATAACCTTATTTGACTTATCAAATGCATATGCTACTAAATAACATAAGGCATTTTCAATAAAATTGTATTTATTCTCACAAGACAGATATCAATGTGCAACTGATGGAGAGCGGTTTATCACCTAAGATTACTGCACACCACCTATGTGTCTTAAAGTCAGAAACATCTGAATGCAGAATAACAAGCACGAACGTGTCTAATCCTGAATATAGGACAGTGCATTTGTTGGAAACATTTATTTCCTAGTGTAGCTAACATCATGCTCCTTTTGATTACAATGCTTTGTTTCTTCATTTTTGTATATTGTTTGTTTGTTTGTTTGTTTGTTGTAACTAATCATTCAATATTTCTTTGCTAGCTGTCCTTCTCTCTCTAGGTCATTCTTCCCTCTGGACATCTAAGGTAAGATTTACCTTAGTTTCCTCTATGACTATTGCTGCAAACCTCCCTGGGGGCATGGAATCAATCTCTGCCAAGCTACAAACAGAAATCCATGACTTCTACCCCATCAACACCTCCCAAGTCGGGATGGGCAAGATGGACCACTCTGAAGGCTATATTCTCTGACCCAGAGTATACTTACTTTCTGGCTAAGATCCTGTAGCAAAGCTTTCCTACATTGATGTATACCACAAGGACCACTGGTGAGTGCATCACAGTTCCCCAGTCCCCATCCACTCTCATCCCGAGCCATACTTGCATTATGTCTCCTCTTTGTTCTCCAACACCAACGCTGACATCCTCCCTAAGGCTTTGAGTTGACTCTGGTCCCTCCTCTGTTTTTATCCCTGAACCGCTTCATGATTATCATTCATTCTGAAAATACAAACTGCTTCCAGTTTTGAGATTTTAAAAAATTTATAACCTGTGTCTTTTTTTTTTCAACAGAAATTTCACTGTTTAATGGAATAGCTAGAGAAAACTCCATCTCATCAGTCCAATAAAAAAAAAATCAATACAATGTAAAATATTTCCAATATTCATTATGCTATTGTAAGAGTCTTGAAGTAGACAATGACCAAAAAGTAGACTTCAAAAATTATGCAATAAAGATTTTCAATTTCCATTTTTATTTCATTACTTACATGTATAAAAATATAGGCTTCTTGTCAATGATAGTTTTAATGACAATTCCCTTATTCAAATGAAAGTTACTCCCTTGTATCTCTGGATTCGAATTTTTCAAAGTCATTGTTTTTAAAATAAGATATTCAATTATGCGTATTACAAATATTGATTTTTAAAATCTTCTTTTTCCAGAAACTCTCAAAGTTGAAAATCATTTGTTCTGTCATCTTCCTTCATTCTTATGGCTATGCAATGCAATTGACCTGCCCACTTCTTTCTAAAGAAACCTATAGTAATAAAAGAATCACTAGAAGAATAACATAAAATACTCAAGAAAGATGATAGGAAATTTTAACATCTATATTTGTGTTTCAAATGTGGATAGTTCTTAGTGATGCTAACTTTTCAGTCAGCACAATTGGCAATTTTATACTGGACATCTTTAATATCATTAACAAAAGAAGTATGCTGACTTCATCAACTTGCCTATGCTCAACATATTGGATGCATCTTCTCTATAATTTTATAAGCAGTTTTATGAGACCAGGAAAAAAACCCATCCCATTATTTTATAAGCACACATTCTTTTAAACCAGAAACTCATTATGGACAAAACAAAATACTCCCACCCTGATCCAAATTATCTCAGCATTATGCTTATAGCCCCAACACAAAGTTCAATAGAGGTTTATAGGGTACGTTGGCCTCAATCACAGAAGTTTGTAATGATGAAATTTCATTAGTTTTTCTAAATATTTTTGAGACCAGCTAGAATGAAGGCGATATTGAGAGTTCTATGAGTTTCCAGACAGGAATTCAATAAGAAAATCTTGCCTGTTTGACCCCCAATAATATATTGCTTTAATAAAGTTCTTTATGTTTTATCTCTAGGATTATATATTTAGGGTAATTACTTTATAACTATTGAAAGTTATATATAAATATTTTAGAAATAATTAGGAATATACTAAAAATGTCTCCATTGGCATTTACTAGTATAAAGAAATGCTATAATAATAAATTAATGAAAATATCATCAATTATCATTTCTAGTTGATAGATTTTGTGAGAATTTATGTTCTATTGTTCATTACTTTTGCACATTATGTTAATATATCAAATATATTTAATAGTTTATACATATATGCTTATTAGTTTGATATTTGAGTTTACTTTTATAAGTAACCTATTTGCAAGGGTTTAAAGTTATCTTTTCAATTTGTTTCAAAATTACATGAAATGTCACTCCCAAACTAAGCTTTGGACCATTACATGCACTAACATGTCTGTGCTACAGAATCATTATTTGGTATGCAGTCTTAAACATGTAAACTATTAATATATTTTTGAAACTAGAGTGGCAAATTGCCTTTTAATTGTTTTAATAAAATTATCTGGGCAATGTATAAAAGAGTATATCACTTACTTGCATCACGGCAATTGCAATACCAAAGTTTTTTTATTTACTCACTTACTTATTTAGCAAATTTGAAATCACTCCTTTCTCCATCAGAGGCATTACCCACATAACCAGTCTTATTAATGTATAAAAAGTATTATAAACTGACACACTAAATATTGCGTTTTATTTTGATACATAGAATTTAAGAAGCATTATTGAATATTGTATTTTCTTAATTTGAAAGATGAAGAATTTTCCTTATCTTTAATTCCAGAACTTGGAATATTACTCAAAATCATGAAAGAAGTTCTACTACAATGTGGAAAACATTTTAAACATATACTGCAATGCTGTCAGTGACTTGTTAGTATAAGTGCTTGACATTTACTAGGGTTTGTATGAAGCCTTTATGATAAGTAAATGTCAGTGGTTTCATTACAGTATTTTCCTCATCCTGGCTCTCCATTTTAAAGGGCTTGTCCAAGTGTCTCTTTCTGGATTTGGGTTACCTCACTCATGATTATGCTTTCTAGTTCCATCCATTTGCGGGCACAATTTCCTTGTTTTTTTAAATAGCTAAGTAGTATTCCATTGTGTAAGTGTACCACATTTTCTTTATACATTCTTCTGATAAGGGACATATGTGTTGTTTCCTATTTCTGGCTATTGCAAATAAACCTGCTATGGACATAGTTGATTAAGTATCCTTATAGTGTAGTGGAGCATATTTTGGGTATATGCCCAGAAGTTGTACGGGTACAGTGGTATGGGGGAACCTCCAGATTGGTTTTCAAAGTAGTTGTACAAGTTTGCACTTCCACCAAGGGAGTAGTATTACCCTTGATCCACATCCTTGCCAGCATGTGCTGGCACTTGAGTTTTTTTATCTTAGCCATTCTGACAGGTGTAAGATGGAATCTTAGAGTCAGTTTGATTGGCATTTCTCTGATGACTCAGGACATTGAACATTTCTATAAGTGCTTCTTGGTCATGAAGATGTATCTGTTGAGAATTCTCTGTTTAGCTCTGTACCCCATCTTTTAATTGGGTTATTTGGTTTGGTGGTGTTTAATTCTTGATATTTTGGATATTACTCCTCTGTCAGATGAAGGGTTGGTGAAGATAGTTTCCTGTAGGCTGTTGTTTTGTTCAATTGACAGTGCCCTTTGCCTTACAGAAGCTTTTCAGTTTCATGAGGTCCCATTAATTAATTGTTGATTTTAGAGCCTGAGCTGATGGTGTTCTGTTCAGGAAGTTATCTCCTGTGCCAATGAGCTCAGGGATCTTCTGTCTGGTTTTGTGTTGAGGTCTTCGATCCGCTTGGACTTTAGTGAGTGGTTCTAGCCATATGGTACAGAATAATCATACTATCAGCCACAGACACAAAGAATGTTCATTAGGAAGACACATGATCTGTCTTACTGAACACATCCAAAAGTTGTTATCTAAATGCTGATATTTCTTTAAAAGGTATCATGCATGTCTTAAAACTTTGAATCTCAGAAGATGAACCAGTTGTGTATTCTAAACTAACTGTTTGAAACTATCACATAGTAAAACAACAGTAGTGCAAAGTACCTATATACAATTTTTACAAAAGAGAACACAGAAGCACACACAAATCTTCTGTGTGTATCTATTTACCTATCTTTATAATCTGAATTATAGACATGAGAGTCTTCATTTATAATAATCATAATTTGTGTGGTTTTTTTTCTATTATCATTTTTCCTTATAGCAGCACATATTTCATACATGCTATAGTTTTTAGTCTTTAGAGACAATTTAAGTCTTACTTGGTGTAGAAACTGCTGGTGTGTTAACCCTCTTTAGACAAGAGGAAGCATGCAAATGTATTGAAAGACGGATGCAAACTCAGCCATAGTAAACACACAATTTAATCATTTCTGTGCTTGGTAGGCAAAAACTAACTTTAAGTTAATTCCCACACCATTCAAGAATTGCAAACACAAGAAATGCACTGACCCAAACAGCCCCAACAGGAAGAAAGCATCAGAGATAGAATCTTAGCTAAAGAAACATTCTATATACAACATTGATATAAGGAAAATTCAAAATGCAATGAGCACTTCCACGATGGTAATATAAAGTGTATGTAAGTTTGTAATGATTAAATTATTTATCATTGATAGTTAATAATTATTTATCAATTTAAAGCATTTCTGGTTGCTGTATTTGTCTGACACAAAGT
>OU015743.1:10207724-10228307 GCA_907169655.1 Acomys percivali | reverse complement strand
AGAGAGAGAGAGAGAGAGAGAGAGAGAGAGAGAGAGAGAGAGAGAGAATCCAATTCAATAAAGTTAGAAAAAGGATACAAACGTTGAGAATTGTAATCTTCTCTTGGTAAACCTTGTCTTTAATTGAGTATGCAGTTTCCTTCCCTATCTCTTCTCATTAGTTTTGTTTTGAAATCTATTTTGTCAGATATTAAAATAACTAGATATGTCTGATTCGTGGATCCATTTTCTTGGAATATCCTTTTCCTTGCCCTTACCAATCTTCTTAGGTGAAGGACGTTTTTTTGATGATGGATTACGCTTTCTAATGCAATCTGCTAGCCTGGATCTTTGTACTGGGGTATTGACACCATTAATATTGAGAGCTGCTAATGAACAGGAGCTATCGATTCTTATTATTTTCTTCTTGAAATGCTCTTCCCCTCTTTTAATTTATGGATTTTGTGTTCGTTAGTTCTGATGTCCTCCTTAGCGTAGTTAACCTCCTGAGGGTGGATTTGTCCTCTTCCTTGCTGCTATAGATCTATATTGACAGAACATAATTGCTTAAATTTAGTTTTATTGTAGATTTTTTTTCTTCCTCCATTGGTTGTGGTTGATAACTTTTCTGGTTATAATATTTTGGGCTGGAATTTTTGGTCTCTCAGAGCTTATATAAACTATTCATGTAGGCCCCCCTGGATTTTAGAAACTCCATTGAAATATCAGGTGTTCTATGTATTACTATATATTCTGTATATTACTATCCCTAGTAAAACTGGGAGAAAGGCCAAACAATGACTGGCCCAACTCGAGACCCCAACCATGGTAGAGAGACAACCCCTAACAATACTAATGATTCTCTTCTATGCTAGTAGACAGGAGACTAACATCACTGTCCTCTGAGAAGCCCCAACCTACAGCATATTGAAACAGATGCAAAGACCCACAGTCAACCAATAATCAGAGGCAGACAGCCTTGTATAAGAGTTGGGGAAAAAATAAAGGGACCATAAGGAGACAGGAACTCCACAAGAAGACCAACCAAGTCAACTGAGGACCTTGGGGGTTCACAGAGACTGAACCACCAACTGAAAACCTCTCATTGACTGGACCAAGGCCCCTTACACATAGGTAGCTGAAGGGCAATTTGTTCTTCATGAAGGTCACCTAGCATTAGGAGTGGAGGCTGTCTCTGACATGGGTTCTGTTACCTGCCTTTGGATCACTTCCCCCTAAGTGGGTTAACTTGTCAAGCCTCAGAGGAAGATGATATGCTTTGTCCGGATTGGAAGTGATATGTCAGAGAAGGATGGGATGTTAGGGGGGCTCCCCTTTTCTGAGGAGAAGTGGAAGTGGGAAAGGGGGTAGGGAGTGTGATGACTGGGCCAGGAGGAGAGGAGGGAAGGCACTGTGATCGGGATGTAAAGTGAATAGAGGAAAAGGAGGAGGAGGAGGAGGAAATGTTTGGTGTTGCTGGTGGTGTTCCAATAGGCCTGACTTTATATGTGATTTATTCTTTTCCCTTGTAATTTTTAATATTCTTATTTTGTTGTTGTTGTTCATGATTAAATACTGAAGGAAATAGAGAGAAGAGTAAAGGGAGTGTGGGATTGATAACTAATTCTAAAGGCCATCTGTATACCTATGTTAAAACTTACTACTGCAGAAGCTTTCTAAAATATACACATATATGAAAGGTGTCTAAATGGAGTCACAAAATAATTGGAGTGCATAATTCATCTAGACACCTTATGCCCCAGGTAAGACCTCTCATAACATATATGAGGTATATTTTATTGTGTCACTGGCCACAGGTTTCAAGAGCCAAAAAGGCTATTGACTACCTTCTACAAAGTAAGGGTTAGAGTGTATGCAGAAGATAAGACTTACATAAATGAATTGAGCTCATATGTGACTAAAAGTTTCATCCATAATGACTAGAATTCATGGTACTGAAAGGTGTGCTACAAAACTACTAAAGGGAAAAGGTAATTATGGTTTTACCCAGCTACAAGCCTTGTGACCTACAAAAATGACCTCCCTGAAAAACACTCTAGTGCACTAGTGATGCAAATGTTATTATAGTAACAATCTATTTTTAAACTTTGATTTTGAGAACTATTTCATGAGATGGAACCCTTACCTAACACTGCAAAAGTGCCCAAGAATAGGAGATGATGTTGGTCATAGGCCTTAGGGAAAACCTCCTATAGTAATAAAGCAAATCTTAATGACATATTTTTATATTTATACAGCAGAGCCTCACTGAACCTTGATCAGAGAAGGTTCTTTTTTTTTTTACAGTAGATAATAAATACACCTTGAGCCATACTGGACATTGTATAGACAGTGAGACACTTTGGAGCACTCCTCAGTCTTAAATGAGACGATTTCATGAAAACTTCTCCATCAAATGTGAACTGCCATAAACAGTATTCTACTGCTCTGAAGAGATACCATGGTCAAGGATACTCTTATAAGAGAAATTATATAATTGTGGATTGCTTACAGTTTCAGACATTTAGCTCAATATCACTATAAGAAGCGTGGAGGCACACAGGCAAACAGTGCTGGAGAAGGAGCTGGGATTCCTACATCCAGATCTCCAGGCAGCAAGGACAGAGAGCCACTGGGCCCGGCTTGGGCTTTTGATACCTCAAAGCCCACATCCAGTGACACACTTCTGCCCAAAAGTCACATCTACTCCAGCAAGGACACATGGCCTAATCCTTCTCAAGTAGTGCCATTCCTTGATGACTAGACATTCAAATATATGAGCCTAGGGGAAGCAATGTTATTTAAACCATCAAAAAGAGGTAGAAAGACCCAAGGAAAAAAAGTGTCTTGAAGAGACAACGATCTGTCAGAATCAACAGAAGCATACACGAGACCTGCATAGTCTCAGTTAATCCAGGCAAGATTCCAGCACTGAGAGGGGTTACACGGGCATCAGAACTAACACATAACCAAAAAGAAAATTGCCTTCTAAGAAAAGATAATCAGTTTTCTGTAATGGAATGTCACTAAACACATCGACCACAGTCCAATGCAGGCCCCATGCACACTCTCAGTTATATAACACTAAGGGAACTCGATGGTGTTTTGTGGACTTTTTGTATCTTTTTAATTTTTTTCTTATTTACCTTTTTCCCTAATTATACTTTTGGGGGCTTTTGTGATTTTGGGAGAAAAGAGAGACAGAGAACTAAATTTAAGAGAGTTGAGGGCAAGAAGTTCTAGGAGATGTTGGGTGAGAAGAAAAACAATAAAAACATTGCAAGAACTAAAAAAATAAATAAATAAATAATTTAAGGAATAAATAAAATTGATTATTACATTTTTCATTCTTTTTTAATTTTCATTCATTTAGTTTTCATTTCATATTGGTATTCCTCTTTAGACTTGGTTTTGGATGTATATATTTTATTTTATAAAAATTGTACATTTTTAATTGCAAGATTTTGATAAACCACATATACTTCTCTGTCACTCAATCAAGACAAAACATGGCTATTACTCCTAAAGTCTCACTATGCCATGTTATATCCATGTTAAAACAAATTAGAGTTGGAAAAGGGGACATTACAACAGAAAAGGAGGAATTTCAGAAAACTGAAAAGGAATGCATTTAAAATGTATACTGTCCCAAAGTGAAAATATGAAAGACATGAATCAATTTCTAGATAGATCAAGCATATCAAAGCTAAACCAGGATAAAGTAAATAACCTAAAATATACCTAAAATATCCAATAAGAGATAAACAATATTTTTAACTCTCCCATCTAAAACACGCCAAGAACCAGAAACTTGTGCATAGAATTCTCAAGAAGAACTAAAATCAATACTATTTCTCAAACTTTTCCACAAAAAGTAAAACAAAGGATATTTCCAAATTCTTTTTATGAAGCCAACATTATTCTGATACTACAGACAAACAATGATCCAACAAAAATGAAATTTACATAATGATATCTTTATTAACATGTAAACAAATGTATTTAATAAAATATGTGAAAACAAAATTCAAGAACACACACACAGATTATCCTACCATGATCAAGTTGACATCCTTTCAAAGGTGCAGAGAGGGTTCCATATACATAAAATGATGACTGTAATCTACAACATAGGTTGACCTTATAGTAATATAATGATATATATTACATATAATAATGTCATATTAATTATAATCATATAATAAGCATACATGGTTTGTTGAAATAAACTACCTGATCATTTAAATGGACAAAGAAGATGGCTTTAACAAAAGCCAAGGTCCTTTCATGGAAAAAAGCTCTGAAAAATCTAGGAAAATAGAAGACATATCTCAACGTAATGAAAGGAATTTATAGAAAGTTCACAGACAAAATATGCTGGATGTAGGAAATATCAAACTTTTTTTCTTTTTTTTTTCCTTTTTTTTTAAATTTAATTAATTTATTCTTGTTACATCTCAATGGTTATCCCATCCCTTGTATCCTCCCATTCTTCCCTCACTCCCATTTTCCCCTTATTCCCCTCCCCTATGACTGTTCCTGAGGGGGATTACCTCCCCCTGTATATGCTCATAGGGTATCAAGTCTCTTCTCAGTGACCTGCTGTCCTTCCTCTGAGTGCCCCCAGGTCTCCCTCTCCAGGGGACACGGTCATTTTTATTATAATTTGAAATAAGTGAAGGATGTCCATTCTCCTCTCTCCTGTGCAATTCAGTACATGAAGCCTTGTCTAGATAGGTGAGATGGGTGAGAGACATAAGGGTTACAAATGAGAGAAGAAGACATCATTATGTCCTTATTTACAGATGACATGACCCTGTACATAAAAAGACCCTAAAGGTCCTAGCAGAAACTTACCACAGCTTATAATATATTCAGTAAAATATAAGGATGCAAAAGTAGCCTACAATATTAGTAGTTTTTCTACATACAAATGACAAACATACACAAAAGGAAACCAGGAAATATGTATTATTTTACATAGGATAAATATAGACATCTCAGAATAAATGTAACCAAAGGAGCCTAAGTCAGTAGAGTAAAAAATTTCAGACCATGAAAAACATTAGAAAGTTTTTTAAATACTTCAATTGATTGACAAAACTATAATCAAAGATAACAAAAAATATTAATTTTGTATCATATTCTACTAATGAATTAACTTATATTATGCAAAAAAAATTTAGGTTGACTCTAAAATTTAAGCAAATTTTCTTTTTAAAAATTTTTATTTTTAATTTGTTCAGTTTACATCCTTATTGTTGCCCTGTCCCTCTTTGCCTCCTGATCTCATCCTCCTTCCCTCATAGCCTCTCCCTCCTCCTGGAGTCCTCAGAAAGGGGAGCCCTCCTCCCATAACATCTGACTTCAGCCTATCAAGTCTCACCTGGACTGCCTGTATCTTCTTTAAGTAAGCTTTCAAAACAAAGAGTAGGTTGAGTCTTTAAAGTAAGTATGTTTGTTTTGTATATTTACATCTCTAAACTGAATTTTTACAAAGTTACAAAATTCAATTGTTTAGAATATATTTAAATGAACAACCAGTAACAATAAAAGCAAAGAAATATTATTAGTAATGGAATCAATAAAGAACCCATATTTCAACAACTCTTTTCTAAAGTTAAATGTAAGGAATAATCTATTAAAATAATAACATTAGATTTGAACCAGAACACCATGTGAAATTATTTTCAAAATTATCCCATACATAAATAAAAATGCTACCCATAACAATATATTAGGTTGTGCTCACTACAATGTCAAAGCTTGAAAAACAAAGCACTGTGATATTAATGAGTTATGGACAATGGAAACGCTAATCAGTTTTTGGTAGCAATATAAAAAGCACAATCATCTTTGGAAATTATTTGTCAGTTTTATATAAAATTAAGCATATATCTAAGTTATGATCTCAGTCACCAGCATTTATTAATGAAATATGAAAAATATATTCATAATGATGTGTAGAATGTTTGGAGCCAATTTATTTATATGAGCCAATCATTTGAAAGAGGATTGTTATTCTATTGAAAAATGATTTAACTATTATAGTTTTTAGGGGACAGTTTTCTTGGTCCTGCTATCTAAGGAAGAAGTTCCATCTTGCTGGCAGGGTCAACACTGAACTCATATCCCCAGAGCCTGGAACCCAACGCCATTCTTGCTTCTTCAGGTGTTTCATGATTGTCTGTTAACCAGTAAAGGATGTAAAGAGGGAAGTTGGTGTTATCGTCCTCCAAGCTAAGGCACACAAGTCCTGAATGTGATTGTTGACTGTCTTGATTATATTAACTGAGAACAGCATGCCCTTTGCCTTTGATTCACTTTAGTTACAGGTAAAATCTACAAGGCCTGAGATAGCAGATAAGAATGAAACAATACTGTTAAATTGTCAATTAATCCTGAGCTTAAACAGATATCCTGCTGTAAAGACAGACACATCCTGAACCAAGTTCTTTCTTAATCATCCCTTGGACCTCTGGTTGTGGTTGTATGCTTTAAACCCCAGGGTTGCAATGTAAGCTCCCTAGCCAGTCTGTGTCCCTATCCTGTTAGAAGTGTTCTCCCGAGATGAATCAAGTTATTCCTGATACCAGTGATCATCTCCTATTATTTGAATAACCACAGATTCCAACAATAGTGACACATTAGCATAGTGGTCAGCAAGTACAGAACTGGACAGAGAGAAAGAGAGAGAGAGAGAGAGAGAGAGAGAGAGAGAGAGAGAGAGAGAGAAAAGAAGAAGAAGAAGAAGAAGAAGAAGAAGAAGAAGAAGAAGAAGAAGAAGAAGAAGAAGAAGAAGAAGAAGAAGAAGAAGAGGAGGAGGAGGAGGAGGAGGAGGAGGAGGAGGAGGAGAAGGAGGAGGAGGAGGAGGACGACGAGGAGGCAGAAGAAGAGAGGACAGGAGAGGAAAAAGAGAGAGAAATGGAAAGAGAGAAGGGTGGGAAAGATCTCTATGACAGCTGAAATATACAAAAAGTAAATTCATAGCTACTAGAAAACAAGTATTCATGAAGGAAATGCTAAAGTATCCCATTTATATAATCATCAAAACACCAGACATTGTTCAACTTCATTCTTATTCATAATGGTAGCTGATTGTGGGTGTACGGCTGACACAAAATAATTGTAAAGACATTAATTTTTATATTGGTAGAGATATTGGAGTGTTCATTTTCAATAAACCAATGGATAAGCACTAAGCTAAATTTAATACTTTATAAATTTGCCTCAAAATGGAAAAAAAAGGATGTCAGTATGGCTTTGAATTTTTAATTACCCTTCAACAGATATGCATTAAAGCCAAAATCCCAAACTTTATAAAAATGCCTGCATATCTCAAAAATATTATTTAATCTAGAATTATTTCAATATTCCTTTCTCTGTGGCATGACTATGTTGTAACCTGGTGGGTGACTGATAAAAACAATTCAATGATGGCTTTTAATGGTTGGTTTCATCTACAGGATTTTCCTCCAGTCCATAGGATCCTGGCCCTATCTAGGCTGTCCTGGTCTCAGCAGCACTTCATTGTGGAGGATGTAGTCCTCTCAGGACCACTAAGCCAACCTCTATCTTGTTCTTGGACATAAAATCCCTGATTGTGATAAAATACTTATGCTTTCTCAAATTCCTGAGTCTGATATTGTTACCAAGAGGCAGAACAAGTTAAATAGTCTAGCTGCCCTTGAGTTTCCAATACTTGAAAGAAGGGAAAGGAATTAGGAAGCCTCAAGCACCAGAAGTGACAAGAGGGCTTATCGGTAATATTGCTGTTCTGTTTACTAAATTATATTGAAGATGACAAGAACCTCATTTCCTCCAAAGTATATGAACAATGTTTTCCCTAGGGAGAGAGAGAGAGAGAGAGAGAGAGAGAGAGAGAGAGAGAGAGAGAGAGAGAGAGAGACACTTTCACAGCAAATGTAAGAAGAACCTGAGTACTGGGCATTTTTGGAGATATTGTAGAATTCTTAGTTTCTGGAACTCTTAAGAAAAAAGACTTTTTCACATAAGATGTCACTTTCCATATAAATTCTACAATTTCTCAATATTCCTCACACTTCCATGAAAGTTGCTACCTAGGGATAAATAAACGTAGAAACATAAAGCATTAAAGCATTTTGTGGCTCCACAATGTTCTAAGCAATAATTCATATGGTAGAAAAAAGACAAGTGAATTTTATGCTCGTGCATAGGTACATTATGTGTCCCTTAAGCCTAAAGTGACAAAGTAGAAATGAATTGCTCCATGTTTAGAAATATATCAAGTAAAACTCTGTGAGGGCTAACATTATGTAAGAAATATTCTTGTTAAATGTCAAAATGTACAAATATTCCTAGCTTTGACATTGTTTCCTACATTTTAACTCACTATCTACTGGATGCCATGGGGATCTGATGTTGTCTCTTCTCGAGGTTACTACATGCCTATAGGATGTAGAGGAGAAGGCGTCAGGATGAAAACTGGCCAGCATATAAACACTTCTCTGCAAAGCCCATTATTTCCACATGGCTTACCAACCTAAAGTTCATGAAGCTTCCTCGTTTTCATCTTTTCAAATGAGGTGTTTCATAAAAGGAAGAGAAAAATCCACTAACACAATGGGAAGACATAAAAAAGAATAGGAGAGATATAAGTAATTTATTGCATTAGAAATGACAAGACAATGAAAAGGGATATAATTGTCAAAATGAAAAAATAAACAAGTATGTTACAGAGAGCAGGATGTATGGCCTTTGTTAGAGAGAAGTCCCTGCTAAGGAAGGAGAGGCAGTGCTGGCACAGGGGCAGGCTACAGTCTGGATCTTAAGGCATCTAGGTGTTTATAACATTGCTTTTATCCAAAACGAAACAGTGTAGTTCATGCGTGGACATGTTGTTGCTAGTTTTCTTGGCTTTTTGGAAAGAAACTTGATTTAAGAATGTTGTCCTACATATGTAGCAGATGGATAGCTTCGTCTTTATCGGGATCCTCCATCAACCCGAGCGGGGCCCTCTCTGACTCTGATCCTGTTCCCCTAACTGAGCTGCTTTGTCTGGCCTCATGGGAGAAGATATGCCTAGTCATGCAGCCACTGAATAGGCCAGGGAAGCTGACATGCATGGGGTACCTCCCCCTTGTCTGAGGTCAAAGAGAGGAAAGGATAGGGAGGGGCGTGGGGGATGCTGGGAAGAGGAGTGAGGCTGCAATCCGCATGTAGAGAGAATAAATAAATAGCTTTTTAAAATGAAAGAATGATGTTCTCTTCTACTAAAATAAATGAAAAATAAAATTTCATTGGCATTTCAGTTCTACATTTATATTTTAGTAAGACTAAAAATATCCCTGCTCAGGAAGTAACCATTTACTTCATATGTTAGCATTTAGCAGAATATAGATTTTTCATTTTTTTTCCTTTATGTTAAATCTTTGTCATTATTAAGCTATATATTTTGTAAGTTTCAGTCATAACGATAAAGGTTTTGTGTGTTTTTGTATAATTTACGTGATGAAGATAATTTAAACAGAAGTTCAAAAGTCTTTCCTCGGAATGATCAATGCTGTTAGTCTTACCCAAAAATGTGTTAACGTCATTCTTCTAATGATCTGTATTTAATTTCATGTTTTGTATAATATAAGAATGAATATGACATGAAACTAAATGGCAGAAAGTATAATATTTGGTGTGACAAAATGAGTAGAAATAGGGAAGGGACTAATAAGGAAGGTAATGGGAAGTGAGTATCAGCAAAATAAAATGAAATACTTGTATGATGTCATATAATGAAACTCATGGTTATGCAAGTTAATGAAAAAAATTCTGAAAGAAAAATAAAACAAATAGCATTTGATATGGAACCACAAGAACAGTCTAACATCTTGGTCTAGTACTAGACATTTATTTAAAGACAAGTTTTCAAAATATGAAACAAAATAAAAATGCCATTTATCTAAATGACAACACATAAAGAATGGCCTTGATTCAATGCTTGAGTTGAGTCTCTTTAAAGACTTTTCTAAGCGTTTTCCACAATGTTGAGTGTCTTCTAAACAGAATCTCTGACTGTCCTCTGTTCTGACCTCTCGTTTCAAGGACATTCCTACTGGAAACAGCCTTGGAATGCAGAGATGGCAACTTTCTCCATACTAAAGGGTTTAGCAATATGCACTCTTCATGTTGAAAGATTCCACATCACTTACCTAATGGTCTCTTTCCTAAAATGCCTACCACTGCTGATGTAGACATAATAAAAATTCATCTGTATTGTTGCAAGGATAACATGCCATTTCATGTGATAGTCTAAAGAAGTCCTTTATCTATGTCCATTGTTTTCCCTTTAAAAATTTTTTTCACATATGCATTTATATTATTATACACACATATATAATAAACTACATACAGCAATAAGAACCATGAAACACTCAGGAATTATATAAATATTCATTCATAGTGTTTTGGCTATTTGTAATTCGCAGCCATGAAGAAAACATCTTTTCTATCTTGGTGAGTCTAAAATTCTGAATGTAAATCAATATCTATCATATTTTATTTCTATCAACTTAAAACATCTATCTAGACCTAAAAACATCTTAACCCCTAAACAACTAGCTTAATTGTAAAACTAAACTATCTGGTCTTCAACCCCTCCAGAGACTTGAGAAGGAATAAAAATTAAATACCTAAGTAATCAGGAAGTGAAGGTTAGCAGCTAATTTCTGGCAACACTCAGCCTACCTCAAAGAAGATGATGAGCGCCAAAGAACATCCTAATGGAGATTGCTTCAAATATGCCAAATTGTCACTAGGCAAAATGTCCTTATACCTACCACAAATAGGATTCTGCTTAAAAAGGGGCAACCTTGGATGCAGGCAGAGTTGATGGCCAAAGTCTGCCAAGAGAGGGTAAGCAAGTCCTTAGCAGTTCCTGCCTCACAAATATGTCTGTCAGATATACTGGGCAAGAAGGCTGAAGATGATGCTCCAATGTTATAGAATTTTTGAGTGACTGTTCAGGCTGCAAAGAGTCATTTTTTGTCCATTTTTTTCTATAGCACCCTCCCAAACTGTAGTGAGTTAAAAGCATAAGTGTAGAAGCTAATATGGTCTCAGATCAGTTTCAGTTCTGGACAGACAGTAATAATAGTATGACGCTGGGAGAAATATCCCTCCAAAGCACAAAGGATAGGGTTTGAGAGTGAAGCTCAGTGGCAGAGATTGATATTTATTAAAGGTAGGAAAGTTACACTATGGGTCCTTGTGATCAGGAGACATGATCATTGGAGTAATTAGTAACAATGTAGATGAAATGGCCATTCTGTACTATACTGTCTATACTTAGGAGTTGAAAAGTGACCCCTCAGTCACAGTCATATGGGAGGGGAATAGGCTGAAAGAGGAAGGGAGGGAAGGAGGAATGGGAGGATACATGCAGTGGGATAACAATTGAGATGTAATATGAATGAATTAATAAAAAAAATTATAATGCAAAAAGAAAAAAGAAAAAAAAAAGGAAAGTGAAAGGTTGGCCAGATGGTGGTAGCGCACACCTTTAATCCCAGCACTTGGGAGGCAGAGGCAGGTGGATGGCTGTGAGTTCAAGGCCAGCCTGGTCTACAAAGCAAGTCCAGGACAGCCAAGGCTACACAGGGAAACCCTGTCTTGAAAAAAAAAAGCAAAGTGAAAGGTTAAAAGAATTCTGTACAAATGGAGCTGTTTGATGCCCATTCTCAGTGAAAAGAATGTTAAAGCAAAGTATTTAAAAATGAAAGGATACAAGGCATGGGATAACCGTTGAGATGTAATAAGAATAAATGAATAAAATAAAATTTAAAAATAAAATAAAATAAATAAAAATGGAGCCATAACCTCAACAGTCCTATTTGGAAAAAAAAAAATCCCTGGCAAATAAATAAACTGTTCTAAAGGTGAAACAAAAATGGTCTGTTGTGTGAGTTTTTCAATAGAATATATAATATTGAGGGACAGGAAATATAGTTTAATATTTTGAGCATATATTTGAAGAACATTATTTACCTTGAAAATGGAATAATTTCTGAGTGAGATGAGAGCTGTGGTGGGTTGAAATGAAAGCAAGCCCAAGGCCTTAGCCACTCAGAATCATCCTCCCCAACTGTACCCCTTATGTCTTTTCTCACCACTTAATTTACTTCAACTAAACATAAAACTGTCAGGATAAAGCATTTGTCTTCAGGTCAAACACTGTAGAGATAAATCACACCTACCTACTGGACTACTCAGGTCCTTAAACATATGTCTAAGTAAAACATCCTGGTATTTTTTGCATGTGTACATATTTGAGGATAGATGTAATAGTTAAGGATCTTGAAATTACATAATTCCTGATTTATGGCAGGTCCTAAATCAAAGAACTGAAATTCTTACAAGAAAAAAAGTGATTTTCAAACACACCAAGACAGAGTAGGCCCAGGTAGAAAGGCCTTAGGGGAAACTGGCTGCATCACACAGCATCTAGAAATGATGTACAGAACGATTTTCTCTCAAAACCTTCAGAAGACTCTCATCCTTCCCTTACTTTATCTTCAGACTTCTGGCCCTGAGGTTTACCAAAGAAGATGTTTCTGTTCCATTAAGTCATTAAACGTGTGGTCATTTATTATAACAACCCTATAAAAACTAAATAGACATCGTGTTTTGCTCACAACCACAGTCTGTTCTATGATGTAACACAATAAAGCCAAACTGCTGATTGGTAGTGTCCTCTTCACTGATGCCTGGGTCTTCCACCAATGCAGATGCAGCAGTGCATCATAAGAAATATGGAATGTAAAATCTGTCTCAAATACCCTAGGTTACAGGGTGACAGTTTCATTCCAATCAGCTGATGCTCTCCTCACCACTGTGACCCAGAAAAAATATTTAGCACATTAAGTATTGCTTCTCAGATAACCCCATGTCTTTTTTTTTTTTACACTATTTTATTTGGGGTATTGAAGCCTCTACCTCTAAACCACCAACTCTTTAATACTGTGTAAGGGAAAGAATAGTAGTGGGCAGTGGGGACCAGATCCCTTTACCTCTTCTTCTGGATGTTTAGGGTCTACTGGGTTCTTTAATGCCAATACCATTCTCCATCAAAAGCAAACATAGCAAGCAGTCTCTTCTGAGCCGCTGTGTTGAAACATTTCTCTCCATCAGCCACACCATCCATCTCCGACGTCTACAAACTGCTACACACCACATTCCGCCACAGCATACCAATTCTTCTCCCTCTATGCTCTTCTCTCTCTCTCTCTCTCTCTCTCTCTCTCTCTCTCTCTCTCTCTCTCTCTCTCTCTCCCTCTAACTTTCTCGCTCAGAGTCCTAGAACACACCAATTTCTTTGTTGCACAAGGCGGGCCTTCACCAGCTACTAAAGACCACACCCAGCCAGTAAAGACCACTCCCTGAAGGAGGCATTTATCAGCTGTGGACTCACTAAAGCCCAGTGAAGTTCATTACTGAAGCCACTCATCCTTGGACAGATAGTGCACTCAGCAGTGCAGCCAACTACAGTTAAGCTACTGCCCTGGTTTCCTCACTGTCACTCAGGAATATTTTTGACTCTACCTCTATCAGATGAAGAAAGGGATTCTTGGCCTAATACCTTTGAAATCCTGGTTAATTGTTGAGTGTAATTATCTTGAGATGGAACTCATCCACTGTTCTCAGTAAAGATGAGAGGGCGGAACAGACCTTACTTACCAGGTCAACTTTATTGTCTTTGCTAAGGTATACTGTGGGACTATATCAGTTTTACAAAACTTCACTATCTCTGTTGCTCCTAATCCTTCTAGATGAAGTCAGTTTAAAAGGAGAGTATGATTGATGAAAAAGCCGTAGTCTTTCCAAGTTTGTGGAACACAAACACAGTACCACACCATGTAGTTATCAGGGTCAGAAAAACAGATCACTATGCAATCTAATCGACAAGCCTGGACCTTGAAGGCTTCATCTTCCAGCCTCCATCTGCTAACGTAAGCCTAGAATGTTTTCAGCCTCTGAGACTACTGAATAAGCTCAATTTTCCAGGTCTTTCTGAACTCTGGCTGGTTGGGTCATCTCAGCTGTTCTTGCTCACACTGCTCTCCAAGCTGACTGATTCACATTGGCTTCTCTCAGCTTCTGTCTGAATGGCTGTGTTTGGAAAAAAACTTCCTTTGAATTCTATGAACTGAACCGCCCTGAGTGCACTAACTGAACAGAACAGAACTGCACAAACTAAATTGAACTGCAGAAACTCCAACTGAACTCAACTGCATTCAGTTGAACTCAACTGCATTCAACTGCATTCAACTGAACTGCTCCGAATCCAACTCCCTTTCTCTCCCTGCATTGCTCTTAAGTAGCTTCTTCTTTTCTGTTCTAGTCAGAGTTGATCATATTCTATCTGAATCATTCTGTCAAATCTTGCTCCGATTGGCAACTTTGTCTGCATCTCAATTAGATATCATTGATTGTTATTAAAGGTGTGTCTGTAATCAAACCAAGCCATACTGTAATCTGGGGCATGTCTACATTGGAGATGGATCACATAGATATTGATGGTCTTTAGATGTGAACAGAGCAGCCATGTGGCTGGATTAAAATTCCTCTGCAAATTGGCCCTTTTAGCTCTCTCCTTTCAGTATTATCACATACATTCTCTATTATCAGGGTTAGAGATAGTATCTATCACTGGGTCCTAAATAATGGGAGATGACAAAATAAGTGTACCTCCCACATGATTAGGCTGTAATATGTGATGAATGAACAACCCTATGACTTTTTTAATGCATGGAGGTATATATCAATATTTTGATTTCTTCAATAAATCAAAGAAAATAATTTTATAGTAAAGGGAAATAATGTCTTATGAGGCATTTATTAAGGAACTAGGTCCCCCATTCTCAACCAACATCTCTCCAGATTGCAGGACCTCAACTATAAATCTATGAAGAAATGACATCTATTAACACAAAAAACAGCCTTAAATGTGAAAGTTTTCATATTAATAGCAATTGAAGTACAGCTTATTGAGACACTGGAAGTAGCAAAACAAGATAGACTGAATCCAGACTTTGGGCATATAGAAAAATAATAATAAAATTTAAAATGCTAAATTCATGGTAATTTGGTAGGTGCAATACAAAGCTAATACAGTATAACTTAATTAATTCTTTGAGTGTCATCCAATTCTGTAACAAATTATACCCGACTATGGCAATATACAAAGGATAAACTGGACTAATTTCCCCTAAACTGCCCACAAGAAGAAAAAGACTCAATCACTTATTTCTGTACCAAGAGCCCTAAGAACTTGCAGCAGAAAGTAAGACAGCACTGAAAGGTAAGACTCCTGTGCTATACTTGTGATCTTAAATGTTTTCCCAAAGCCTAACAATTGAAGGCATAGGCTTGGTAACACTGGGACATGCTCAGTCATGAACGAATGAGGCTTCTTAAGTGTAACATTCCCAGGCCCTGGTTCCTAATGATTCTCATTGGCTCTGCTCATCAGATGACTAGTTTCACAATGCTACATCCACCTGTCAATGTGTCTTTCTTTGTTAGAAGCTTCAAAGTACACAGGGACTGAAATGTATAAAAAGGTAAGCTAAACCAAATCATTGTTTTTTTGAAAGTCAAGATCTCAGGTGTGGCTTACAAAACATTAAGAAATATTGAACACTTCTGACTTGTCACTAACTTGGGTACCATTTGGAAGTCTCCAAGATATAACCACAAATGCACTTTCAGGGGTAATATGTAATTACACAGGATTATGTGTGGAATCCAATGATTAAGCTATCTTCTCTCTGAAATAATGATATCAATGGTAATTATAAAAACACTGTGACTGCAATCACTTATGGAAACACCATCAAGTCTTCAGAAAAAGAAGGAGATCTCTTCTAGATTAGCTAACCATCAATTTCTTAGGGAACTTTCCCAGGGTGGGAACAAGAGTCTCACCTACCTATGCACATCTTGCGGATAGTTTTCTATACAATGGAAGTCATTTTTGTAGAAAGATTGTTATAAAATGTGCCTCAAATTTTATCAATAGAGTCAAAAGGTTCTGAGCTCTGGGCTCTGGGCACTCTTCTCAAACTTGACATACTAATCAGGACAATTATAGATGATAGAATTGCCTTAGGATCTCTATTTGAAGGCCTGGTGAAACCTTCACAATTACTAAGGCATCATGCTGCACCTTGATGAATGCTTTAGCCAAATGGAAAAGCCAATGTAGAAATGTCAATTAGGTAGAGGAAGTCATTTGGTATTTAAAGTCAGACCATTATGGTCTACAGGCTTGGGGGTGAGGGTGCCTGAATTTAAGATACTTATAGGCATAGTTAAGATAAATGATGAAGCTCGAATTTACCCAGCTGCTTGGAGATTTGCTACAGCTTTAATTAAAAACTCAGTTAGAAAATTCAAAAGCTTGCTTCCCAGTCTCTTTCATCCAGATTAACCAGAGTATCTCACAAGGCAGAATACTTTTGAACATATGAGATGGGTATTGTTAGGAAACTTTTCTGCACCTCTAACAAGTAGTAAAATAATGATCCTTTAATCCACGTTACAATTCCGGATCATGTAAACGGAAATTGTGGCTCACAAGTGACAGTGTTTCATTTTGAAGCAGATAATAAGTATGTTGATCACACAATACAAAACAAGGTTTCCTAAGCTCCGGTTCCCATCATGTGATGCAACTATTGGATCAAGGACAGAAACCTAATAAGACCTTTCCTTATTGTCTCTTAGAACTTGAGTGTGAGAAAAAGCAGTTTAAATGTCATAGCTGCACTACTGACTGAGATGTTATAAATGGTTTTTCTTATTCTGTTCTCTTCCTTCTTGTGGCACATTGTGAGAAATTTAAAACTTTCACTCTTTTTATATCAGTGTTTTTCTTTATTCTTTAAATATCTATATACAATAAAATGTGATCTTATCTAATCATCAATTTCCTCTTCTAACCACTCAAAGAATCCCTAAGATATCAAACCCCCTCCCACACACACACACACAATTATTCTGCTCCGCAAGTCCAGTTAGCGCTGCCCATATGCCGTGAATATAGGACCATTCACTGGACTATGGAAAAACCACACTCTAAAAAAAACGATTCTTGCTACCCAATAGCGTCACTTGCCATTATTACCTCAATACGTGGTAACTCTTTGGGATCAGCCCTCCCATCTAGAAAAGAATTTGGTAAACTTTCTCTTAGGTGGGTCTTACTAAAAATCTTCCTAACATATCTAATAAAATTTGAGAAAATATATTAATAGAAGAACTTCTATTATCTAATATTAAACAAAAACTGTCTTTACTAAATAAATAGAATATATCACATTTGCATTTATATATGAATAACAATTAAAATCATATTCCTCAAGCTTTCTTTTCAAGTGATCTCCATTTAGATTATTATTCGTCTGACACACATGTATTTCAGATAAACAGCTTCAACAATTACCTGTTAACTTCTTGAACTCTGTATTTCAAAATGTTATTCCTTCAGAATCAATATAAGAAGTGAAACTTTTACAATATATCAGTTATTTGGTACAACACTACTCTACTACTAGTTTGGAGAAAAAATGAAATTAAGTATGTAGTAGACTTATATAAGCATATCTTAATATCAATTAGAGGAGGAAAGAAGTAATTCTATATTATAACTTACATTTCCTGTAAAATATGGCTCATCCATGCATTTATGTCTATCCCATTAATATAGTCGACTCTATAGTGTTGTTATATCGCTCTTCTGTGATACATTCAAATATTCTTTTGTTTAGAATAAACATGGGGTCTTGAAATACTTATAGATTGAATAATATAAGCAATATTTAAATAAATTTTCTTACTTCCTGTAATCACAAAGTGAAAAATCTGTGTTTTGAAATAAGGGTTCAACACAGATTTCAATGGAATTAGCTCATAATATTTTTCTACAGTCACATATTTGAACTGAAGTGATAATTTCCCAATATGTCTTATAGTATATCATTAAGATATACTTATTTTATGAATTATACAATACTTATGATGAAATACTAATAACATATACTTGCAAGTTTTTTTATGAAGAAATAAGTCATAGAACTACATCACACTTGTAGAAATGGACTAAAACTTGAGTATCATGTTTATTGTGAAGTTATATTTAGAGTTAGAACAGTGATTCAGATTCAAAGACCTTGCCTATTTTGTGCAAGGTCCTAAGTTTGATACCTAGCACCAAAATTAGCTTATTAATTAATAAATCAATAATAGAATTAAAATAATGAATTGCATTTAATGAAGTAAATAAAACTAAAAGTCAGATCACAATCATAGGTGAGATGACATAATTTTATGTTATTAGTTAATTGATTCTTTTCAATTCTTCCTTATCCAGGTTAATTCCTCCTCACATCTATGTTTATTATAATTTCTTACTATTAAAGAGGAGTTCTAACTCAAATTAAAACAAAATTACCATTTCATAAAACATTTTCTTATAACACTTATCAAATAGAGTTTAGCAGCTAACTTGTAAGCATGGTCTTTAATGTTTTCTTAATCTAGCTACAAAATAATGTAAAAATGTTATATGATTTCATAAAAGTAATCTATGATTTACAATCTCAGTTGATATAATTTACCCTTTCTCCTAAACTGAAGGTAAAATAAAGTAATTTTACTTATGACTTGCATATTAATGACCATTAATTCTCCAATTGAAAACTTTGATGTTTTATGAAGAGACCAATTAGATAAAATGTATTTTGTAAGTTAAATTTATCCAAGTTCATTGTAGAGGGTCAAAGAGAACAAAAAAAAAAAAAAAAAGAAGGACCAGTGATTTCTTTTCTTTGTTTTTCTTTTCTTCTTTCGTATATTCTGATTGGTTTGCACATTCCCCTTCTCTGTGCCCCCAGCAGAAGTCCACTGGAGGAGAAGGCTTGCTGTGAGGTAGATGAGGACAATATGGGGAGGATTTGGTCGGGTATAAAAGAGGGAAAAACATCATCATATAGTTTATGTAAAAAAATAATAAAAACATAAGAAGAAAAAGAAATTCTTCTTTCAAACATCTTAAAATTTCTCTGAATTCCCTACATTATAAAATTTCATACTCTAGAGTAAATATATATTCAATTCTGATCAGCATTTACATTTAAAGATGAATTTTTAAGGCCCTGAGAAATGAGCATTTGTTTAATTGCTTTTCCTTCAGATGTTCTTGCAATGTATTTATCCTTTAGACCACATTTTATGAACTGTTGTCATCTTCCTTTCATGTGCCTGTATATATTAATTTTATTACATTATCAACCATATACTTGTTCACTCAGTATGAGGATTTACAATACGCTGATTTTTCTCAACTTTGGAAAGAAATCTGGAGGTTTCTCAGAAAATTGAGAATGTACCCAGCTATACAACTCCTGGACTTATACCCAAAAGATGCCCCACCATACCACATGGACATTTGTTCATCTCTGTTCACAGCACCTTTATCTTTAATAGTCAGAAACTGGAAACAACCTAGATGTTCTTCCACCGAAGAATGGATAGAGAAAATGTGACACATCATGGCATACTACTCAGCTATTAAAAACAAAGACATCATATAATGTTTAGGAACACGGATGCAACTAGAAAAGATCATTCTGAGTCAGTTAACCCAGACCCAGGAAGACATGAACGGTATGTACTCATTTATATGTGGACATTATCCGTAATATACAGCATAACATACTACAACACACAGACCCAAAGAGGTCAAGGAGAGTCTAAGGGAGGATGCTTGAATTTAACTCAGAAGAGCAATTAAAATGGACATATGAAATAGATGGAGGGAGAGAGATGTGTGGGAGAGGAGAGGGGAGACTAATAAGGGTGAGGCCAGTGTACGAAGAGGGGCAGGTGGGAGTGAAAGGACCAGGATATATTATGAGTTCATATTGAATGTCAATGAAATAATTTATTTTTGCTCCAAAATCCATTGGTACTAATCTGAAACACAATTTTCATTCATATACATTGTCTTTGGAAGAAAATTGTCTTTGATTCAAAATTTACATTAAACTCTTATTTTAACAGATATATTTTAAGATAAAGAAAAAAACTTTTAACCTCTGAGCCAACTCTCCAGCACCAAGAAAACACTTTCTAATATGTTTATTATTAAAAATTATTGAATACAGTAAATGAAAAATATAAAAAAAAGCTTAATCAAGTTTAAAAAATGTGTCTTCTGTTCTATCAAAATTCATTAGGATTATGTCATTTTTAATTAAGTGGCTAAAACCAATTTTGAGAATAAAGAAAAAGAGTCAGAATCGATATTAAATAAATAATAAATAAATAAATAAATAAATAAATAAATAAAATTAAATATTGGGATTTTTACATTACCTTTTGAAAACAATTGCCAAATAAAATATTTATAAGTTTGAAAACATTGTTATCATTTACCACTTTTACAGAGTGCTTAGTTTCAGGAAAAACACAATGTTGGGTGGTTGGTATTTCCATATCCTGGGAATCTGACAGCAACATAAACAGAGAGAGAGAGAGAGAGAGAGAGAGAGAGAGAGAGAGAGAGAGAGA
>OU015743.1:10156381-10200727 GCA_907169655.1 Acomys percivali | reverse complement strand
GATAGATAGATAGATAGATAGATAGATAGATAGATAGATAGATAGATGATAGATAGATAACTAGTACACAATAGATAGTTGGCCTATGATAGATATCAGAAGGTATCTACAAGATAGGCAAATATATACTAGTAGATATTGATAAAAGTGATTATGAAGACTGATATTCCATTCCCTGATGTCTATAGATCTGTTTCTAAAGAAGGATAGTGGCATAAGTAAGGATAGTGTTACATGAGGATTGGCATTTTCAATAAATTCTCCTAACCTTTAGGAAAAATGAGAACATAAGGGGTTATGTCCTAAGGGAAGTCAACCAGTAGTCCAGTGCTAAGAAAATGCACTCCAACCTAATGCTTCTTAAAAGCACCACTGTGTACAGTGACCTATCCATTTACAGTGACCCTATCCTATGGAGATGACTCAGTGTATTTGAAGTTACTATTTCAAGGTGCTATGCAAGTGGAACTATCAACAATAAGTCTCCTTTTGCACTTTACGTTGAAATCAGAGAGGTGTTTTCAAAGATCAGGAGTGATTTAGTCATAGGGTACAACTACTTCCTCCAAGAGTCAGATGAAAACAGGTACATGTAAACAGGGCCTTGCTGGAGGAAACTCCACTTTGAAATGTAAAGTAAATTTATTATGTTATTCTAGTGTTCTATAGATAAAATTATTTTAGTATATGTTTGATGCAATATTCCAGCTTAAATGAACAGTAAGTAGCATAACCTTTGGGTTTTGATACTCATTTATAGAACAAGAATATTATAAATGTTTATATTCTAAGTAATAAAATGTGTACCTTGTTCCTACATTTAATTAGGTTTTTGAATCATAAATCACTTGTGCTATAAGATTTCTGGGGAACTTTAGCATACTTTCATTAGAAAAAATAAATCTTCTCTTAAATATATAGTGCACTTTTATCCTTAGGCAGTGCAGATCTAGACATTGGCTTGAGCTAACTCATCTCACAATAGCAGCACAGTTACGATATTCCAGATACTCAAGTAAAGGAAGAGAAATGATAAATGGCTAATAAGTTTGCATTAATTTATTTACCTAAGCGACCAGCCTATTTTTCAATCCAAGCCAGATCATGTGGCTCCTTATCTTTCTCCTCTGGTAGTCACTAGCACGTGCCAGAGCTCTTGCTTAAGGACTAGCAGCAAAGGCAGTCAGAAGTTTCTAGGGAACCCCAGCAATGGATAACTTTGGATTGTTTGGTACAGAAAAGTGTGCAGAGGAAGAAAGAACACTTAATGGATGCTAAACCAGATAACCTACCCCTGATATGTGTGTCCTAGATATTATCCTCAATTTTAATGCTCATATCAGATATATAATAAAACAGAGATAAGTCTAGTGTTAGAATTGAAAGTTCACCCTTATTATGTACAAGGTCAAAATGAACAATCGAACAGGAGAGCAGATCTACCCAAAGGTTTTTAATTTTTTCAGATGTGCCTCCTTAGGATTTATTTTTAAAGGGAGTGAACATTAGTGAGGGAATTCCATACTTAACATTGCCAGAGAATGTAAACAGATACATACTCGTGTGTGTGTGTGTGTGTGTGTGTGTGTGTGTGTGTGCGTGCGTGCAAATTTTCTTTCTTTTATTTCTCTCTATCTTACATATAAAAGGCTCTAGGGTATGGGGAAAACTTGGCGATCTCACTGACCATGGTAGCGATCTGGAAGTCTGCCTAGAGTTTTTAGGGTTTAAAGATTCTGCAGCGTATGAGGAGTGAAGAGTTCCAAAACCAATAAAAAGCCTATCATTTGGATTCACCACTTCCATTACTCACAGGCCGATCTGAACTGGATGTTCCACCTCTCCTTTTCTTTAAGATTCACTCCCCCACAGGAAGCAAAGTCTGATAAAACTTAGCAGACTCTTGCCATTTGTCAGATTTCTAGATAAGAATTATTTGTTCATTTCCCATAAAATTATATCTGATGGTATCCAACTATATTATTCAGTGTTTTCTATGCAAAGAAGGAAAAGATTCCTTCTTAGGTAATTGTTATGCTTCTATTATCTTACCAGCTGTGTACCTCCTCATATAGTCACTTCTACAGGTACAAGGCCAACACGTAGCTCTTTTCCTGGCACACTCACCTTTTCCCTGGCCCACATACGTTCAATATCACAGTGTAGTATATTAAAGCCTATATACCATCACTAAAGTGGCAGAGACTCTTGTGTGTGAAAAGCTTAAATAGCCTACGTCTGACAGCACATGTTTGTAATTCTCAATGTTCCAGAGACCAAGGCAGAAAAATCACAAGTTTGGGGCCAAAATGGCTACAGGGTTACCTAAACTTCTCCTAGACAAAGTACTAGGATTCTGTCTCTAAATAAAGAAGGCTGGGTATACAGCTTGTGGAATGTACCATGAGCAAGACCCTATATTCAATATTCCTTGCCACAGGAAATAATAAAATAAATAAGACAAATAAAAATAAATGAAATGTGTAAAGAATGAAGAAAGGTACAAAATTCATATTTGTTAAGTACATGATGGTCCATGGTGTCAGCATTGAGTGGAATGTCCATTTGGGAACACCATAGTACACAACAGAAAACTTTTAACAAGCTATTCCCTTAGGTCTACACAGTCTGTTAAAAAATCACTTTATTTCAAGTCTAAAAGTTGAGGAAAATTTTAAAAATACACATTGGAAGCCAAGGAAATTAGAAAAACTGAATTTCTCTCCCCTAGATCTGTTTCTGTGTTTCTTGTATAATAAGATGGTCTTTATTTTTTTGGTGAAAAGAATTGTCTGAACCTTAGACATACAAATCCTTGAGTTTCTATAATCAATAGTATTTGATCATGTTACCCCAGCTATAATTTACCAATTTATTTTAGTCTCCTAATCACTTATATTGTGACCTGGTGACAACTATTTTACTTCTAATCCTCTTAAAGGTTGCTTATGAAACAATATTAAAGTATTGGTTTGATTCTTGTGTTTCTTTGAGGTAAAGTTAGGGTTTTGTCCATAGTTGATGGCAACTTAGTGAGGACTTAGGGCTGACAGAAACTGACTCTTGCTTCGGGAGACAGTAACATCACTGCTACTTCATTGACCTGCTAGACTCACGGGACTTGACATATAGATTTATCAACTGCTAAGCAATGGCATTGCCAGGCATATAAATTCATTGTGAGCCTAGCGTTAATGTGCATGAGTATTGATGCCAAGGTATCTTTCTCACCATCAGAGATCTTCCATGGTGTAGTCACTCATCAATCACAATGTACTCACATTCTGGGTGGATTTTCAAATCATTAGAGACCTTACTCTGCCACAACATCCAAAATGGCTTTCAAGAGAAAGTCTACTCGCTGTCTAAGATGTGGAAAGTGCTAATATATATTCCAAGCGTAGAGCAGAATCAGAGTTTAAAGGCGCATCTCTGCCTTGCTTCATTGAGGCTCATTCCTCTTTTGCCTGTGGAGAGTTGCCCTCTGTCTTGAGACATACACTCTAGTTGTAACTATGAATAGAGTTTAACCCAATAAAAATATCTCAAAAGCAATAATTACTTGCTTAAAGGCAATTTGAGAATTGCTACATCACAATAAAGATGAAAGATAGAACAGCATTCTAACATATTAAGGAGAAAAAAATCTGTAAGTAAAATGTTAATAAATTTTGGGGAGTTCAAATGTGTTCTAAAATACCGAAATATAATGAGAATGTACATAGAATATCATAGTCAGATTTTGGTTTTGAATTAAAAAGCACTCCTGATTTTTTATGCCTTATATAGGTTACTTAACCTCCCTTAGGTCAATTGTTCTGTGTTAACCGGCATACAACTATGTTGTATGCCAATGGATACACATGCTTTAGAATCATCAGGCCCAATCTGCAAAAGCATCTCCAAGCAGTCACCATATCTAACAAGTGTGTAACCTTCGTATTATGCTCTCCAGAATTTAAGGCAGAAGTGCACTGGAATTCTGAGTCTGAACCTACAGCATGGAGCATATATGTCAGTTCTCTAAACTCTGCAAAGTGGCGTAAACAAGCCGTTGTATGACCTTGTTCCAAGGCAATACTAACAGGATCTGCGTTTCTATTTTAACATACAGAGCTTCATCCAGTGATAGGTCTTTGACAATACACATACAGTATCTAGTCTGACTGTGTTGGTCCACACCCCATGTCTTTCTATCCAGCAACTCAGTGGGATGGCATTCTGCAGTTTCTTCAAGTCTTTGTGGAGTTTTATCATCTGAAACTACTTCTTTCGGTGTTATTGTAAGTTCCAGATTGGATCTCTCTGAAGATTCCCTCTTGTGATTCCAAGATTTCTCCCACCTTTGTTCTATGGCCTTTAATTTAGTATCTACATTCTCAGTCCCTTTTTTTTCCCTCCATATCTGTTTTATTCTGATAGCTCTCAAAGAGGATATACGAAACTGAAATTGTAACTGAAAAAAAATTATTTGTGTGCTAAGAGAAACAAGCTCAGTGGAATCCAGAGGCACTATACCTCCATTTCCAACATAGAAAATACTCTTCTTCTTTAATCTCAAAATCTCTCTGTAAGGACTTTAATTTCTTAGACTCAGATTCCGTCCTAGGCCTTACCAGTTCAGATGTTTGAGGCCTCTCAGTCTGTATATGGCTTCTACATTCCAAGAGAGACTTTTCTGATTCCCTTCCTAGACAATACCCCTCCCCCACTGTGTTAAATTATTTGATCTCAAGTATGCACTCCTCTGCTGTGGAAGTCAGGGCAGCAAAAGCCCTTTCTCAAAAGTTTTTAACTTCCTGCCTTAGATAGGAAAGTCTGGCTTTGAAACGCTTGCATGTATGAAAGAGCCACTTTTCTTTTTCTTTTTTTTTTTTTTTTTTTGTCTTTCTTCCTTTTTTTATTTTTCTGTTGTTGTTGTTTAAATAAAAGAACTGCCTCTGCTTTGGCTATCTGGTGTTTGTTTCAGTTTTTGTTTTTCTGCAGCCAGTAGGAGGCCTTGCACTGGTGGGGGGGGGGTGAGGGGCTGGGGAATCATTTAGAATTATCTCATAAATTTGCCATGACTCTTAGAGACCACATGGAGAATTGATCTTTGTCACAAAGTAGCGAGAAAGGGATAAACATGATGCAAAGACAGAAATTGTCCTTTTAATAATATCTTGTAATTTTTCTTAACAATGTGAAAGAATTTTTTTGGATGTTTAATATGGGTTCTCTGTACTTTGTTGTACAGTCTGGTCTTATACTCAGAACCTTCTACATTGGCTTCTTGAGAGCTGATTGTGAATATACCAATTGCCTGCCTCAATAGTATTCAATTTTCTAAAAGATCTGAAACATAATTTTTAATTTTTAATTATCCAGTATTTATTTTCTTCTTTTCCCTCTATGCTCTATTATACATATATTATCAAACTTACAATCTGGTTATAATTTAATTTTAAATTACAATTTAATTTTTGCTACTTTGTCTCATTTTAGTGTGTGTACTTTTATTAGTCTTTTATTTTCGATACATATATGTATGCGTGCGTGTGATAGATGAACTCCATATGTTATTAAAACACTAAGATAATCTCAGATATACCAAAAATGTAAATACAATTTTATATGTTGTATGGGAGAGAGGGAGCCAGATCAACGTCTGTCAAAAGTTCTGCTTTGCTTGAAAGACTTATATTGATTTTTGATAAAAAAAAAATAAGTAATAGATCTATCGCCTTTCTGCTGCTAAAAAGTATTTTCTCATTTTTACTGAATCCATTTTTTTTTCTGTGATTGATTTACTCATTCCAAAATTCCATGAAAGTCCTTGTAGTCAAGTCATCGTAATTATTCTAATGCTATGGAAACCTGCTTACTGAGTCAACCAATATTTAGAGTTTATATTTTAGACTTTGTTCAGATTGCTATGCATAATTCATCCATAGAAGTGTATTATCATGTCTGCTGAACTGATGACATTGAGTTTCTGCCCAAAAATAAACATTCAACTAAGATTGAACAGGAATGAAAGATGAAACCATTTACATAATTTCCTGTAAAGGTTTTAAAATATATCTGCTTGAAAACATCTATTTTGTTTCTGAAATGGACTCTATATAGAATACAATGCTTCCAATTAACAGCCACCTTCTCCCGTCTACTTTCTGAGTGTTGCTGGAATCGCAGGCTTTCAACATCATGCCAGGTAAAAATATCTGTGGGTATCTGTTTTTTGTTTGTTTGTTTGCTTGCTTGCTTATTTGTTTTATATCTATTTGTTTCTATCTTAAATTTGTCATTTCCTAGACTTTCCTTTAAATGTTAGTATTTATATCTTATCAAATATAAAGACACAAGTGCTGAACAAGCTCTTAAAAGTGATCAAATTAATGATTCACTTGATTCTATGGGCTCTCATACCTTAAAAACAAGAGCTGTTCTCTATAGAAAATGTCATATGCATCGCTCTGGTTTTGTTTCATGCAGCACTCAGCTAATAGATATTCTTCATATTATGAAAGGATAAGTTTATCCAGCATTTTATTAGTTATCAACTTATATTTACACTTGATTTTTCAAAATTAACCTTTCTAATCCTTTCCAAAATGTTAAATATATAAAGGACAGTGGCTACCTTATTTGCCAGGACAACCCTAACGTTGAACAGTTTTAGAAAATCATAATGAATAAATGAATGAGTGAATATGCATACTACCTGACTCCTAAACACTTGGAGGGGCTTCTGGTAAAAGGTTAACTGCCCTTGACCCTACATAACTTTATTATATAACCAGAAGAATTAATGATATGCTCACTTCAGACCCTTTTGGAACACCTTTGTGAATAAGAGCATTCATTCTAAGAAACACCAACCCATTCACAAAACCTTTGACTCCCACATTCCCCTGCCTAAAACATATGCAAGGATAAAGATTGAGCAGAGATTGAGGGAATGTCTAAGCAATGCTGGGCCCAGCTCAAGACCCACCCTGGGGAAGATAGCCAAGACCTGACACTGTTAGTGATACTCTGCTGTGCTTGCAGAAAGGAGCCTACCATAGCTGTCCTTTGAACGTCTCCACCCAGCAGCAGTCAACCAATGCTTATGCATGGACTTCCTAGGTCCCATACACAGATGTAGCCTATGGGCAGGCAGCTCAGGCTTCATATGTGTCCTCTAGAAAAAGATACAGGGGGCAGGTGGGGGCTCTCCCTGACGTGGACTCTCTTGCCTGCTTTTTGATCAATTCCCCCTGGTGGGACTGCCTTGCCAGATCTAAGAGGAAAAAGGACACACTCCATCCTGATTGCAACTTGATGAGCTAGGTGGGTGGGTGGAGCGGCTCACTTTTCTAAGGAACAGGGGAAGGCAAGTGGGGAAAGAGGGAGGGAGCATAGGAACAGGTGGAGGGGGGAGGGGCTGTGATCACGATGTAAAGTGAATAAGTAAATTAATTTTTAAAGAGAATATTCATTCTTTTTCAGTGTTATTCCTAAATCTGTGATCCCAGGATCAACAAAACCATCGTCATACAATTTCTCAATCAATGAAAGTATTCCTGCCCAACTTAGATTCAGGGAAAAAAAAAATAACAAGATTGAGGAGAATGGGGATTTAACCTGATTTTAAAAGCCCCTCACATGAGGCTAAAGTCTGAGAACACTGTTTTAATACAAAGTTATTTTTTTTAAATAAAGACAGATGCTTCTAACTAGTTACCCACGGAAGTAAAAATTAGCACTGTTTTTCCCACTAGGTTAAACACTAAAGCATAAAATAAATTCCTGAACATAACCTTTTAAAAGATGTCAGTTGGGAAGGACAGAAAATGTGAGCTATTCTTGAATATCCTATGAATACAACCATGGTGTTTAAAAAAATTACAATTTAACCAGTGCTCAGATTTAATACCACCCATTTGAATATATAAATAATGAATTTTTCCTAATACATTTTTTAAAGTGTGTGATCATAATGTTGAAAACATTATGGAAGCAAATTTTCTTGAAAGACCTGGTTTCAATCACAGGTAATGGAGCTATATTTTAAAAGATTAGTATTGTTGACCCTTTAGCTCCTTTTAATCAGTGTATACATGAAGACAGTAAAAGATGTTATGGTATAAAAGTGGTTGTGCACGCCAATTTTCTTTCTATTCGTCTTCCACCTTTGCCTGTTACAATGCAATTTTACTTCCCAGGAGATGGGCACAATTTCTACAAACTAAAGGAAATGCAGAGTATCTCATACAGTGCTTGAACTTAGGGCCACGGACTGGAAGTCTTGCAAAGGACAATACAGCACAGCCCATGGCTGTCTGATTGACTCTGATCTGTCCCATAAAAACTATGACAGCCTTTCGTAACTGAAGTCTGTGAAAAGATTCCAGAGAATTTTTAACCCTCTTCCCCTCCATTTTACAGACTTAATAGAAGGTCAAACTCTTTAAAAATGAGAACTTATTTCTCATATATATATGTTGCCCTAAGGAAATATTCTAGAATCCTCTGAATTATTACTTGGTTGCTATTCTCAAAAAGAGTTCACTTCATCGAATATAGAAGAAATGGAATGAAAAATATTCAATTATCAAAATTTCCCTTAATCTCCCCAGAAAATACCTACTCCACAGTTTCTATCCCTTTGATAAAAAATATTGCCTTAATTGGGTGGTTGAAATTTTTTAGTTATTGTAAGTTCCAGTATATTTTTCTTATAGCCAGAACTAGTTTACTAAGAATTATTAATTTATTTGTGGCATTGTCAACATAAATATCTTGAATATTTTTCTCAATTGCTTATGGGCAAAAGCTCTTGGACATTTGCAAATAATCAACAGTATGTTTTTGTTTTAAGGTATCTCAGGTTCTTTAATTAAATGGAGACTTATTATAGACATGGTAAAAATTTTTAAATAATTAGGAAATGTTTTTAAGTTTCTAGAAAAGACTATATTTCAAAATAGATGAGAAATGTTTTCATAAGTTTAATTCAGCAAATATTGTCTAGTAATATAATTTGCTATTTAATTATAATGTTTTCAATTATTTTTGCTCATAAACATTTTACTATATTTTTTTTTCTTTTTATTCCTTTTTGTTTGGTTTCTTGGTTGTTTTTTTCTTTGTTTGGTTGTTTGATTGATTAGTTTTTGTTTCATTTTGGGTTTTTTGTTTGTTTGTTTGGGGAGGTCTATTTTTTTGTTTTTCGAGATAGGGTTTTCCTATGTATAGTCTTGCCTGTCCTGGACTTTCTCTGTAGACAGGCTGGCCTTGAACTCACAGAGCTCCACCTCCCTCTGCATCCCTAGTGCTGCGATTAAAGGCATATGCCACCAGGCCCAGCCTTTTTCTTGTTTTCAACACATACAAACCAACCACAGTTTCCCTTCCTGAAACTCCTCCTAGGCAGCCCTCCTGCCGTCTGCCAATCCCTGAGATCTACTTCTTCTCTTATTCCCTTCAATGAAGAGCAGTCCTTTCAGACTTCCATAACACAAATATGTTATGCTGAACGTGGCATAGCAAGGTACAGTAAGCCTAGGCACATACCTCATATCAAGGCTGAGCAAGGCTACTCAGTAGGAAGAGACTCCAAAGGAGGTAAAAGAGTCAGGTCTACCCACCACTTCCACTGTGTTTAAGATACTCAAATTTATTTCATTGATATTTATAGGTGCTTATTTCTAAGCAAATAAGGCAATTGTAAATAATTTAGGTACTAAAATTTCTTTTTTTCCCCCAACAAAAATGATTAGTTGGATATCTTTTCATTGATGTCCAAATCAAACCTCTCCAATGGAAAATTTAAAAATAATGCATGCCATTTGGTTTTCTGACACTAAACTACCAGTTTAACTTGGCTGAAAATGCAGCAAAGACTATAATTTCTTTAAGAAGATTCTAACCAAACAAGATTCCAAATACATGAATTCTTTCTCTATAGACCTTATATAAACACATTCATTATTTTTTTAAATATATACATAATTGTAAGCTGGGCATGCTTGAAGATATCATAAAATAGCCATGTATAATTAATGTTTTCTAGTAAATATTTTAAAATGATAAAACAATAACAACAAAAAGAAATTATTTTTAACCTGAAAAATAATAAAGAAACATGACTGCATTATGTTCAGGAATTTTAGAAAGAAGCCACTGTGTGTGTGTGTGTGTGTGTGTGTGTGTGTGTGTGTATGTATGTGTATGTGAGTATGTGTGTGTATGTTTGTGTGTGCATATGAGTGTATATATGTGTGTGTCTATATGTATGTGTGTATATCATGACACAAGAGTTATCAATTATTTCTATTCCTGGATATTGAACCCTGGCTGTAAATATGTTAAGTATACAACTATACAACTAAGATGTATTACTAGCCCCTGTAAAACATACTTTTGGTTTATTAGACAAGGTAAATTATAGGAGAAAAATATGTAACTAAGAAATAAACTCAGAAAATAACTCTTAAAAATAGAACTTTGATGTTAAACGCCTCAAAAACTTGTTCAAAATTGCTTCATGGAATAATGTTTTGCTGATGGGCTAGTGAATAAATTTTCCCCAAAGTTCCAAAGACGCAGCCTGTAAACTAAGTATCTAAGGCTCCCCCAACCCTAAAACAAAACAAACAAACAAACAAACAAAAACATCCACATAAACTTAAAAGAGAAGAAAAGTTTATATGGAATGTTCAAAATGAAAGTCAGTGTTGTATCTCAACAAGAATGGAAGTCACAGGGGTAAATACATATTTGTGATAATATCTAGGGAGAAAGAAAGCCAAAACATCATGTTGGAGGATTCCAAACATAGTATTTTATTAACTCACAAGTCATTAGGCTATTTACCATGTAAATATGAATTCATCTTGATCAGAACCATAGATAACAATAAGGGAGAGTGAACACTCACTTCTTTGTGTCATAGGCCTGGAATTGACACACACCCTACCATTTTTTTAAATTTTTATTAATTTATTCATATTACATCTCAATTGTTAGCCCATCCCTTGTATCCTCCCTTTCTTTCCTCCCTCCCGCTTCCCCCCCTACTCCCTCCCCCTATGTCTGTGACTGAGGGGGACCTCCTCCCCCTGTATATGATCCTTGGGTATCGAGTCTCTTCTTGGTGACCTATTATCCTTCCTCTGAGTGCCACCAGGCCTCCCCATCCAAGGGACATGGTCCAATATGGGGCACCAGAGTTTGTGTGAAAGTCAGATCTCCTTCTCCACTTAACGGTGGAGAATGTCCTGTCCATCGGCTAGACTGGGTAGGGGTTCGAAGTTTACTGCCTATATTTTCCTTGGCTGGTGCCATAGTTTGAGGAGGACCCCAGGACCCAGACCCGCCTGTAGTACCATTTTTATTTACTTTCCGCAGGTCAAGCTGATTGTCAACAACAGGATTATAGGTATGTACTTACCAAGTTCCAAACAGCATCTCAGTGATAATGCCTGTTTTGGTTTTTGGTTTGAGATAGAAAAAGTTAACACAATTACCAAGTAATCTTGATGTTGCTGTTGAGTATCAGAAGAGGCATCTTCAATGGGGAAAAAAACACAAGCTTCTCGCCTTTAGGCTTAGATGCATATTAGGCAGAGAAAACTGGCTTTAAAACCCAGTGGCTATATTTTCATCTCATCTCTATCTAGATTTTGTTCCTTTAGTATTCCCCGATGTCTTTAAATGGGGTTATGTTCTTTAATCTAAATAGTGACACCCCTGTTGTTGGAAGTAAGGTGCCTAACATAGCTTTCCAAACATCCTGAGTACCCCGTCACAACATAGGTTTCATGTTCAGAGTCTCAATGCTCTTTGTAGGTACTCTGATCTTTCTAACCGCACTTTCCCTGGCCTGATAACTTCCAGAAATTCGGATGCAAGATTCCATGGCCACTCTTTCATCTTTCTTCTGAAGCCTTGCAGGGCAGTCTTTGACCACACTTCTCAGTACCAATTTTCTGTATACCTGTTATTATGATAAAATACTCTGGTAAAAATAACTTATTAGCAAAAATCTTTGTCTCACAGTTTGAGACTATGGTATACTATATACAGGAATTTCAATCTAGCAAAATGGTTGCTCTGGCAAGGGATCACATCCAAAGACCTAGGTCTGTGTGTCTGTGTGATCCAGTGGGGATACAGACAAGCCCTTAGTACATACCTTAAATCCATCTGGCTGGAATTTAGTACACAGTACATACCTTTTATCCCAAACAATGACTTCTAGTTGAGGGGCAGACAAAATGACAAATCAGGGAAAGATTTGATACAATGAGTCAGAGGTAGGATATTCCCAAGTTTCACAAAAACAGATAGGAAAAAGAAGCTACCAAAGAGCAGCAGAGAGAGAGAGAAAGAGAGAGAGAGAGAGAGAGAGAGAGAGAGAGAGAGAGAGAGAGAGAGAGAGAGAGAGAGAGAGAGCAGGAGAATTCATGGAGAGAGTCGAGTAGAGTTCGGAGTACAGTACAGTTTGGTGCAGTCCAGCTAAATGCAGTTGAGTTCCTAGAGTTCAGAGGCAGATTTTTCCAAGCAGAGCAATTCAGAGGTAAGCATAGAGAAACTAGTTTGAATCAGTCATCTTGAAGAGGAGTTTTGAGTCAGAATAGCTGATCTGAGCAAGCCAGCCAGGGTTAAAAAAGAATGACAAAGGTTGAGCATATTCAGCTTTTAAGTGTCACAGGCTAAAATATTCTAGGGGTAGGTTAGCAGATGGAAGTTGGAAGCTGAAGCCTTCAAGGTCCAGACCTGTAGAATATTAGAATATATGGAGGCTAGAGGCTTCCAGGCCTAGGCCTAGGGATAGTTAGATAAAAAACGCTCTAGGTTCAGCCCATGCCATGTACTTGTAAAGCCTGGGTACAGCTCTCATCTTATCTCCTCACCTGAAACAATAAAAAAAAAATGCATTATTGCTACAGGGAATCATGGAAACAGTAGCTTGGAGTTTATGGTCACATTATGTTCTATGTGTGCAGTCAAGAGGAGTACAATTGGTGAATGCGAGTACATAGCATGTTTTTATACTTGTATTCAGTCCTGGACTCTAGCCCATTGACTTGCCCTGACCACACCAAAATCAGGTCTTCTCGATTCAGCTAATAATCTTTTCAGTCCTTCCCATGTGTGCTTACAAGTCCCTATCCTAGGTGACACTACAATCGGTCAACTTGTCAGTTGTCCTTACCCATTATCTCATGCCTTAGATTTCCTCTACCAAACCTATTAGTCTATTGCTCTATAACTCAATCGTTTAAAGTGTTCATCGTGGCCAGGATTCAGATACATACTCCACAAGAATATAATCTGGCTATCTTCTAGCTTAGTTTCAGATAAATTTCTGGTAGTCTGAATCATTGTTAGCTACGCCTCTGCCACCCACATTTCCGTAAGGTTTCTGGACTTTCAGACTTCAATGAGAATGGCTCATAACATAACACTCTTGCTTGCAGTATTAGGCGGTTTCTTCATGTCACAGTTCCAAACTCTAACTCACTCCTTTGGCAAACCAGTTTCTAAGGTTTAGATCTACATGGTCAGGCTGTCACAGCAATAGCTCCACATCTGTCTTAGTCACTTTTGTTGTTGGAAAAAAAAAATACTTGCAAAAGGACAGGAAGGAATGAAGTGTTTGTTTGGTTCACCGTTTGACTGTAGAGGCCATCATTTCAGGGAAGCCGAGTGACCATGCCTGGGGTAGCTGGCTGCATTGTATCTGCAGCCAAAAGCAGAGAGCAAAGAATGTGCATTCTCATTTTCCTTTTTCCAAAAAGGCCATGACCCAAGCCATTAAATAGCACTGTTCACATCCTGGGTGGCCATTCCCACCTCTATTACCATAAAATAGAACCAATGTAAATGATCACAATTGCCAATTCAGAACTCTATTCATTACTATTTGATTATAACCTGAATTAATAAATCTAAATGCAATGTCTATAACCACTCAGAGACTGAATAAAAAATCATTCAAATCAGTAGTTCTACCATGAAATCATGATAATAAAGTTAACTGCATAATCAAATGAATTTATTAAATTCACTTTATTTTTCTAAAAGTATATGAAACTTTTTTTTCTCTCACTTTTCTTAGTTCTTTGAAATTTCGTACAGTGTACTTTGATCATATTCATCCTCTTCCCCACTCCTCCTAGACTCATCTTTCTCCATGCACACCCAATTTTGAGTTCTCTCTTTTAAAAAAAAATCTATCAAGTATAGTTTGTACAGCTCATATATTCTTAGATGTATGGCCGCTTCTGCAGTGCAGTCAAGCCAATGGGGGCTGCTCCTTTAAAAACTGATTCTCTCTATCAACAATGATCAGTACCTACTAATCTAGGGGCAGAAGTTTATTCTCACATCTCATCTCCATGTTAAGTTTTGTCTGGCTTGATCATGCATCAGATTTGTGCACACTCTCATAGTCACTGTGGGTACATTTGAGTCAATGCCCTGCTTTGTCTAGAGAATACTGACTCCCTGGAAATCCTCCACTACCGTAGCTCTTACAATCTTTCTGTTCTCTATAGTGCGATGAACCTTAGTCTATGGAATAGGGGTCAGATATAGATGTTCTGCTTATCATTGGGAATTCTACAGTCTCTTATTCTCTGCCCACTGAGAAATTGTGGGTCTCTGTTAGTACCATCCACCATAAAAAGTATCTTCTCTAATAAAGGTTGACAAATACACCAATCAGTAGATATAATAGGACATTATGAGTCTGTCTAGCACTGTGACTTTTTAGCTTATCAAGCAAGGAATTGAATCATCACTTAGCCTTGATGTCTCAAATACCATTTTATATTGCTGATATTTATCTTCCAATAATTCTTATCCTCATATACTGAAGAAAATGTCCTACTTTTGTATAAAAACACATTAATAAGTTCTTAGCTTGTGACCTTCTTGGAATTTGAATCTCAGATCACTGATCACAACTTCTAAATGAACTTTCTTGATTTTTCCACAAAAACAAAAACAAAACAAAACAAAAAACCAAAACAAGAACAAAAAAATTTCTTTATACCCAGTTAGGCATTTTATTTCATTATTTTAATTAACTTGAAAGTTAATTGATGAAACTTGTTTCATCTCTCTATTGCTGACTTTTCTTGGTGAACTAGAATGAAATCATCATACGCATGGCCATCATAAGCCCCATATATATTTCTTCATAGTGAATATAAGACTGTCAACAAGAAATGCTCAGTAGCTTGAATGTACATTACTTTCCATATTCTTTGTTTCTCTTCAGTTCTTTCCATTTTTTCAGCATTAAAACAGAAAGACATGTGTGATATATACTCACTTGTAAGTGGATATTAACATAAAATAGATGTCCTCTGAGGGGCTCCACCCAGCGAGGGATCGGAATAGGTGCTGGGACTTACTGCTGGACTTTTGGTGAGAGTGGTGTGGAAGAATGGGGGATTGGAAGGACCCATAAGGTTCAGGAGCCCCACAAGCAGACCATCAAGGCCAGTGGATCTGGACCCAGGGAAAGTCCTGCACAAACTGTTGTGCCAACCAAAGACAATACATGCAGAGAACATAGACACCTTGTTGAGATCTAGCCAGTGGACAGCTCATTCTCCATGGTTGTGGGGGGAGTTGGGGCTGCCACTCACATGAACTTTGGTGCCCTCGATTTGATACTTCCCTTTGGTGAGGAGGCCCTGAGGGCACAGAAAGGAAGCAGACTATCAGAGAACATCTGATAGGCTGTGGTCATATGGTGAGGGAAGAGGCCCCGTTCTGTCAGAGGTCTAAGGGAGGGGAATAGGACTGAAGAGGGACAGAGGATAGGAATGGAAAGATATAAGTGAAGAAATTACAATTGGGATGTAATCTGAATAGGTTATAATAAATTAAAATAAATCAATAAATAAATATAAAACAGATTATTAAATCTCCTTGAATTTCACTCATTGATCATTACTATATAATACTAATGTTTACAAAAGAATTGTAAAGGGAGCATTTTAAATATTTCCGTTGAATTTTATTGTTACAGAATGAAACCCAGACTCCAAATATTGTGATACAACCCGTAATGAACTGAACTGTTTTTCCCTCTTGTCTTCTTTGTAGTTTCAACTATGTTTGTTCTAACCCAAATTGAGGGTTCTTTTTTAAATATGTTCTTAATTTTCTTGTGACTAGAGTTATAACACTCACTATTTTAACTTTCATCCTAAGATATGATTATAACATGGGACTTTACATAGTCTTCCCATCTTCCTCCTTCAACAAATTAAGCTCTTAGTACTCAAAATTCAGGACATCTTTGTGGAATCTAAAAGTATGAAAACACTTCCCGTACAACCATATAATTTTTTAAGAGCTAGATTATACTACAAGTGCCGTTGCTTCTATCATACTATATCTCATCCTTTCCTGGATTGGAATATTTTTTTCCACACAAAGGAGAGATTTCCCTCAACCTACGGATAGTTTACTGGTTAAATGAATGCGAGAGGTGGCTTCTTCAACTCTGCAACATTCTTCTCAGGAGTAAGATTCTTCTCGAATCTCCTAGGGCACATAGAGTCCTGGGCTGTGAATGTATCAGTGAGACTGGAACAAGGAAAGGATGCTACAGCACAGTGATCACTTCAGGGAGCTCAGTGGCCCTGCTGTGTCTACCACACAATTAAACACTGAGTGAACACAGTAGTCACCTAAGGGTGGCCTGGTGCTCTCGGAAGCATGGGGAAACAATCTGTCTTCAATTTCTAGTTGACTATTTTTTAACAGCAAGCCTTAGCAACTATGTTCAGGCAAGGAAAAGGCAGCCTCAACGAAGCAAAAGTCTTCCAAGAAAAGATGGAAATATATACCATGTGAGTCTTTCTGCTTCTGGGTTAACTCACTATGATCATTTCTAGTTCCATCCACTTATCCACAAATTTTAGGATTTTCTTGTTTTTAATAGCTGAGTAATATTCCATAGTGTAAATGTATCACCGTTTCTTTATCCATTCTTCAAGTAAGGGACATTTAGGCTGGTCCCAAGTTCTGGCTATTATGAATAAGGCTACTATGAACATGGTTGAGGCCTGATGGCACTCTAAGAAAGAATAAGCAGGCTACCAAGATGAGACTTGATAACCTACGACCAGATATTGGTGGAGGAGGTCCCTCTTGATCTTACACCTAGGGGAGGGGAATAGGGTGAAAGCGGGAGGGAGGGAGGAATGGGAGGATACAAGTGATGGGATAACAATTGAGTTGTAATCTGAATAAATTAATTAAATAATTAAAAGGAAAGGATTGAAAGAGTAGAAAATATGTAAAGAAAAATATAAAAATGCAATATCAACGAAAGTGAAATTTAGATTTTTTAATTAATAAAATTGCCCTACCTTTGATTAGAATAAAAATTGCAAACATAATTGAAATAAAATTATAAATGTAAGAGGATCTGTTAACTTATGAATATAAAAGATAAGATACCGCTGAATAAATGCATACAAACATTTGAGTAAACTAGAAGAAATTAACAATTCCATAGATGTGCATAGTATTTCAAGAGTGAAATATGAAGAAACTAAAACAATCAGGAAAAAGCAATAAAGAATATATGCACTGAATTTCTCATTTAACAATTCCCTTATTGTCATCTAAGTAAAACCCAAGATTGTTAAATTCCATCCAAATTTTAAATAACTAATACTCATCTTTCTTCAGCTTTTAAAAATACACAGAAGCCAGCATCAACCTCATATTCACCCTAGACAAGAGCTGTAATAGAAAATTAAATTAATGGCCAATGTTCTTGGTTAAGTCAAGTAAAATAAATTCTTGGCAAAGTATTATTAGTGCATTAAGAGGATTATTTAATATGATGATAGAGGATTCATCTCCAGAGGGCAAGGAAGGGTCATCATAGACTAATTAGTACATATGTTACAATGTGTTAAGACAACATTCAATGAATTGGGTATAAAAATATTTGAGCAATTCAATACCTTTAAAGGACAAAAAGATTCAGCAAAATAAATGTATAACTTTTTATCTGAGCATAATAGAAGTCACATAATGGAGGCTTTTACAATCTAGTACAAAGTGTTATTAAAAGAAGCAGACAATATCAATAGGAAATTCTCCTTGTCTAAACATAACTGGCATCTCAGATTTCCCTTACTGTCAAATGCAATCCATGTATAAGGTAAAATCCTTATCAAGTTGCTAATGACATGTTTAAATTCCTCAAAATGTGTGAGAATACATGAAAATAAGTTAATGATCAAAGTAAGTATGAGGAAAAATACAAAAATTAAACTTAAGAATAAAATACTACATGTTTTCAAACATATAACAAGTCATAACGCTTGAAAATTATGGTGTTAGAAAAACAAGCAACATTTGTGTATGCAGTGGATTAGGAGCCATCAAAATGAATCTAGTTAGTTATGTTCAATCAATTCAACAAAGCTGTCAAGCAGTTTTTTAAAGTAAATAATCTCAATTATTGGTGGTGAGATAATTGAAACTACAAGCCTTAAATTGGAATTAAAACCTTATCTCATAGTATATAAACCTTCCAAATAGAAATATATAAAACAACTTAAAGCAGTACTTGAAATAGCTGTAAAGTTATTAGAAATTGTATCAGGAAAATATTAGAAAAATTACCTTAGTAATAATAACTTCAGTCCAACATAGCTTTCCATTTTTATGAAAATCATTGCGCATCATACCATTTAAATGATTTTTGTTAAAGAAAGACATTTAAATTTTTAATTAAAATTACATTTTTATTTAATTTTCATTCTTTCCTCCAATTTCTCCTATGCCTCACCCTACTCCTTGCTCCATCTCAAATAGTTGAGCTTCTTTTACTTTGCTAGTGATGTATGTTTGTGCGCGCGCGTGTGTGTGTGTGTGCGCGTGTGTGTGTGTGTGTGCGCGCGCGCGCGTTTGTGTGTGTGTGCGTGTGTGTGTGCGCGTGTGTGTGTGTGCGTGTGTGTGTGCGCGTGTGTGTGTGTGCGTGTGCTTGTGTGTGTGTGTGCGCGCGCGTGTGTGTGTGCGTGTGTGTGTGCATGTGTGTGTATGTGCGTGTGTGTGTGTGTGCGTGTGTGTGCGCGTGTGTGCGTGTGTGTGTGTGCGTGTGCGTGTGTGTGTGTGCGTGTGTGTGTGCGTGTGTGTGTGTGGTATTTTACAAACTACTGAGATCCTTTAGTATTGCCTATATGTCTAGGAATATCATTTCAGGGCCGACCCTTAAGCACTTGATACTGTTCATGGGCCAAGGGCCTCCCTTCTGGGGTAGTACTTTTTCTCTCACCCTCAGTCAGTCTCCCTTTCTCGCCTGTAGTTCTTTGTCTAGGAGCCATGCCTGTTGAACCCTCCCCCTCCATGTTAGAATACCAGTCAATACCATCTTTGTTTATATCTAATCTAGGAAACCATAGTGATAGAGCATCATAATTGACAATTCCATGTCATTTCTGGAAGACACAATCTCTTAGCAAGTTTGTTTGTTTCCTGACTCTTAATATCTTATCTGGCACTCTTCTATAGTATTAACTGGAGCCTTAGTTTCAATATTTGTACTGTAGATGAGGATAGTTACTCCATTAACAACTGTATTTTGGTCATTGCTGTCATTCCCAGACCTCACAGTTGGGTAGGATTGTTGCTTGCTGCCCTTCCTCATCAGAGTACATAGAATCTTCCGGTACAAAGAAAGTTAGTCTTCAGGGGAAGACTTTCAGGTCACATCCAGTTCAAATTCCTTGAATCCTGTGTCTGACGGTCATGCAGCCTTCAGCAATAGAAATGTACTGATAGGCAGCAACCAAAGGTAACAGTAGTAGCCTTTATTGTTTTGGGAGTCACTTTGAGTCCCTGACCAAGCACTGAAATGGGGGTTTCTCCTGCCTGATCCTGAGATTTTTATTAGATAGTCTATGGTTCTATGCATTTGTCAGCTTTTAATGATCATTTAATGAAATGGCTTAAAACTAAGCATCTATCCCAAATACTGACATATATGAAATTTGGAGTAAATAAAACACTGTATGATTTCTTATGGCTTTTCCAAACATCCTTTATGTTATTTTCACTTCTCCCTTCCTCAGCTCTGTACTGACTTGCCTCCAACTTTCCATTCAAACCTCTGCCCCAGGTTTTAGCCTGATCCCCTCTTCATATCCTAGCCTATTTTTCCTATCACCTCATGCCTGTCATGTTACCATTTTAAACTTGTGGTTTCTGTGTTGACTCCATTTACCTAACATTTTCATGATTTAATTAGTTTTGGAACTGAATAGTGTTCGATAGTGCATATGTACTGAGTGTATACTGCATTTTCCCTTGAAGAGATCATTTATAGCATTTATTATTACTGATAAAATGTTATTATTATTATTATTACTGTGACGTTTCCTAGAAATTATGTTATAAATTTTGTATTTTAAGACAAATGGGGCTCTCTATCTTTTCTTTTTTTAAGATTTATTTATTTATTCTGTATACAGTGTTCTGCTTATCTGTGTTTCTAGACACCAGAAGAGGGCACCAGATTTCATTACAGTTGGCTGTGAGCCACCATGTAGTTACTAGGAATTGAACTTAGGACCTTTGCAAGAATAGGCAGTGCTCATAAACTCTGAGCCATCTCTCCAGCCCACGGGGCTCTTTATTTTTTTTTAATGTACTTGTTTATTTAGCCTTTTCCTCAGAAACATATGGTTAGATTTACACCTTTAAAAACAATCTATTTTGGTAAAACAAAACTAGTTGAAAGGATGACAATTCCAAATCCTTTATTTTGTATATATTGTAATGAAAATTTTTTTGGTTTTTCGAGACAGGGTTTCTTTGTGTAGCCATGGCTGTCCTGGACTTGCATTGTAGATGAAGCTGGCCTTGAACGCACAGCAATTCGCCTGCCTCTGCCTCTTGACTGCTGGGATTAAAGGTGTTAGCCACCACTGCCCAGCTGGGGCTTTTTTTATTTCAACAATTAGTCTAAAGATTACCTTGAAGTCATTAGAGTAATGAAACAAAGCATTTCATCACATGGACATTAGATTCATTTTTAAATTTTTTAAATTAAAATATAATTACATAATTTCCTTCCTTCAACCCTTTCTAGCCCACCATACTTACTTCTCTCAAATTCATGATCTCTTTGTCTTAAATTATTGTTATATACATATATATTCCTGAGTTTATAAACATATCTTTACTATTGCCATGGACATTTATGAACACATAATTACTCCAATAAAATTTCCAATATGTTTACCTAATTATACTCCAAATCCAATGATAGTCAAATTTGGTTACCTAATAAAGTCAACACAGAAATAAACCTGAAGCTTTATTGATGCTCATGGGATGTGCGGCATCCATAGGCCATATTAATATGAGTGTCTTACACTGCTACCTGAGACCATGGTGGTGATGTCCAGGTCAGTGCTGCTGCCAAATGCCTTGTCTGGTTCTAAGGCCCTTTGGAAGCAAGGGTCTGTGTTGATATCCATGGCGCATGTTACCACAGAAGGCCATGCTAATGTCCATGTTCTGGACTGCTAGCAAAAGGCATGCTGATGTCCATGGACCATGCTGACTCTGGGGGCCATTACTGATGTGAGGGTCCAGTACTGCTTCCTGCAGCCATGGTGATGTTCATAGCCAGAGCTGCCTCTGTAGGTCTTGTCTTTGTCCATGGTGTTATTTGTAGCCTGGGGCCATGTCAGTGGCCTCTGATGTCTGCAGAAACTACTTAGTGGCCAATTATCCATGCTGCCACTGACTTTAAAGAGCAAACCAGACATTTTTGCAGTGATATTGATGATTGCCTATACATAATTGAGAAAGAGGGACATGAAAGCCTTCTGTGACAACCCCTACCTCCACCTCAACCCCCACCCCTCAAAAACATAGCAGCCTAAACAAGAATCTATGGAATATAACTCATAAAAAGTGTGATAAGGAAGCCAAAGCTATCTTTCTGTAATTGATGGCTTCCAGTGGAGACAGGGAGAGGAACAACTAAATTCTATTTAACTGGAAGGCAACAGAGAGTTTGACCTTGCTCCAGTGAATATATAGATAATACAAATTGGACTTTTTGCTATTTGTTATTATTTAATTTTAATTTTTAATTTTTGGGGGGGGTCACAATGGTAGGGCTAGACATATAAGGACTTGGAAATTAGAGTAATTGGAGTACATGACCTAAAATTTCCAAAGAATAAATAAGATATTATCTTAAAAAATAAAGTCTTAAATAACATTTGTATAGATTAGTAATAACAATTTAGAAAACATAAGGAAGTAAATTATTTACAATGCTCTATGGCATTGCTCATTTAAATTTTTAACCAAATAAACATAAAACATAATGAAGAAAAATATAAATAAATGTTATAAAGGCCTTTAATGAAATCCGATTAAAAACAAAGAGATAAGCTGTCATATTATTTTCTAGCAAATATATAAGGAAATTATACTAAAACTTCTATTGTTGTAGATTCTTTTTAAAAGTTGCATTGTATGAATCAATTTAATTACCACTATGTTTCAAGGTAAGTTACGACTTTACATGATGTAGCTGTCACCTTGTGCATGGCTTAGATTTGCAATGAGTCGTGAATGAGCTAAATGTATTATACCTCCTGAGGCCAGCATTATGAAGAAAGCATTTTAGTGAAGAAAAATACATTCTCAGGCCAATTTTACAAGGAAACATACAGCACATTCTCTAGGCTTAGTGTTGATAATGATGTAATGATAATTTTTTGAATGATTCAGGAAGAAAAGAGTTATTGAAATGCTCTTTATAGATGAGTCTGGTTACCAAAAGTAGATAAAAGCTTGTTTTAGGGAGAATACAGTTTAAGGAGAATAAATCACGAGGCTACAATTCTTTTTCTAGTGTCCCAGGGAGACACTCAAGCAAAGAAGGAAAATTCGTAGATTCCTGGCACATTAGTGTCAAAATAAAATACACCCAATGTCTCTTGTGCATAGCATTTCTCTCTAAATATCGACACATCTTCACATCCTAAGGTATAAAAATTCTAAAGTTAAACTTTTAAAATTTCATTTTGTAGTAGTGTAGGCATAGATGGCCCCTTCTTCCGCCAGAAACCACTGAGTAAAGTCAATTGAGAAAATGATAGGGGTGTCTGATTTCTCTACAAAAGTACTCAAATATATTGGAACTGTAATTTAGAGTATAGTAACACAAGTGTGTTTTTAAGTGCTCTCCAGACACTATTCTTGGTTCTAAACCAATTCCATTTATTAATTTTGTAATGCTTCCTAATTTGTTAAATTGCTCATCATATCTTTTCATCCATCAAAGCTTAGTCACTTACATGGTCATCTGTCTGGTGTCTGAGACAAAGCATGCGTGATACAGCGGCCACACAGAATCACATTTATTAGCCAGTAAGTTGAACCTTGGAAGGAGTCAAACCCCTTAATATCTCTAAAGTCTCCAGGCAATCTTCCTGTCACTTAATCTTTTTGAGTCTGAAAGCACTGTCCTGAGAGGAGACAGGTCTACAGTCCCATGATTATACTGCAAAAGAACCGCTTCTTCCTGAAATTCCAAGCCACATAATTTCAAAGAAATGCATATGTGTTGGCTGAATTGGTATTGTGTGAGTGCTGAGCACACTCGTAGAGAATGTTGTTAAATCCTTTAGGCTCACATTTAAGCACTGCAGAGAAGAAGCTGAAGGGGTTGAGACGGGATGCAAGTGAGCATCTGAATGGTTTTCACATCTTTGTTCTCCAAACCACTTGTGTTGCTTCATCCTTATCTACTAGCAACTCAATTTTGATATCATTTGAAAAGAAGTTTGAAATTATATTCTCCACCAAACACATTTAAATGAGCCCAGGCAGCAGTGTGTCCTTTTAAACTCTGTTCTGTTTGTAGTTTCAGAATTCTGTCCCCTCGCTGCACAAGACACTGAATTTATCCCTGTGTAGCCTGCTTTATTGCACAGTTAAATGATACCAAGCAGCTTAACCGGCTCAGTCGTGCTTCCCCTTGAAAATAAATATCTACAGAGAAATATACAAAGTATAAAACTCCCTTCTTAGAAATTGGGTGGCAGCTAATTAATGAAATTTCTCAAAGATTTCAATTACTCAATTCATCAAATGCTCGTTCTGTTGTGAGTAACCACTACTTCTAATATATCATAATTATATAGCATTAATTTCCAAAACAAAGATCACTAGTTTAAAAAACCCTATTTTTTTTTTTACCAGTGATAGGAAACAGATTAGGAGCCCATATCAGTTCAGAACTGTTAGTAATGAGACACACAGCTTAATATGTGTCTATTCAATGACTTTCCATACTGGCCAGCTGAAGAGGTGCACTTAGTGAGAGGACCCAGTCCAGTTGTTTTCATATGCTCTTCGTAGGAACCTTGAGATCCAAATTATAAAAAAGGTGTCATAATGAATCAGTATAAGGTAGTCCTATGACTTTTTTTTTTTTAGAGATTCCTTTAGCATGGTGACATCAATGAGTACTTCATAAAGTTCCAGAACACTGAAGGCACTTGAGAACTTAGGGGCAGTCTGAATCAATGACTTGGTGATGATGATGATGATTACAGCGGCACAGTGGATCAAATCCAGAGGCTCACACACACTAAGCAAATCCTCCACCTCTTTGTCAGCTATACCTCCACTTCAATGTCATTATTAGAAATCAGAAACTAGAACTCAGCCTGGTGAAGGTTAGGTCAGATAGTAAGAATTATGTCTCCCTGGAGGTGAAGGAATTCCTGAGCTTTCATCAGTGCTTTTTAAGTTCCCAATCGAAGTGTAAATAGACAGTTGTATGTTGGAAAGTTATATTGCCTGTGTGGGCAAATGTAAAGTCACCATGTGCCACACTTTCAGCTTTAATTGTAAAGAGAAGTACTTGAAGTCTTAGATCCAGAATTTCCTACTAGAAATCCCTTCCTTATGTAACATTAAATCTGTTTGTATTCTTCTTTCCCTATTTTCTCCTTCTCTTGATCTTAATTTCCTCAGTGGTTTCATTTCAAGAAAGAACATTGTTTAATTCAGAAAAGACAAGTTCGTGTATGGGTTGCTGACAATGGATAAAAATCAGAGGCTGTAACATGTAAATTTCTCTAATTAATCATTTGTTTCACAGCTGTACTTGACAAAAATTTTTAGAGCCTTTCATAGCAAATGGCTCAATGCATATAAAAATCTTAATTTGTGTTGTTAGATTTAGAAAAAAACAAAAAAACCTAGCTCTATTTGAATTTTAGACATACAACATTTATTTAATAATTTTTAGTACTTATTGTGCATTATAAATACTAGACATATATATATATGCATAAGTATATTAATAAAATTAATATTTTTAAAAGACTGTTTTATTTATTACTTGAATATTTTATACATTGCATTTTATTTTTACTTCTTATATCCAAAATACCATGTTTTCTTTTATGTATCAAAAACGACTTTTTCTAATGCCTGAACTTTTTTATTAACTAACTTATTTGCTTGACATCCTAAGCACAATTTCCCTTCCTTCTCTCTTCCTAGTTCTTCCCTCACCTCCTCTCACCTGGCATCTACTCGTCCTACGTTTCTCTTCAGAAAAGGGGAGGCCTCCCGTGGGCATCATGGGTATGGCCCAGCCTTGGCGTATGGAGCTGCAGCAAGACTAGGCACATCTCCTACTGAGACTAGATGAGACAGCTCAGTAGGGGAAAGTGTCCCAAAGATAGGTAACAATTTATCCTCCGCTCCCTCTCTTAGCAGTCCACATAAAGACCAACTGCACAACTGTTCCGTATGTGCAGAGGCCCAAGGTCAGTCCCAAGCAGGCTCCCTGGTTGGCAGTTTGGACTCTGTGGTTTGTTGATAACACAGGTGTTCTTGCTGTGTCCTGGATCCCTCTGGCTCCCACAGTCCCTTCCTCCTCTTCTTCTACAGGATTCCCCCAAGCTCTGCCTAATACAGTTTGATCATTTCTTTCCCATCCTGCACTCCTCTCTGATACTCCTTTATCTGTTCCACCCAACTTCATGTTATTTCTCTCTCAAAATAGTAAGAGCAAAGCAATCAAACAAAAAAAAGCACACACATACACACAAACACATACATACACATACACACACATGAATACACACACAAGGCACACACATCAGAGACACACATGTACAAAACAACAACAACTACTACTACTACTTTTTCTTTTTGCAGGAGCCAACAATAGCAAATAGAGTCTTCCTTAAGGGTGGGGCTTTATGTTCACGTCTCCTTCCCACGTTGTGATTTCTGTCTGTTGATTCCGTGCAGCTCTGTGCGACTGATGTGTGAATACGCTCTCTGTCTGGAAAGCACTATTTTCTAGGAGTCCTCTGCCACCACTGGCATTTACAGTCTGTCTCTTCTTGTGCTTGCATCCCAGAACACTAAGGGGAAGGAACATGATAAAGACGTCCCATTTAGGCCTCAGTGCTCTAAAGTCACTCCCTCCCTGCACATAGTTCAGTTGTACATATTTAGGCACCTTCGACAGTAGTAGGTCTCCACACAGCTTTGCAAAACGTCTTTGTATTAATTACCCCTCTCATCTCTCTCTTGCCCTTCTCCACTGGCACAATTTAATCCTCTTATCCTAATATGTCTTTTATTTCTTTACAACACTATAATCTATTTCACGTTGCTTGGAATATTTCTTTTTTCCTCAATGGTCTGTAACTAGCTACCAAACCTCTGTAAATTCTTCTGAATGGAACACAAACACAATTTCTAGAAGCTGACACCCACATGCTTGTCTTTCCAAGTTTGGGGTACCACACCCAAGATGATTATTTCTAGATATATTTACAAATCTAAAACTTTTACAATTTTATTTTCTTGATCTCTCAGTAATACATTTACTTTTCTTAATTTATTTTCTTCTCTTCCCCTGCTTCCCTCCATTCTTTTTTTTTTTTCTTTAAACAGATAAATTGCAATGGTAGAAGTTGCCTGGATCCTTTTTCTTTTAATTGGCTCTTTTATTTTGAGACAATAATATAATTAAATCATTTCTGCATTCGTTTGCATCCCTGCAAGCCCTCCCAGAAAATCCTCCTTTCTCTCTTTCAAAGTCATGGATTCACTTTTCATTGCTTGTTACTGCATGCATGTATGTATACATATATACACATATTACTAAATATAACCTACCAGTCCATGCAATGTTACTTACATGTATGTAACCATTTGGTAATGGTTATCCAATTGGTATGCTCCTCCCCGGGGGAAATTATTTCTATCATTTTCAGTATTCTTTTGTTGCCTATAGCACTTCTTGTAAAGTTCAGGTCTTCTGGACTTTGCCCTGTCCTCTTTACAATGCCTAGTATTGTCCTTGTTCAGCTCATGTTTTGGTGAGATTTAATGGGTGTAGCCTCTGACATTACAGGTAGACACAGTCTCACAGCAGAATCTCTTATCCTCTGGATCATACAGTCTTTACAGCTCCTCTTCCATAATGCTTCCGTAGCCAGCTCTCTTTTCTTTAGGCCAATAAAAATGCTATCAATGCCTGTCCCACTTTACCAGTTCCCCTGGCTTCCCATATAAATAACATTTTAAACATGCCCCCTGAACATCAAATTAAGGTACTTGAGCCAGAGACTCAGCAGTGGAATTTGCAATCCGGACAGAATTTCCTCTGTATAAAGTATGCTCTCACTGTGCTGGTGTTGTCTCCATCATCTCTCCTACCACTCTCTCTCTCTCACACACACACAGTGCTTTGTCCTCCCAGAGGTCCCAGCCTTCCAAGTTTCTAACACTTATAGCTTTCTGGGCCTCTCTAGTCAGTCTTCTCTGTGCCCTCCTGGAATGTGTGTGATGGACTATCTTTCTCTCTTGGACAATTTGATTTCCTTTTTGCCCATTCCTTAATTTATCCCCTCCACTCCAAGACATAGTCCCATGGTGTACTAATTTCCACTTTTCCAGCTTATTCCCACATCTTCAAGTTCTGCCTTTTATCTTGTTGCACTTTACCAGGACCTTAACCTGCACCTCTATCCTTTATCATCTACTGTTCAGGGCAGTTGATAGATACAGTTGAAGCAACACACCACTTCTTCTTCCTTATTGCCTAGTAATTGAAAAGCATTGCCCTCAGCCCCAGTGTCATTCCTGGCCCAAAGGCACTTGCCTCTCCCTTTAGAGAGTAACACAATCCTCTGCCTCCACATCCCAAACAACTCACCGTCCTCTTGAATCTCCTCGTTGAGGATGGTCAGACATATACTTTGCAGATGAACCCATAAGAAATGGACTGCATAACTCTCAATTGTGATTGGTTGTGATTCTTTGTAACAGTCTCTATCTGTTGCTCATGGAGGGAAGACTGTGGTCTTAAGGAGAAATATTTAGGATGCTATTAGTGATTATGCTGGTCTTACCTGAATCTTTTGGGAAAAAAGAAAAGAAAAAAATGACACAGAGCCCTGGCTTTATTTATTTACTTATTTAGTTACTTAGTGTCATGATATATCTTTTCTTTATAAATCCATGTAAAAGGATAACCAGATTCAAAAGGGACCAAAGTGAAGGTAAAATATTCTGTATATTGGAAGACTTTTCTTCAAAAATATTAAGTCAGTCAATGTGTCAAGAAACTCCATTTTATACAATTTTCCAAATCAAATACAAGACTAAATTAAACATGGACCCCAACAGACCTCCTCTCTGTGTGCTAACCATGCCTGTTATTTTTCTTATTAGATAGAAATTCTAAATAAGGTTGATCACTCTTTATGGTTAAGATTTCTGTAAAATTCTTAGCCTTTCTATTCTGGCTTAATGGGAATATCGAAAAATATTTTTGCAGAAATAAATAATAAATTATTTTAAGGATATTAAAAATGGGTATGGTTTCAATACACAGCTTATTGCAAGAAGTGTTGAAAAATATAAATATTATTTTTGTAACTATCACTAGGAAAAAGGAAGACTGAGTTCCTTTGTTTCAGAAGCTCATACATGCATATAAAATACTTTGATAAAGTCCATCCCCCACTTCCCACTCTGCTATTTATCCCCTGCTTCACCCTAATTTCCTCCCAAATTTATGTACTTATCTTTTATAATCCACTGAGTCCACTTGGTGCTCACATAGGTACATTGGTGAAGGATGAAGCATGAGGAAGTTCCTACACACTGAGTCATGGAAAAAAGGGCTTTTCCTCCATGCACAGGCATCAATTATCAGCTGTAGTTTAACTTCACAGTCTCTTTCTCATCTGTAAGATTTTTATTGGCTTTTCTTATCCACGAAAGTGAAAAGATTTTGGTTTTAAATCTCATATTCCTTGTTGCTTCAGGAATAATTATTTTAAAGAACAAAATGGAGTCTCACAGGAAACACTACTATCCTACGCTAATTTAATAGAGGATTTCACAACTTTTAATTGTTCCATATGTATTTCTTTCTTGTAGTACAACATGTTTTGGTGGAACTTAAATAAAACTTATTACTATTATTTATATGACTCAACTGTTAATGGCATTTATTGTCTCTTTAAATATACTGAAGCACTAGGTAGGAGACACATTATCAGTTTTAAACTGTGGAAGAAGGTTAATTTTTCTCAGCTACTATATACTTAGAACTGCTTTCAAGAATAATTTAAGTATGTCAAGATTTTGAGTAAATAAGAAATTTGTATGTTTAGTTATGAGAATTAAATCACTGCTAAAGGTATAATTTCTCAATTATGATCCTCAGAATGTTGCTTAATAGAATATACATGAGGATCACAATCAAGTAATTAAGAATATTCCTTACCTGTAATTAACGGGAGATATAAAATCATTGTTGACACGAGGAAAATATACAAGAGAAAAATGGTGTCAATAGTTCTAACTTAATGATAAATGTCTAAAATTTATCAGTTTGCACATATATTTTATTGCTTGATATTTGAATATGATATGTCACTTATTACAGATTGACAAAAGTAAACCAAGAACTAAGTCAATTAGTACACACATACACCACCACTCCCTCACACACACACAGAGATACCATGTGCACATAGTTGATAGTACAATCATAAATTGCACAATATACATCTAGACCATTAGCTGTATTGGTGTAAATATTAACTATGCTGACATAAGGCCAAATGATTTTGATAGAAAATGATTTAAAAATGATTTTATGTTATTCACGAGAAACACTATAAAGGGAAGATGACATCTTACAATAATATTTAATTTTAAATATTTGAGCTGAACCTTTCCGTGGTTGCCGCCATGAAGTAGTTTACTTGGTACTCATTCAGCACAGTCTAGCTCTCAGATCCTACACACACTGTTCCAAATGTATTTGTATGTTAGTCTCCATGTAACTTTTAAGTAAAATTTTTAGCTATTAGTTCATATTTTGAATTGGAAATCATGAAATGCAATACAGTATTAACAAAACCAAGAAAAACTAATGGCAGGAAAAGCACATGAGCCTTGTCTAGAGCATAACAATAGACAACGTTGAGTATTTTGTGCCGATCCATAGGAACCCATAGATTGCTAAAATGGTAACAAGCCTGAAAGCCTTAATGGATTGTGTATTCCACAGAATCTCACAGAAAAAAAATTTCCTCTTTCATGTCTGTCCGCACTACAAACAGGAGAGCACATAAGAGACATCAGAAAACTGTAACACTTTACAAACATTGCACTAATGATTTTCAGTCCTGTCACTCTTGATCTATTAAGGTGTGCACTAAGTGTATCTTAACATCTCACATCATTGTGGTTTCAGATATGTTTTAATGTATAGTAATGATGTATATGCCTCAACATCTTCTTGTACTGGTTACTTTAAGCAGACTGAATTTAAATAATATCAGTTTCTCTGTCAAGAATATATTTAATGTTTCCCTCTATACTCTTGCTTTTACAGAAAAAAAATAGATTTAAATCAGACATATTAGACTCTTCTTTATTACATGTTTTAAAAAACAAAAAAGAAAATTATATATTACACTGATATGTTGTTTCATGATTAAATAATACACTATTTTATTTAGAGTAAATATACAAATGAATTAAAATTAATTAAAGGCAATAATTCAAAGAATTATTCAATTTTACCAATAGTGCTAGATGTACTTCCTCAACTGTAGAAATTAGTGATAACTTCAGTCATAGGGTAAAATATTCAGTATAACTCAACTGACATTCAATTTGATTTCTCTGGTTCTAATTTAAAATGATACTTTTGTGTTTTCCTGTTACTTTAATCTTACATAACAAGTGCAAAGATACATTTTAAGTCCAGTACTGTGGTTTGTATGGCTTTTTCACCATCATATGCCATCTCAGTGTCAACATCACTTCCCTATCTCCATTGTGTAGACAACTTACTATCTATGCTATAAATAAAATGTTAACAAACTTCTGAGAATAAGGCATTCTCTCTAGAACAATTTCTTTCTTGCATCATATTTTACAAAATGAACTTGGCTGTTTTGACTGTGGTGTGTATGTATGTATGTATGTATGTATATACTCATTTTTCACAGATCTTTCAATGCATAATTCTAGGTGTCTGACTGGGAAAAGTCATTTCCATGAACCAAATTTGTCTTAGAAAAGTGACTGCAAATTAAATAATATCCTATTCCTTAAGATATTTCCATGTATTTTCTCATTCCTATCCTTTATTATCTATCAAACTCCACACCTCGACTTACCAGGGATCATAAACAAAGACGTTCCATTGATACCTTCACAACAAGGCTTCTCATACACTTGTTATTCTCAGACTTTAAATAAAACATGCCAGGGTGTAACATTCTTCCAAAGGTGAAATTTAAAGCCAATTATAGAGCTCACAAATGCTTCTATGCACTTTCCCTGCAGGGAACTTTAAGGAGCATTACTCTGAAGCAGTGAACAGATGTAAATACGCTACACTTTTGAAAATCAACACTAGACCTGGAAAACAAGCAACGTATCTTTGAAAACAACATGCGGATAGGGTTTTTGAAAGTGTATACTTTTAATTCTGAATGTGACAACATATACTGAAAGTCAGGAAAATATTGAAAGTGGGGCTGGAGAAAAGCTCAGCATTTACGAGCACTTACTGCTCATGCAGAGGGCCCAGATTCACGTTCCCACACCCACATAGCACTTACATTTGCCTGTAACTCAAATTCCAAGGGATCCAGTGCTATCAGTATGTGCATAGACATACACCCAGACACACAAACACACAAGAAAATGATAAATGTTTAAGAATATATTAGGAAGACTTTATTTTGTTATTCATTGGCAAGTATTTATGGTTTTGCTTTGCCAAGCCCCTTGAGTATTGCTGGACTATGTGGTCATCTAAAAGACTAAAGAAAGGCTTCTAGAGAGTCAGGCATTCTAGAATACACACAAAAAACCCACATTGTTTTAAAAAGTAATAATGAATATTTTTAACGGGAGAGAACAAGAAATAAGAAGTAAAACCACAATTATGGGGAAAAGAATTAATTTCAACAATGCCTATTAACAGGTAGAGGTCAAATACCAACTTACCATCTAGCGAAATTCTATCCTGACTGCTTTAAAATTCTCTTGACAAAATAAAGCTAAAGAATCTATCTTCTGTGTCCTGTCCCCATGCACAATAATCAGGAGTAACCATTCCTATCCCCATGATCTGAGAGGAATGATCTAGACAGCAGGTGACACAGGCAACAAAGGAATTAGGTTCCTAATCCCTGCCACGCTGGTGCCTCTGGGCGCTGTCATTTCTTCTGCTCTACTCCCGCTCTAGTGGCCTGTTGCTCTCTCCCTCACTCCTCTCTTCCTCCTCCCTACGCACCGGTGTCTTTTGTGCTTCATTCCTAAAGTTAGAGCTGACAGGAGGAAAGCAAGCTCTGCAAGAACAGGCTGGAATCTTCTAGTTTATCTCTTAGGTCAGTGCTTCCTCTAAATATTTATATTTCATTTCAATGTCTGATGAGAAAGAGGATGAAAGGAATTTAAGGTTCCAATGAAATATTGGCAGATATAAAGGCGAACACACAGGAAACACACAGGTTAATACCTGTAGATTTAACCCTGTTACCTATCTTATTGCTTACAAGATAGCTCCCAATCCCAGCTTCCTTGTGTAATAAGAGATTGAAGCTCCGGGAATATGAATTGAATTTACATAAAGCGTAGGCAAGAGGTGAATCTGATCTTAGTTGTTCCCTTCATTTTTTCATGTAAGTACAAACCAGGTCATCGATTATTCCCAGTACTAATGGGACAGACACAGTTACTAATTCCCAGGCGAATACCTGCAAATGCTATTCTGCATTTTTTTCATCCAAGAAAATCTCAGTGAAATTTTCTAGAGCCATGTTTAAACAAACACCTGAAAGCCCTTCAATATGAAATACTCTTTGTGAATTATAGCTATACTGCCACGGATTCTTAAATTAGTTACGTCTTACTATGTTTCATAGCCAAAATGAGATTGCAACTTTTCTGCTTCTAAATTTGTGTATACTGTTCTTCATTTCTTTCATGCATATGCAGTTTCCAGTTAGATTATAAAAACCTCTAGTTTATTAAAAAATACATTTCACATATTCTGTATTTCACTGTTTTTGTTGCTCCAGTTGGATAGATCGCTTGGTCATGTACAAATGGAGCCTTGGCATGTGTTATGATACTGATTATTTGCATTTATAATGTTATTTTCTAACATTATAACCTACTCTATAACACATCGTGTTTCAAGTACACTGCTATGGCACACAATCCATTGGCTGTAAGATGAAGATATGAATATAAGGGAAATTAGACAATGCCTTTAGGGATGAGGATAGCCTGTTCCATTGATCATTATGTGTTGGCCCTGTTTGCTGTTGTCTTTTGTTTCCTGACTAATCGTTTTGAGATGTGCCTGTTCAGTAGCTTGCAGGTGTGTAAAGAGAATGTGAGTGTGTACCATGAACAGCCATTATGGTTCTAAGCTTTCAAGGACCTTTTTTTTCTAAACAGCCATTCTTCACTGTATCCCTAGAAGACACCTAATTTTCTCACAGTAACTAGTATTGAATGTGTTGATATTTTCTTCCAGTTGTGCTTTCATCTGATTTTCAAGTCCCACGTCTTTGTTTCTTTGAGCAAAAGTAATACCTCCAGTTCATTGCTCCCAGGACAGTTTTTTTCCAGTAGTTTCTTGATATCTTTTTATATGTACTTATTTCTCCCACAATATGATTCACCAGATATAAATTATAGTAAATCCATCCTTAAATTGAAAGAAAGCTTGAAAAATGTTTTAGACTCCATCAGGAAGTGATTTGGTTTGCATCACTTTTTTTCTTTTTTCTTTCAAATATCTTATTACAAGTAATTGGATTTTTGAGTATTTTTCTTCTTAAAAGCACACTAAATAAACATATTAGAGCACACCCTTCCTTCTGTTTTGTGCATCTCATGCTGGTTTTGTTTTTGTTTTTGTTTTGTTTTGTTTTGTTTTGTTTTGTTTTTGAACTGGATATTATACCTTTGGAAAAGTACTTCACATAGTACTGAAATGTCACTCAAATGGCGGTAATCCTTCATCTATTATAGTTAATTCCTCTCAAGGTATTGGAATCTCTTATTCCTAAGTACCATATTTATTTGAAAATCGATTTTTTAGTTTAACATTAGAGTATTTTAACCTGCTTAAGGCAAGACGTCAATTGATATTTGAATTATGATAGGATTATCTTCCTATTCAATCTGATCAAATTTTTAAATGAATATCTCAATTAAATAAGCATTCTAAGACTTTAAGAATATTTGAAGTTTCTGTTGGGTTAATATCTGTTAAATTATAAGTTTATCATCAATTATGTCAGTTTCCCATGCCCCCACTCTGACCCCGAGCATGTGTACAGAGCCTGAGAAACACAGGGCTCTTGTCTTTCAGATTGTGAGACTAACACTTCTTCCCATTAAACATGCACAGAAAGAAAACTTCACTTCCAAAACACAGCAAAGTCTGTACACAAAGAAGGCAACAGGCCAAAGAGTGGGGATGCTCAGTATGTAGTGATTTTTGGAGATTCGCACATCTGCATAACAATTTTTGTCAATAGCTCTCCATAACATAAAGAACATAAGGACACTATGCTGCTTATGTTGATGTGGAGCCTTAAAACCACAAGGGAAGCTCAAGAGGCCAGTGGCTTTCTGTTTCTCTGCAATAAAAAAAATCAAGAATTCAAAGTATTGTTAGCAGAGAGAGAGAGAGACAGAGAGAGACAGAGACAGAGAGAGACAGAGACAGAGAGAGAGACAGAGAGAGAGAGGAGCTTTTTCTCAAATATATGCTAGTATATTGCTTTAACGTATCAAATAATATTAACAGAAACTTGTCAAACATCTCACCGCAGACCAGCCTGGTATATCATAGAGAATATACATTGTTAGATGACTGATCATCTGTATCTACTGCATTATTTATGAGGGAATATTTGGCAGTCTTCTTTTAGAAATATTCAAAACATTCAGTCTTGTCAAGTGTATATTATGAAGAAGAGGCACAAAAAAGAGCAACAAAATAAATCAAAACTGAGTTTCTATGGAGTTAGTAATAGAGAATATTAGCTATGATCAAATAATCCAACTAGCTTCACATGCACTAATTAAGATAAAGAAAATTTCAGTTTCTGAAAGGCAGAATTAATTGTATCATTTCTTGAGTGATTGGCAGTTATTGTCATATTTACATATTTGTCATGATAAAGCTCTTTCTAGTAGGTTCTTTCCTTTTTCTTTTTCCTTTCTTATGAATTAATCTGCTTGGAAAGTGTTTATATGATATTAAAGTTTGTACCTTTCATTTTTTGTATCCTCATATGTCATTGCAAAAACCAACAAAGCAAATAAACAAAAAACAAACACATTTCTCACTTCATATGGAATAGTATATAGTTAATTTCAGAGCCAAGTTTCAGTGACCATGGCCTTCAAATGCACATTTTAGGTTATCCCAAGTCCCATGTTTGAACTGGAATCAGTCAGATTCATGCAAGATTCATTGTACCAGAACAAAAAAGGTGATGAACCTAGGTGCCTTTTAAACTACGTTAGAGCATTTGTAGGCTTTCATGGAAATGTGGTAAAATCTGAATTGACAGATCTTAGCCTATTGGTTAGTAAAAGACTAGGGCTGTGTTAATTTAATACATTCCAAAAAGTTTGGTTTTGTAGTCAGGATGACACAGACTGGATCAAAGAGTGTCTAATTAATTGGACTAATAATAGTCAATAATAAATTTTAATAGGCTCTGGATCAGCAACATTCCAACTCTCCACAGTGATTGAAGTTTTAATCAGCTACTCGGCCTTTGCCGACGCTGACACAGCTTCATTTCAATAATTCTTTTTTACAATTATTTTCCATTTATGGGCCTAAACAATTGACTTCTTACATACTACTGAAGAATGATTTATCTTACATTTTAAATATTTACAGTTTGATTCTATGAGCCTACCTCACTGTATGAATTACTAGAGATGATACAATTTCATAAATAATATGGCTGATTCAAAACTATATTTTTGAAATGTAATTATCCTCTGAAATGCCCCACTATGACAATAAGTATACCAACATACATACAAATAATAGTGGAGAATATCTGTCAAATTTCAGTCATTCCTTTGCTGATCCATCAAATCATCAACTCCTTATAGCTCACAATAGAAAAACATGATAGAAACCAATGTTATCAAACATAATGAGTTTAGAATATCTACAACCAAACCAGACACTTATGTTTGTTTTGGTTTTGTTTGCTTTTCGGGTTCTTTTTTTAGTTTTGGTTTGGTTTGGAGTCTTTTTGTGGTTTTTCTTTTGGATATTTATTTGTTTGTTTATATATATTTTAAACAAATTTTAAATTTAAATACATCCTAATCACTTGATCTTCTTTCCAATCTTTCCAGATCCTTTTTCCATACCTACTTACCCCAAGTTAAGTTCTTTCTTAAAATACAAATAAAAACCCAATATAACAACAAAAAGCAAAATAAATCATAATGAAAATAAAACAACAACAAGAAAATAAACTGTAACTAAATGAAAGCACATACAAAAATACCTGTGATGTTCCTTATAGGTTGGTGAACCACTCTTGAAAAGGAAGCTAGCCCTGCAGTGGTTGATATAACCAGTGTCACACTATTGGGGAAAAATTCTTTTCCCTCTCCCAACAAACTATAAGTGACAATTTAGTTGTTAACCTTGTCTCTAGTATCTAGGATTTCATTCATTTATTCAAGTATTCATCTTTCAATTATAACAAAATAAAATGTAATAATACAAAATAAATCTAGCACATCAGAGTTGGACAAGACAAACAGATAGAAAATAGTTCAAAAGGAGAAGGCACTAGATTAAGAGACTCATTAGCACACTTAGGATTCCTATATACACACTAAACTGGAGGCCAGACTCTGTACACAGAGGACCCGGTAGAGCCCAGTGCATGTTCAACACAGGCTGCTTCAGTCTCTTTGAGTTCACATGTGCCTTGATCGTGTTTCTGTGGGTCATATTCTCTTGGTGTCCTCCAGCCCCTCTGTCTCTTGCCGTCCCTCTGCCTCCCCTTCGTGTGGTTCCCTAAATCCTTTTGCTTTCATAGCAAATCATTAGATAGTCTTGCCAAACAGTAGTTGATGCTGTAACAGCCCTCTGGTCTGAAGGGAAAGTAATTAATTATATTTGATAAAAACAAAAGTAGTATGAGATTGCATGGAGCTACACATTAATAACATATTCTGGTGAGGTGAAAATGATTGACTTACAAATTATAAATGTACTTACTGAAAGTGATTATAGTAAACTCACTCACCTTATATCTATAGAACCTCAACTGGTCAGTAAAAAACTGTACTGTGTGTGCTTTGGGCCACAGTTTAACATTGTAGCCACAAAATGCAAATATGAGTCATTATGACTTTATATATCTCCTAAGCATGATTCCATTTCTTCTTATCATCCATACCACATAAAAGGATTTTAGTATTGTTATTTGGTCACTATTTATGTATTTCATGGCATTTATTTTTCATTCTATGTAAATTTACTGAAATATGACTAATTTTATTAGTATATACTCTTATGGTAATATTAATTCAAATGCATTGTTCCTAATTCACATTCTATAAAATTATACAGTGTGTTACAATGTATACCCTCTCTCTAGAGCTCAGAATATCTGAACACTAACTTTTATTCATAATTCCAAATCTATTATAGACCAAAGTCACTTAAATATGTCATACCTGTGAATAAATCACCTACTGAACTAAGACACTGTGGTACAGGATCTTCCATGGCTAAATTCCAACCATCTTCAGATTGAGTTGGGCCTGTTGGTCAACATTCACACAGCTAGGATGTTTGGCTACTGACCTTCCTTCCACCTTAGGCTAGGTCATGGTCGTGGTACCTCAGATGGATATCCACCACCCCCTTCCAACCAGTTGTTTGCAGTTCAGCCATAACTATGCTGGGCCTTAGCATCACTGGGAAGGTCTAGGGAATATAGGCAGGTAAAATGATGGGTGGGAATTCTACCACACAACTAGGAGCAGTCATCCAGCACCTGTTGCTGCCTTCCTAGTACGGTTCCTTGAATATTACCCATGTTCCTGTAGACAGACCCTCACTCATTGCTGTGTAAGTAAGCTCAGTAAACTGCTAGTTATCCACCATGAACTTTGTTGTAATTGACGTTGGTTTATTGCAGAGACTGGGAGAGAGACAAACATGGATTACATCTCCCCTAGGAACTGAATTTTAGCCAATGATTGCTTAAGAGGAGAAATGTGTACAAATTCTGCCTGTCTTAGAACAACTGGTGAAAACTTGAATTATCGAGGAATATTTAAATACACAGTTGGAATAACCATCATATATGCTTAAGTACATTTTTGAATTTGATCCATAAGGCAATAAAGTTGACATTCTTTATACATCCTTTATTATATAACAAATACATTCTAAATATATATTTAAATGAAAATTTCAAATTACTAACTATACAGCTATATTATTATTTATTATTGGTTCATATATTATTATTTTATTTATAATTTTTAATAATAAAACTTTGAATATTTTTCAATTTTTACATATTCATTAATATTATTATGCATATATACAATAAGCTACCTGTAGCAAGAAGAACCATGACACAATCAGGAATTATATAAGTGCTACATTCTTAGTGTTTTGGCTATTTGTTTTTGGCAGCCTTGAAGAAAACATTTTTCCTATCTTGGTGCATCTGAAATTCTCAATGTAAACTAAACTATCTGGTCTTCAACCCTATCAGAGATTTGAGGAGGAAGGAACTTGATTACCTGAGTATGCCAGGAGTGCAGATTAGTAGCTTCCCAAATGAGAAGATGACAGAGACTGTATGCTACCTCAATAGTCGCCCAAAACTCTCTATAAACTACCTACAGCAAGATGAACCACAAAACAATTAGGGATTACTTCATGTTACATTCATAGTGTTTTGGCTATTTGTATTTGGCAACCTTGAAGAAAACATCTTTCCTGTCTTGGTGCGTCTAAAATTCTGAACGTAAATCAATATCTCACTTGATATTGATATTGACAACACTGCTTGGGCTGATCTGCTCTATTAGGTGGCTCATCTAGTTTGAGTTGCTTCTAGGCAGCACAACTTATTTGCCAGTATCTCCCAGCAATACTTACTGCTTATGCATGCTGCCAGAAGAGAGGCCTTAGTGTATCTACTCTGTTTCAGGGACTTCCTTGAAGTCTTTGAACTGATTAATTCCTGAGATGAAGGAGTATCTTTGCAGAATAGCAAGTTACCCCTACCTTTGGAACACCCTGTGTCTTAATAGAGCTTCCCTCAAAGATGGATGGTTTTATCTCAGAGAGAATTGAGACAGCAATATTATAGTTTCATGTCTTTTATTGTGATAAAATACCTAACAGAGAAGTATAGAAGAAAACAAAAAGTATTTCAGCTTATAATTTCAGGATACCATTTGAGGGTGTCAAGACTGGAACTTCAACCATAGTCATGAGCAAAGAGGAATGAAATCCTAGATGCTCCATCATTCTCTTGAGTGTAGCTTAAGACATTATTGAAGACTATTTTCATATCTCTCTCTTTCTTTCCTCTCTTCTCTCTTCTCTCTCTCTCTCTCTCTCTCTCTCTCTCTCTCTCTCTCTCTCTCACATCTCTCTCTCTCTCCCTCTCTTTGGGAGGTGGGGTGGGGTAGAACACTTTCTCTTCTGATGAAGAGTAGTTCTACCTAGATAATGTAGTCTTTTCTTTCTTTCTTTCTTTCTTTCTTTCTTTCTTTCTTTCTTTCTTTCTTCTTTCTTTCTTTTTAACTTACTAATTTGGAGACAGGCTCTCATTCTGTAGTCTTGGCTGCCTTGTAATTCACTGTACATACCAGGCTAGCCTAGAACTCACAGATACCATATGACTTTGCCTCACAAGAGCTGAGATTAAAATAAATCATGTGACAATGACCAGCTCTGAATAACTTAGTCTTGATAAATAGAATTTTTATCTATCTACTTATCATCAACTTCTCATATAGTCATCCAGCCTGTGACTTTTCTAGGCTAGGTCTCCCAGTCCATCTGCACTAATATGTATAAAGCAATACTCTCCATCCAATGTGAACCAATGGCTAGCTTTCTAACTCCCACAAGGTTAGGTTTTTGACCTAGAATAATAATTGAGGGAGAAAAACTGGTGGAATCAGGATTTTAGTAATTTGTCGGATGTTATAAAAAGATGTATATAATGTTTTTAAATCCATAAATGAATGTAAATGCAAATTTTTTCATTAATAACTTTTATTTGACAATGTCGTACAGGAATGTAGTACATAGTAACAACTTTTTCATATATGTTCAACCTCTTACTTCTCTCCAGCCTAGGCCAGCCTTCGTCTGCCTTATAAACATCATATTCATTACTCTCTCTTTTGCTTTGTGTCTCATAGCTTAATTAAGGTAAGCTCTGTGAAACTACTGTGCTTACATGATGATATACAGTTGCACACTGAGCCCAGTCCTCTCTCAGCATCAATTTGGTGTCAGAAAATTAGTAGGTGGTAGGCCCTGATATCTTTGAGAATGCCTGGCTTGTGTAGGGTCAGTGCCAGTAGGCACAAGTGTCATTAGTTATGGCATGGTAACATCAAGCTTAGAAGATGGCATTTCACAGCCTTCCTCTTTATCTTCTGGTGACTACAATAAATGTCCCCTCTTCTTGATGATAACTGAGTCATAGGGAAGTGTCTTACAGTTACTATTGCGCTGATGAAACACCTTGAGTAGAGGCAACTTAGGGAGGAAAGGGTTCATTTGCCTTGGGCTTCCACACCACTGTTCATCAGTGAAAGACTTCAGGACAGGAACTCAAACCCACGTGGTGCCTCAAAGACCTTTGTAACTAAAATTCTACAGAATTTGAATTCTTCTCTGGCCTCCACAGGTAACAGACACCCAAGAACATGCGTGATGCATAAACAAACAGATGCTTATATGTAAACACCCATGTAACTAAAGAGAGAGAGGAAGAAAGGGAGACAGGGGAAGAGAGAGTGAGAGAGAAAACAACACATAAGTTCCTCAGGGTACAAACAAGCAGGTAAAAACCCAGTGGAGGCTACACCAACAGGAATACAGGGAACATGAGAAATAAGCACAATGCGAACTCTCTGATGTATTCAAACTCTATTTTTCAGCTAGGCAGACCTAAGGACTAGACTGCAAAATCCACTGAAACATACTGAGAGATTAAGATTTAATTCTTCACTAGCTTGGATACGTTGTTGAGTCTGTGAAAGGAAAGTAATATAATCATATAAGAGATTTAAAATCATAAATCGAGGACAACCAGAAGTGGATTGGTGTAGAGACATGACCATAGCAAGAAGACACACTGTATCATAGGGTAGCACAAAATGCACAATGCCATGCACATAAATTGTAGGAGACACAGGGGCTGTAGGAGACACAGCCAATTTATATTTAGAAAGCATGGTGGTGATGAGGAGTTCCCAGATAACTAATACTAGAAATCCAGGGGGCTAAGAGTCAGCTGTGGGACTACTGGATAAGGTGAAAATCTGACTTCTCATGATAGCCATTTTTCATTTAGTCTACGAAGGTGGACACCCTTTTCTCAGTGGGATTCCCACTTACCTGATCTGGTAACCCCAGATCTTGTAAGGAGAGTCATGAGGCACTCAAGGATAATTAGAGGCTGCCTCATTCCTAATAAGGGTCTTGTTCAACAAGCATAGGAATTACTGGAAGTACCACCACTCTATGCTGAGGCAATCCTAGCCTCCAGCAAATGACTTCTAATCATACCTAGAAGCTATCCCCTCATCCAAAAGATAATTAAGGACTGTTTTTTTTTCCTTCTTATGATAGGACCCTGTGATACTGTGTGTAAATGAGGTAATGTACCACTGTATGGAGATTAAGTATGCTGGCTCCCCTTAGCCCTAGCAATTCAGATACATTCACCCTCAAAATTCTTTCCCACTGCCCAAGGTTTACAAATAAAGGCATTCTGGTGTACCCTGAGGTGGAGAGTGCTCTCTTGCTTACTGTTTCTCCACCATGACTGTCTGAGACTCCATTTGTTCTGGGGGAGAACACTTGTTGGACACCTGGTGGTCAGGCAGCAATGGCAGGACTGCCTTTGCAGTCACTAGGTAGGTGCTGACCCCCAGGCCTGTGTCTTACCTGACCTGCCTTCTCTCTGGGCTGGTATTGGGCTCCTACCTGCATCCTTTGCCATGCTTATCACAGCACAGAAGCTTGTAACACTTTATCATCATCAGGGACTTGTGGGCCTCCCAAGTCTCCACTACCCTCTGAGACCAGCCATCTCATTCAAAAAGAGCTCAACTGTAACATTCATTTTCCACCTTCCCTGGATTCTTCACCTAAAGCATTCGAATGCAACTTCTCATGTTTTTCAGAAAAATGGATAAAACTGGAGTTTATAATATTAAGTAAAATAAACTAGAATCAGAAAGACAAACAAGATGTTTCTTACATATGTAACGCACATCTACCTGCCCATCATTCTGATTATACCTATGCATATGTAATATTATACATATTCGTATACATACACATCAAATACATATTTACAGACAATGTCCTGATAGTAGAAAATGGACCATGTAATGGAGAAATGTCTAAAAGGAGAGGAAAGGGGACAAAAAAAGAGCAATTCATGAAAAGAAAAATATGTGTAATATACAGAATCAAGATTTAAATACATATGGAAAACAGAGAAGGTTTAATATGAGTCAGGACACAGTCTGGGAGGTAAAGAAAAGGTGAGATGGAGAAATAAAGGTGCCAGCACAAAAAATGCAGCATTATAAATGCATAAATATGTTATAACAAAGACCATTATTCTATATATTAACGAAACACACACAAACTCAAAGAACAAAACTAGAGGTAAAATGTCACTATATTAAAAAGTATACAGTAAGCATACTTATATTCAATCAAATAAAATATAATTTAAAACACAAATACACAGATATACATTGTTTTGTATAAGAAATAATCTACTGTTTTTGTTAAAACATGTGAATATTAAAGCACAATAGGAGACTCAACTTATAAACACAAAATACAAAAAAGTACAACTCAACTTTAAACTTATACTCCTGTTCCTACTTTTGGACACAGAATAAGACTGTAGAAACTTTAAAAATACTCATTTACACAAGAACCTTATCCTATAATTTTATTCTTCTAATAAATATGATATCACGTAACTGCTGTCACTAAATCCTGTACTCGGCAGCAAATTTGAGCCAAACTAATTAGCAGTAAATCTGCCAGAACCCACTCAAACTATTCTGCTAATTAATCAGAATAGGAATAGATGAATCGAAAAATGTCATTATACCATGAAAGAAATCTTACCATCAATTTCGAGGGTTACTTAACTAATTTGTCTGTCTTTATCCCGGCATACCCATTAGTCCTTTCTTTTCAAGTCGCTTAAAATTTTTCTGATAACCTGGGATGAAGAGATTATGAAAAGCTTCTAATAATTGTGATTTGTATTGGCTCCCATTTATTTGTTAAAGCATACTTGATTCCAGTAATGAACATTCTTCTCGCTATTCATACACTAAAATAGTTACCTTTGCAGCTCTTTAATCTTTAAACGATTTCCATTCTTTCAGAACTCTTTGCAGTTTTGATTCTTCTGTAAGGGTTTCTTTTCCCCGATAATTTTCAGTGAATTTTTC